>JAYKKR010000036.1:0-325899 GCA_036971615.1 Amyloporia xantha
GGCAGCCGCGGCATTGCCGGAGGAGGTGATGAGCGCTTGTGCATAGGCGCCCATGTAGGGGTTTCCTGTTTTGGCTGGCATTTTTCGTCGCGTTCACGACCTGGAACGGTGAGCGCACGCTGGCGGACGACGAACTTGCCAATGGGATATGCACAAAAACGTCTGGCATCGACGGCTGCCAAACTAGCCTCCGTATCTCCTTCTAACCTCAGGGTCTTCCCGCCAAAAGAAGCCGTCGTCTCCAGCTCATCCAAAACCTCTTTCTTCGATGCCCAGACGTGGGCCTCCCTCCAGCCCCCACCGCCCACCGCACTCACCGCGTTCGCCCATCGGATAGGTCTGGGCAGGGTTCTTCCCTCGCCGGAAGTGATCCAGCAAGCATGCACCCACCCGTCGTTCGCACCGCTGTACGCGCGACACTATCCGGACGAGCCGCTTCCCGCCACGCAATGCCAACCTGGCGACGCTTGGGAACTCGCTAATGGGCCTGTTTGCGACAGAGCATGTCACTGCCTCATACCCACACCTCCTAACCCGTACCGCGAAGGCGGCGGCTGGGCGCCTACGTTGGTCCGACGACCTGCACCGGCGTCGCAAAAGAAATGGGTGCAGCGCCCCTCCTTCGATGGCACCGAACAGTGCGTACTTGCGTTCGGTCCCAAATTACTTGAGTTGACTGTCCTGTCCGCCGTCAGCCCGATACACCTTCGTCGGCCAGCGCGGTGTTGCACCCTGATGCAATGAGCTCGGTGCCCTGCGCGCCAACCGCGCTGGTGTACCAGTACCGCTCCTTGCTCTCTGCGCGCAAGTTCGTGCAGCAGTTTTTCCCTAGTCGTGAGGTCGACCTACGCAGCATGATGAAATTCCGAGATCCCAAACTCGCGCTGGCACAGACTGTCGCAAAATTCGGGCGGGAACGGCCACATATCAAGGTCAGGCGTAGCGCGCTGGTCTTGTGACATTGTTATTGGAGGATCCAATTCTTGCAGATTGTTGAAAGAGACCGGTCGGTTCTCAAACTCGCCCGTATACGTGGTGGGTATATACTCAGGCGCGGACAAGCTTGGTGGGGGAGGGCTTCGGTAGCTCGTTGAAGATGGCAGAGTTCCGTGCAGCGGAAGACTCCATGCACCGACTATACCTCGCTACACGACAGCCACTCACATCTTGTACAGCTGCCGACGTCGGCACTGTTCGCAGACGGACTGGGTGCAGCGTGTTTGAGGCAGAAGGGGCCGGAGGCCCTGTACACGCCTGTCGAGATGGGAGATTCGGAGGTGGAGTATGGCAGTTCTGGGCGCACGGGCGCAAGAGCACCTGGACGGCGCTCGATGGCCGCGGGAGGAGGATGATTTAGAGGACTTATAGTAATGCAAAACACTCTTATAATCTGGGCGCTATTATTGCTAAACATGAGGTTTTGTGCGTTTCGAGGGTAGGTCTGTTTGTCTTGAATGGCTTGAGGAGCATGTCGTCAAAATAAGATAAGACGTGCTAGGCAAAGGTACGTTTGCGGCCTGGTTTTGTCCTTGCGAAGTCCGTGACCTGGACCCCTTCTGTAGTTTTTCCTAAGGTCGTATTGAATTCGTGTTTATTGATGACATTGAGCGTACGCTTTAAGTGGCCCCATTGTCGAAGGATCTTCATTGATCTTCGTGTGGAGGATCTGCACTGAGTTTAAGTCGATCAGAGGCGTTCGGCGTCGGCAAGGCCACGAGGATTGCTCAAGTGTACAGAAGTATATTTGTGGTTCTATCGAATGCCCTTACGTGATTCAATGCCGGTTCACCTCCTTGATTGGAAGGTTTGCCAACAAGCTGAGACCTTAATGTCCGACGCCGACAGACCACCAAGAGTCAAATACCCGACAATATGACATGCTAGATCTCTTCTGTTATGTTCTGTCAATGGGCATGGAAATGAGAATAGTCCTATCTGACTAAACATCTAAATTACATCGAGTCTGCTGGCTATGGAGGTCGTGCCAAGCTGCACGCCGTGAGTGACCGCTGTTAGCGACGCGTATTACGGTAGTGCGCAGTGCCTTGTTTCAATGTTTGAGATTCATCATAAGACACCGCCACAGCAACTTCGGGGAGCTCCCCGGGCGCTCACATACTTAAATGCAAGACACTCTTGTATACTGCGTACACATCGTAGGATCTTCAGCCTGCACGTTGTAGTCTGTCTGCGTACACGAAGCTGCGGCGCGACGCTGTAAGCCTGTGACTGCCTCGCTGCATTTAACGCTGGTTCCCGTAGACTCGTGAACTTCAACGTGTTCGAGCTCTTGCTTTTGGCATTCTAACGGTGACTATGGCGGTCTTGTCGCTCCCATTGAGCTTTCAGAACTCGTTCTGGTCTCAGGACTATAGGAGGGGGTTGGAGGTTCTATATACCCAGCTCGAGAAGGTATGAATGTTCTAGGTGGAAGGTCGCGTTCCGTTTCTCACTCTTCGCCATAGGGGGTTCTTGAGAATGAGGAGGTGGTTGCGTTTATTCGGGCACGTCTCTATTATGTTGATCTCTGTGCATGCCATAACGAGCTATACCCTACAGGCGAGAGCTGTAGCTGAGGGAGCACTTGCGTCAACATTGTCTGCTGCGGCACCAGCAGGTTTGAGCCTACATCCTTATAATCTGCCTGTTCTGACCGCGTCTTCAGGGAAAGCATTCGCGCATGACGAGGGGGGCTCATTGCACGTAGCATTCCGGGGCCTGAAGGAGGAGTCGGTCGCGCAGGGCAAGGCACATGAGGCAATCGCTGTCGAGCTGCGGGACTCGGTTGCTGGCCCATTTGAGAAGTGGGCTCTTGGATACAAAGTCAGTGAGTCAATCGTACTGTAGCGTGGCCTGTGCTGACCTTGCTGCAGGAGCGACTCAAGGGTAGCGAGCATAACATGCTCGACAGCTGGATGCTTGCGTACGAGATGGCCCAGGCTGAGGTTGGCAAGCTCAAGAATGACTACCTCACAAAGACACGTCGTGCAGATGAAGCGGAAGATGAGTGTGTATTCCCAAGTTGTGTCAAAAATGTATCACGACGTCTGAAATCGACACATCCATTAGTGCTCGCTTCGCTCCTATTCCTCAAGCGGTTGGAGACAAGTATACTACCTCGCCCAGCATGCAACCGCGCGACAAGCGCGCAGTGCCAACTCGAACCGCGACGATGTCGGAGCGCATCTCCCAACGCTTCAAAGACTTCCGTCTTGGCGGAGGCGCCCCTCCCGAAGACGCAAAGCCTGAAGTACACTTCGACGCTGACGCCGAGGATAAGGGCACCCCCAAAGTTGACAAAGGTAAGGGCCGCGCAGTTGAGGACATATCGTCTCCGCCTCGCCTCGCGTCCCCGCCGCCGATGTCACCTCCACTGCCTCCTGCGCGGCTAAGCACGGATCCGGTGCCTCCCCCGCCTGCTCCTCCCATCATGATTGCTGGTGTCTCGTATACGCCCACCGAGCTGTCTGAGCTGTTCAAGCGCGCCAAGCGCGAGCTGCCGCTGCGCCCGGTACGCTTCCCACTCTTGGGTGAATATCAGGAGTGCTTCAGCGGCGAGGAGTTCACGACGTGGCTGCATGAAAAAGTGACAGACTTCCAGGGCAGCGTTGATCACGCCGCGTTTGCTGCCAGGGAGATGACAGAGAAACACAACTTGCTCCGCAGACTCGGTGACCTCGGTAACGATTTCGTCAGCGCCCCGGATGTCATCTATCAGATCAGACCCAAGGTATGCTTCATTATTTGAGACGTGAAGATCGTTATTTCAATGTGCAATAGGCCTTCGCCCTCGATGGTGCACCCACGGCCAAACCTGAGCAGGCAGTCTCACCCATACAGAAGAACCTCTCTCCGCTCGCTGGCCGGGTTACAGAGCGTACGACGGCGATTGCGTCTCTCGTCTCGAAAGCGCTCAACGCGAACAGCAACGCTGAGCCCGCCCACATCAGGGCGCGCCACGATGCCGACGATGCCGACAAGCTGTATCGTGTTGCGGTCCGCAAGCTCGACAGGCAGCGGCTTGCTCTCGAGGAGCGCATCGAGGACACGTTGAAGACGCTGCAAAAGTGGGAAATGGATAGGTTGCGCGCAGTGAAGACCGGTATGTGTTTTTTGTCTGTGCACTACCCTTTTCTGACCGGTTGTTGCAGTTCTTCAGCAGTACCAGGGGGCCATATCAAAACTCGCGAAGGCCTATGAGCCGTCGTTTGAGCGGTCCTCCACGCTGATTGATTCATACCACCCTGAGGCGGACCTCAAGATCTTTATTGAGCGGAACCGAACAGGTCCTTTCCGTCCGGAACCTCAAGTATACGAATCTGTCACGCATGACGAGTCGGATGTTGTGTTCGGCATCGATTTGAGGCGATGGGCGGACAGTGGCCTGTGGCACTCTGAGAGTCCGGATGACAAGAAGCATGATATCCCGCCTGTTTTCAGCATTATGCTTACGGCCATGAGCGAGGCTTATGCCAAGGTCCCAACTGACATTGGTCAGTTAGATCGGTGAATGCAATTTGACCACCTCTGATAGTTGCTTTCCAGAGAAACGCAAGACGTGGATCTATGATGTTCCCCTTCCGGCTGTACACCACCTCCGGGAAACGCTGAACGCTGTGCCTCCTGAGCAGCCCCTTCCCAACGACATATTGGCTAAATATGATGCTCCTGTTCTGGCGGGTGCTATCAAGCTTTGGGCTCTCGAACTTGATCCTCCGTTGGGTATGTACGAGGGCTGGGATGAGTTGCGCAAGCTATACCCGACAGGTGAGACGAGATCGATCCACGATATGGGATATTTCGAATAACCAATGGTTCATAGTGGGTTCCAGCGCGAAGGTTGAGGAGACGTCTTCCGACGAACAGCATATTCAAGATCTTCAAGCTGCCCTGCAGAGATTGCCTAAGGTGCACCTCATGGTACTCGATGCGTTAGTGAGGCATCTGAAAGGGTTAGTAAAATACGTTGCGTGCTACATGACTTTACTCAACCTTTTACTCAGACTCATTGCCTCTACATCTGGTGCCGAGGATGTGGAACCTAACGAGGTCTACATCACGAAGCTTTCCTTGACAATGGGAAGGAGTAAGTCAATCACCGATCTGTGTGATGCTCGTCCTCTGATTGGGACCCTGTAGCTATTCTCCGCCCGAAGCAAGAGAATGAGATATCCATACAAGACCGCCATCCTACGCGTAAGCACAACATTTTTTCTCGTCTCGACCGAGAATAATATATGAATCTTGTCCCGCAGTTCTTTTCATGGATCTGCTCAACAAGTACGACTCGATTCTGCCGCCCACTATTGAGAAGAAGAAGCGCGAGTCTCAACGCAAGGTTCCTATCCGTCGCCGCACACGGCCAGTCGATATGCGCATGAGCCGCAGTCGTATCTCTGCCGGTGCTGATCTCAAAGAGCTTCAGTCACAGCAGTTCGAACAACGTACGGGCTTGAAGCTGCCACGTGCCTCTCCACCACTGCCAAATCTGCCTGCGTCTGAGCTACCCATTATACCCGGCAGTCCTAATCCTCAGTCTGAAGGATCCGTATCTGCACCATCGGTGGCGGTGACGGCAGAGCCTGAGGGACTCCCCTCGATCCCGCCACCACCACCTTCAGCTCCCGGCGACATCAACGTGCAGGATAATAGGAGTTTCTCAGCTGTGCCACCTCCACCACCTCTTCATCACCCTGCTGTTGAGACACCATCAGTCCCACCACCACCGCCGCCCCATGAGGCACCCGCAGTACCTTCTCACCCGATTTTCAAAGAACCACCTCCGGAAACGGATGACTTACCGCCACGCCCGGCCTTCAAAGAGCCCCCAGCAGAGCCTATTTCGCCTCCTGGGTCCATGCCAATGCCTTCCTTCACCGCTCCGCCGCCGGAGCCGGCATCACCTGAGTTACCCATGCCGTCGTTTAAGGAGCCACCTCCTGAGCAAGAGGACACCGCCGTCGTGGCTGGAGCTCCCATGCATGTTCCCCCTGCTCTACGCCCCGGCAGCAGCCGCCCGTCGTCACCGAGGGTGACATCGACCTACGGTTCCTCTCGTAGCCCATCACCGACGAAACCGACCACTTCTCCGTCGCCGACTACTCCTAACATGTCGGACTCTGGACGACCCGTACGCGGGCCGCGCATTGCGCGGGGCCCTCGGCCTTCAGCGGGCGGGTCTGTCAGCAGCATGGTGAACAATCTCAATCGGCAATCCTTCGGAGGATCGCGCCCAGCATCACCTAATATCAACGGAGGTGCCACCGGTTTGTCGCGCAATAGCTCGCGCACGTATGGCGTGGGTCATGGGAAGCGTTCGAGCATTAGCCGTGTGTCTGAATTCTCGCGGAGGACAATGGCTAGTGATGCCGAGGATGAAGTAGTGGAGAAGTGAAGGGTGGAATTTTCAGCGACATATCTCACTGGATCCATGCACGGTCTTTGATAGATCGTGCTAGCGCTTACGAAACCGTTTTTTTGCTTGACTTTAGGGAGTATGCCAATTTACGTTCATTATGCATATGCTCTGGGTATTGACAATAGTAGTGCTTCCTTGACCTGGGTACATTTTTCCACCTGGTTCGATACTTTGGACACATCGTACTCACTGGGAAGTCACCCGGTGGTCTATATATTATACAGAGCATAGCTAACCCGATAAATGTCTCACTTGTACCCTGATTCCTACTAACCATGCACTTGTCTCCCATGTTGAGTGGTGTAACTAATAACTTCAAACTTGTTCAAAGCTCACAATGCAATAAGGAACATATCGACATGGAGGATCTAACTACTTAATAACAAGCTGTTCTCACGTGCCTAGACTTGCATTGAATGTCGTAGTTGAGTGCCATCGAAAACATTCGAAATCACTTCACCAACCTTGTCATAATTCGAGCTTAAGCCAGAATTCAGCCATTCATCCGACAGACAATTGATACACTAGACTACGATTAAGAAGCACAGTAATAGGACAAAGAATACAAAATACAAATGCCGACATCACGATAAGTCATATGCATAGTCCATAGAGCCTACACTTCCTGCGATGCGCCCTCCTTCTTGCCCTTGTTCGACTTTGAAGGCAGCAACTCCGGCAGAATGAATGGCACAACACCACCCTGACTGATGACAACGTCGCCGAGGAGCTTATTCAACCTATGAAACAAGTTGAGTTTTCAATTGAAGACTTCACATCATGATATACGCACTCCTCATCATTACGGATCGCAAGTTGAAGGTGACGAGGGACAATACGCTGCTTCTTGTTATCACGAGCCGCGTTGCCAGCAAGCTCGAGAATCTCAGCAGCAAGATATTCCAGAACAGCGGCAAGGTATACTGCAAGAGCGGCTGAGTAATTTCGAATCTCTGCAATTCTTGGATCACGTACCAGGAGCCCCAGCACCAACACGCTGCGCGTAATTGCCCTTCTTCAAGAGACGGTGGACACGACCGACGGGAAATTGAAGACCTGCCTTGGCCGAGCGCGACTGGGACTTGCCCGCCTCACCACCGGCCTTGCCAGAGGAAGACTTGCCACTGTAGGAACAGATGATATTAAGATCTAGGACGCTTTTGCGCGCCAAAATAGAGTAGCGTACGCTTTTCCTTTGCCAGACTGTAATACCAACCCAAATAAGCCACTGATACATTGCAGCTAGACATTGACGCACCATTTTTGCAGTTGGTTGATGATGAAGGCGAAAGAGGCCGAAGGTTGTGGTGGGGGAGAGAGAGAAGGGCTTGTTGGAGGACGCGAAGGTGGCGATGGCTTATATAGCGCGCCGCGGTATTCAAACTCCGAAAAGCAGTAAACAAGTCGCGACTTCACGTGACTGACGCGTCTCGATCAACCCGAAGTGGCTGCGACAGAGCCGCCGTCCACTGGCCCCTCTATATCTTCTTCTCCTTTCATGTTATATATATTTTTCGACTCTTGGACAGATAATTTCGATCTTCTCATTTGGTCTCACCTCAAGCCAAAGCAAGGACGCGATAAAGTACTAGGGTTTGATGAAAATCCCTTCCCGATTCTAAACTAAATCGACCGTTAATTTCTGCAGTTCTCAGAGAGGACGACCAAATATCGTGAGGCTACGTATTAATATGCTCTCCTCTACAGGGCATCAGACACTTCTAGCAGCGCTGAGAAAACCTCTCAGGATGTAAGCCGCCCATGAACGCGAGAACCACGAGGACTATATTGCGCACGAGGGAAGCACTAGAGATGCAGTACACGAGGGATTGGGACGGCTTTGGAGAACTCAAAGGCCTCTTAGGTTCTCTCCACACGAGAACTGCCTCCAACTGCGCACATCCCCCACCTTTGCCCCACTATTCTTGGAGATATTCTGGCTACATTGGAAGCGCCAGACTTTAGTTGTCCTCGTTGACCCCGCTGCCTCCTACAACATTCGCTCTTTGACCCTTTGCAAGTATACATGAGTCCAATCACCCCCTCCACCGAACAGGTTCTGTGCCGTTTTCTCTCCATGTGTTAAATAAACTGCAATACTGACCGTCAGATCAGGCACCCACCATATATGTTGTGCGTACCACGTATGCCATCATGTACTCTCTGTCTCTACGCTCATGCTGTTCAAGATTGTTGTCTACACGGTTGTCATTTTTGCGTTATGGGTGATACCAGGCGCTCGCGTTCTTATCAACCCTCAAGCTATTCACTATCGGCTGGCATGAATTTTGTCACATCGTAGCTGTGGGTTCTTCGGTGTTGCTTACTAGCTGTTGACATCCTAACCCTCAGTGCTGTACTTCAGGCGATTTTCACCGGAGGGACGGTCATCAAAGTGTCCATCGATCCCGATCTTGGCGGCGCAACGCTCGTCGACGGCGGCAATTCGCTTGCCATTCTGGCTGCTGGCTACATAGGGTCAACAATATTTGGCGGAGTGTTCGTTCTTGCCGGCTTTGATATCCTCATGGCAAAGATCGTAAGCTTTGTGCTGGGTCTTGGGCTCGTTGCCCCTCTGGCGCTTGTGCGAAACAAGTTGTGAGTTCTCTTCTGAAGTAGCTTCTGCAGTGCCTCATTGTATCATGTAGGACCATCCTGTTGACCCTCCTGTACGAAGGCCTGCTCGTAGGGTTCTGGTTCGTCGACCACGGGTACGTGTCCGCAATCGGGTTTGCCCAGCAGAGGTTCACGCGATTTCTTTTCCTCAGGCAGGCACTTCGTTGGTACTGCCTTTTTGTAGGCGTCATGAAGTGAGTTTGCCTTGCATCTTCACATCATCTATCGCTTATGATCACTAGTGTCTTTTATGTTGTCTGTACGTCTTACAGCGAACCTTTTAACATACATCTGTATATAAATCTAACCGTGCTACGTAGGGGATATTGCGGATGACAAATACTTTCGAAAGACGAATGACTCAGACGCAACACAGTTCGCATTAATGTTCCCGGGTGTTCGTGCTCACGGTGCGTAACGAGGCCCTCCGCCCCCATCCATTGCATATAGCTTAACTCCGACAAAGCGGCTAATCCGTCACGTATCGCATACGCAGTCTGGGCGACGTTGTGGATACTCTTCGAAATAGGAGTCTTGATTGCCTTCGTCCTCCTGGGCATCGTGGCCTTCAAGCGCACAAACGCAGAGATGTACGCGGAAGCTGGTAGAGGTTCATTTTGTCTATTGTATGTCGCATAAGTCTCTGAAATATGTTGTTATCCCGTGTAGCAAAATTCCTCCCAACATGATGTGTCAGAATAGGATGACACAGAACAGTTGATCGGCACTGTAGAAGTACCTCAGTTGAACGTTGAGCCTGATGTCTGTACAGTATCGACCAATACCACCTCCACGATAACGCACCGTAAATGATTACTTGGGAACTATGCGTATTATATATCGTCATGATATTGGCTGCAGTGAATGTACTCTACACGCTTCACATTTAAGATCACTGCGGGGTAGACATGCTGGCGAATGTACTAATTTATCTTCTCCATTTCGAATACTTGCATCATGCCTCTAGCTAGCTGCAGAATGTACAAGGCTCCCTTAGCAGGCCTTTGGACCATAATTAATAACACGTTGACGATCTGCTCGTCAAACTGGGCGTGCCTTCTGATCAATCTGTATATACATAGGCAGGCATAGCGACGGCCTACCTGCTAGTTGCATGAACGTAGCACACGATTCGTTATCGTACACCGCTGAACACATTGATGCTTGCGTTGAGAAATAACACATCACGGCAGCCGTGGAATTCACCGGAGTGAAAGCTCAAAAATACAACCGTCTTGCTCGAATATCGTAGATAATGAATGTCATGGTGCGCCGGACATTAGCATTTATACAGGCTCACGTAAATATTGGGGCATTTATAACATACTTCACAGGTGATATGAACAATCCAATGGATGACCGTCACTGTATAAAGCCGAGAAATTGATATGAGAGCGGATCCAAAGGTGTTTGCCAGAAAGATTGGGTCATCTGGGGCATTATGTCATGTAGGCCGTGGGGCACTGTTATAGGATTGCAAGTGAGGGATATTGCACGGGGAAAGTAGAGGGAAAACGAGAGCAGAGCGATATGAGGGGGCGATAATGTAGGAATAAGGCGTCAGATTGACAAATACGAATTATTTGCGTGCGGCTCGCCGTATGAGTGACGCAAGGAGAACAGCGCCTAAGGCGGCAGCGCCTCCAGCGATGGCCATGCCAATGTAACCTTCTGTAGAGTTGTCCACGATCGTCGCATAATAGGATTGAGATTGTTGAGATAATAGCCCATCGTGAATTCGCGAATGTACATTCGAGGCAGAAAGTGGACGATCGAAAAAGTCAGGGTCCATTCAAGAAGCATTCGCAAAGTGTGAGTCAAGACGCACCTTTTGTAACCCGCTGGTCAATGAGCGAAGCGAGACTCTGTGCCTGCATATTTGTCGGCTCCTTGTCCATCAGTAATGCTGATCACGCCCATTAATCCGATAAAATGCATAGGTTTTCGGACAGAGAGACTGTGAGTTGACGGACCATGCGATCGAATATGAGCCACATACAATTGAACTTCTTTGCTTCCTCGTAGTTTCCCATCTTATAATGCCCAAGGGCGAGATAATATAGGCATTCACGTCGCCTCGTTGGCTCCGCACGGTATATCTCTTTTCAAGAAAGTCAGCAAATGCATAGTACTAAGCCCATCATGGGCTCGAGTATAATCCGACAATCTCCGACTGACCTTGCAAGAGCCGTACGCCCTCCACTTGATGCTCGCGCATTGGGCTCTTCACCAGCCCCCAAGCATAGTTGAACTTGGTCTGTATTGTCACATGTGATTGTGATAGCTCCTTCTGGTATTGCAGACGCAGAACCTGGAACGCGCATTAGGTTTCGTATGTTCAGACAACCGATCAATATGGGCGAAGACGCATACATACCTCGAGCTCGTCATATGAAAGAGATACCTCTGCATCTGCGGCATATGGGAGTTCTGTCGGCATTTCGTGTCTAGTTCCGTTGGAGGAGAGAAACAGAGAAGTAAGAAAGCGTCTACCGACTGCGTTGGAAGTGGTCCTCGGGCATAGAGGCCAGACTTGCGCGCGTCGTGCAAGGTCACGTGGACACATGCTCTCGTCATTAGCAGATGCCCAACGCTGTCTTCACTGTTCAGTCCACCACGATCCACTGTGTACTGTCTGGCAAACATTGGGCTATTTCTTGAATGTCCTGAAGTCTCAAACCTTTACTACGAAATTCGGCATGGCTATTGCTGCTACTGATAGTACGCGATCTACCCCGACTCCGCTACCTGACCCTCAGGACAACGTCAAACCAGATAATTATGTCGACAAGTTCAAGGTATTGCATCACTTTTCCTGGACGGCTCGAAAACCGGATGTATCCTACTTATTGCAATTAAATGAACTTGGTTTTTAACTGCTGTAGGGTCGCCAAGTGACCTCCAAATTTATCGAGTACGTTTTGTATATGGCCTCATGCATCTTTTCTGACATACGGGACTAAGCCCGTGCGAAGGGGCGGCCAAGGCTTCCATGGACTGCCTCAATCGTAACGACTACGACAGGGACAAGTGTCTTGACTTCTTCCAAGCATATCGAGATTGCAAGAAAGCATGGGTCCGTTGCTGCTTCTGCTTCACGTTTTTTATTTTTCGACTCTGAAAATGCACTTATTAGATTGAGCAAAGGAAGGCAGATAGACGAGCGGGTCGCCCGTCAGCCTGACCTGCATCTGCTCGTTATATGTGATATACACACTACTTGCTATGCAAACTACCAGAGACAGAGCCACCTCCATTCATCATGGGCAAGCCGTTACGATCGCTTTCCTCTCATTATGATCAATGCGAATGGCTCAGGAGTCGATAGGTTGGATCACCTTTGGTCTAATGTCTCATTGCGAAGCTTTTCAGTCTAAAACGATCCTGGTGTGTATATCCCATCGAGACTAGCTCAAACTCACGAGGAGCGTTACATTTTAGTCCGTAACTCCCACAGATCAACTCGGCACCGTGCAATACAGTATGGCTTTTGTCCGATCCTGCTATCTTTAACACTTTTACTTCGCACCTTTCAATGGCACGATCGTTATTCCCGTGTACCTGTGTTAATCTGGGACACGTTGTGAATGGTAACAGGTTCCCACCCAGTGCTTGCTAATTGGTCAGCCTTGAGAATTTTACAGCCGTGGAATGCAAACACGGCTGCCAAGTATCTTTCACCCAATTCTGCTTCTCGACATGTTAGCTTCTTTGTGGATACGGGTCAACGGCTATTTCCACTCTGCAAGCGCTCTCCCATGAGGCCGTGTGCTTTCCAGCGGCAGCATTATGGCCTCACTACTTATCTGTGACCGTTCATCTTCGCTGCATGAGGATATTTCAGTTTGACGTGACAGTCCGGCACCGCCCAAACTGCATGGCATGTATGCTCCAACTTGTCTCGAGGGCTAAGCGTTCGAAGATCATCGCTGCCCACTTACGAGAAATTTTACAAGGTGACTGGCTTGCGAAGTTGCGATCAAGACGGTCAGATGCACACGATTGCTGTGAAATTGTTTTTTATTGTGACAGACGTGGATCCAATCATGGGTCCCTTCGAAACACCAATTAAGTAGAGTCGAGCGTCATACTGCAACTCGATTGGCGGGCGCGTTTCACGGCTGACATTCTCTCAGCCCCAGTGGCTGTGAATCCGAGTCGATCCTGTCATTAAGTTCGGATGGTTGCGATGCTGACGGTCCGAGTAGTTCAAACGACGCAGTTGAATAGTAATATTTTTAGCTGCTCTAGGAAAGTCCTTCATTCTTGGACAGAGGCATGCGGAAGCATTCACGCGTTGGTGTTTCACAGTTGGCATGTGCAGAATGTGCGTCCTTTGCGCACAAGTTTACCATAATTCGCAGATGCACTGCTGTCATGGCTGCGGAATTTCATCGGCTTGCCGTCATCTAGTCAAATGATTTCAAATCCGTTGCTGGGTTGGTCACAATCTTTCACGAAAAAGATCCGTACGTGGGTGTGCTACTCTGGAAGCTGCTACAATACAAGTTTCGGCCGCGGGAAGCAGAATGCTGAGCTTGCACAGAACATCATCGGACCATAGTTCACGAGTCCTAGACCCGAGCTATTATGTAGTTCGGCGATCGACTGGCTTCTTCGGTCAGGTATGATGGAACTGTCTATCGGTAACTTTGTGAGAAGACCTAATAATTTATGCTGGAGCTAGTCGGTGTGGGGCTAAGTCGAGATCTGGTCACAGAATTGACGCGAACCGTCGCCTTGGAGCCCTGGTAAAGTAAATGGATATGGTCCGCATAGCACGGCGCCTCTGTTGCAGCAAAGAGGACACTCGACGTGTGGAAGTTGGGATACGGTATATTCTTGGTCCGTACGCAATACTTTGCGGACTCTCGGGTATAGCATGGACCGACCTTCTGTGAAGAGGTCCAGAGCGCAAAGGTCCTCGATAGCCCTAGATCTGGGATTTCACAGTCCGTTTGGCCGGAAAATAGGCCGAAGCATAGTCAGCCAATCACAGTCGGCGGACCGCAAAATACCCCTGGGCGGAACTTGCGAAATATGGAATAGTGAATAGCCGGTCGTTTTTTGGAAATGTGATCGTACAGGGTCGGGAAATGGATAGTTTGAAACAGGATCGGTCGCTGTCTTCGTACCAGTCCGCCACACTGCGGCTCCCGTATGTACTTCCTCATGAGAATCTTGGTGGTCAACAAAGTCACAGACAGTGTTTTTTTCAGACGTCTGCTGTTCTACTACTGCCTCAAGTAATTTCAAATCCTGTGCAGTATTTGCAATGCAAAAAAAAAAACAGCGCACGCGTCGGTGCGTTCCACAAAGTGAATATGATGTCAACCGCCATAGTAAGGCACATATTTCGTACCTGACTAGGCGCGCGGAGTGGGGTCTGGACGGCTTCCCATGCAAATCCACCTCACAAAAGTTGGGTTTGTGGGTTCGGTGATTGGGTCGCCCATATAACTGCTGGGACGACTTCTCTGTAACCCTCCAGAGCCGCCATCGCAGCTCCCCACGGCACTTGGGAACGTTATGGCGCCGGTGACTCTGATCAGTGCTAATCTCTCGACTGTCGCCGTCGAAAGTCTTCTCTATGGCGTTTTCCTGGTCCTCTCTGGGAGTTCCATGTACCTTCACTTGGGTCGTATTGCGTCTCAGCAATCATCGTTGCGTTCGGTTTCATGGTCGTCGTATTTCACTCCGGTGATTCTAGGGTCTACCTTGATTATCTTAACTGTCACTGGTGTGAGCACTTCCATATTTGTTGTGATATCCTAACCAGGCTCATTTTGTGGACAGCATTGGATCCTGACAGTGACGCGTCTATTCGATGCCTTTGTTAACTTCCTGGGGGGTGCAGAGCCACTGCTTTATTACGCCGACCTCGCTCTTACGACTGAGGTTGTCAAGACTGCCTTCCTCATTGCGACCCTCATCATCTCCGACGTGCTATTTGTAAGCCTATCATGGAAGGCATTTTTTTGCGATGGCTAAAATTCGCTTTCCCAGATATACCGGCTATGGACCGTCTGGGGCTACAACTACTATGTCATTGTCTTGCCCGTCTGTACTGTCATAGGCTTGTGTGGTGCGTCTCACTCTCTGTGGCTCTAGCCCTGTTCGCAGGCAAGGCCCTTCCTAGTTCTCACTGTTCGTGATATAGTGGCCAGGGCCTGGGGTCGTGTACCAGCTGACTCGTGTAGCGACCGATTCAGTATTCGTCCAGTCGCTAGGTCGCTGGATCTCGGCTGACTATTCTTTCACGTTCGTGTATGTTAAGAGTTAGAACTATTATCAGAGGCTTAGAAAACTGACCTTATGCTCGGAATAGTACGAACGTATATAGTTCAAGTGAGTTCTATCGTCTTTACACAGTAGTGCGTGTGTAGGTGAGGGGCTGACCAACAATTGATAATATTCCAGCTGGTATAGCATGGCGTGTATGGAGAGCACGTAAACATTCAGGTTCGGCACATGGAGGCGGTAACCTCATGGTTCGTATCTAATATGAACTGTGGTCAAGTTATCGTATTGATTCTCACCCACCAGCGTGTCCTTGTGGTTATCGTCGAGAGTGCGGCTATCTACACGTATGCTCGGTTCTCTTGGTGCTCTCCATACCTGGCATTGATTGTTCTACATGCAGGTCGTACACCATTTTCTTCTTCGCGGCCTATCAGTCCGGAAGCCTCATCCAGTACCCTGCTGTTGATACGCTTTGTCCAGTGGCCGGTATCGCGTTCATGATGATCAACGTCCGTGTCGGTATGGGCTGGGCGCAGCGCGCAAACACGTCATCCGGAATCACATCCAGACGCGCGGCCGAGCAGACATTTGCTATGCGTCCTGTCGCCGTCGACATTACTCGGGTCGTGGAGAAAACGGAAGACGTGAAAGTGAACAATATGGAATCGGGGATGAAGCGGGTCTCGAGCGAACTCACTGCAACTGTCTGAGGTCGTAGTCATAGCCTTGACGCCCTAGCATCGTCCGGGATAGCTGTGATGGCCAAAAGCGCTTGGTGCGCGGTGCGCCGGCCCCTTGACACAATGTACCTTGACTACCGAACCGAGTCGTGTTACTCTGTGCTCAGCGTTTCGGAATGTTGTACTATGCCTCCACCCCACACGCGCCTACACTACGTTCCTGAACGCGTAAAATCGCGTTCCAATAATATTCGCTCGCGTGCGACACCCATTCGTTCATAGGTCCACTACTATTGTACAGCACATCTGGTGAAATACGGTTCATTCCTTTGCATGTCGCTTTCGTTCAATTTTGAATGAATACATCATAGCTACGCACGCGCGTTGAATTCCGTCCATTGAATCTATGATGTTATGTACTCACAAGCCAGCATTCGGGTTGTCTGTCATACGTGTCGAGAAGCTGCTTCCACAACCGCACAGGCGAAGCGGTTGTCGCCGTCGCACAAATCGACAAGTAGATATGATCCCGAGTTCTGTAGCACTACCGTGCCCTGATGGTCAATTTGATTTCATGCCTTGCTGATCCTGAATCTATATATTCTGAATCCCGACCATTGCATTCATGTTTTCTCTTGCCACCGGCAGTTTCACTCTGAATTCGTAGCCGATGAGTGACGTTGTGGTCGTTTGGGAGGGTGTAGATGGCCGTTCTTTTCGCGTCTTGATGGATATTATTGTCATCCAATTGGGTTTGATCGCAAACTTACCGATGGCGGGTCCGTTTTACCTAGTCAAGACGATCGAACGCATATTCAAAATAAACACCGGCATGCCTATTAACGACGTGAAGT
This sequence comes from Amyloporia xantha, assembly GCA_036971615.1. NCBI lineage: Eukaryota > Fungi > Basidiomycota > Agaricomycetes > Polyporales > Adustoporiaceae > Amyloporia > Amyloporia xantha. Next base: position 16,812 of record JAYKKR010000036.1, read on the forward strand.
AAGCGGATCATCATGTTTATAATTTCAGGCATGAACGATCTCATTCAATGTTTGCTTTAGGTCATGACAGTGGATGCCTTGCTCTGCGGAAGTCTGTTGATTTTGAACAGCAATGAGTAACTCTTCAGTCGAATACCAGGCATAGAAGCCCTTTTCATCCGTAGAAGGCTGGGTAGAAGACTGAGTGCTAACGTGGAAACCACCTACCTCCACGAACCATACTCCGATATCTCCTAGGTATTTCTGGGGCTTTGTCTGGGATCTGATAATTGATTTAGTCTGTCGAAGACTGAGCAGGCTCGGTGCTAATACCATCTGAAGGTTTGATCAGAGACGTCAGCGAAACTACTGTCAACAGAGGTGTAGTGGACCCCAAGCGAATGATGGCTGGGAGACCGTGCCCCATGGAGTAGGTCACACTATCAATGTCGTACAGTTACGACATGCTTACCCATCCACTATCTCCTTACACTGCCAGTACACCATTCGTGTTCATGAATATTGTGTGGCAGTGAGACAGAGGCCTTTGCAGTAATGATCGGTAGAGAGTAGCTACAACTATGCGAGCATCACTGGGTAACACCAATGAGCTCGAGGCGAGTGACTTCTCCAAGCTAGAAAGCCTCGGCGAGGGTCCGGACAAGATTGGACAAACGTTATCGCATCAAAGAGGTACGGCAACAGTGAGAGCGAGATCTGTACATATGCCGTGGGCACTGCATGACTCTGTGACACTTCTCTGATCAAGGAATCGGAAGACGCTCAACAAGTCACAGTTTCCCCTGACCATCACAATCTGATCCTCATCTTCCTCCAGGCCGCTCTGCATCCTGGCTTTATTCTCATGTAGATATTCAACGGTAATAATATTGCTCAGTCGCTCCGAGTGAGAATGGAGACTTTCCACGAATGAGTGGAGGAGTGGGATCCAAAACGGTGAACCAGAAATTCTGATGATCGTAACAAGGTTCTACTAGTCCATCGAATTCGTTCTTCTGAAAAACATTTACCATGTAGGCTTCGCTCGCGCCTGCGGATCTCGCCTAACTCATTGTCAAATTGTCAGGGTTACGTGATCACCGTAGAGGTTTCCTGACGAATACTGCGTGTGAGGATGGGCGCCATCCTTCCGTACTTAAGAAATCCGGTTCCGTCTCACCACGCACCGATTTCCGACAGCCCGACCGGTCACCTTTGGGGAAATTACTGACTTAATCTCCGCTTGGGACTACCGTTCATCATGGCGCAGGTCGCACTTGTCAATGCGAACATGGCCACTGTGCCCTTGGAGAGCGTATTCTACGGTCTTTTCATCCTTCTCAGCGGAACCTTCATTTATCTGCATATCCAACGCGCCACGGCAACCGCGTCTCCAGGGTTCAGTAAATGGCGAGCCTGCTTCACTCCTGTGTTCTTCGGGGCATTATGCGTAACACTATTTGTGACCGCGGTAAGATTCAAATGTATCCTATTATTACATGCCCAACCTCACATCGGATGTGTTGTGCAGCATTGGCTCCTCACGGTCATTCGTTTCTTCGATGCATTCGTCAACTTTGAGGGGGGAAAGGTTCCAATGCTCTTCTACGCCGATCTTGCACATCCAACCGAAGTCGCCAAAACTGCATTCTTGATCGCGACACTCATTACTTCGGACGTCATGTTTGTACGTCGTACAAATATTCTTGTGGATATATTCACGTTCATCATCATTTATTTCTAGGTGTATCGCTTATGGATTGTCTGGGGTTATAATTACTATGTGATTATACTCCCCTCGACGGCTGTGCTAGGTCTTTGCGGTGAGTCGGTGACATTTCGCCATCAAGCAAATCAATGTACTCAATCTTTTCCAGTATCTGGGATCGGTATCGTGTATCAGCTGTCGCAGCTGAACATCGGGAACACCGTGTTCGTCTCCCAAGCGGCGCGCTGGATTACGGCGGACTATTCTTTCACATTTGCGTGCGTTGACTCAAGTAGCTTTCTGTCGTCCCATTGCTGATTTGCCTTGACTTGCACAGCACGAATGTGTACAGCTCAAGTAAGCCCTTTGCCCCTGCTCTGTGGCATCACCTGTCCTAATCTATCGTAATAGCTCTGATTGCTTGGCGAGTATGGCGCGCCAGCCGGAGGTCAGGCGCGTCGTATGGAGGTGGAAACCTCATGGTCAGCTCCGACACTCTGTCGCGTCCTCTACCTGACTGACATCAATTTTACAGCGAGTCCTGGCAACAATCGTCGAAAGCGCTGGTTTCTATACGTACGTACAATGTGCCGCCGATCTTATCGCACATCGATCATTGATGATCACATACATTTTCAGCATCTACGTCGTCGCCTTCTTCATTTCGTACGAAATCACGTCGAATGTGCAGTACACTCTTGTCGACACGTTGTGCGAGGTTGCCGGCATCGCGTTCATGCTCATTAACGTCCGCGTGAGTCTGGGATGGGCCCAGCAAGCGCATCCGTCACTCGGCACTTCTTCCGCTGGCATCACGTCAAGGCGCAACGTGGAACAGTCGTATGTCATGCGGCCTGTTGCTGTCGATATCGACATCACACGCGTGGTCCACAAGGAGGACGAAATTGGCCAGCAGGTGAAGAGGGTCTCAAGTGACTACAACGTTTGAAAACGAGCAGGCATATTTGTTCTGTGACTCGCGTTTCGCTGATGGCGAAAATATATCGGTGCTGTTTATTGCTATGTCATTGGGTCTGAAGTCAAAATGTACGCTATTCAAGTCAGCTCTGCTGTGTGGCCTTCGGAACTACTATGTATGGCGCGCCGAAATGGTGGAGGCCAACGATTGTTCGGAGGGTATATATGTACGCTTTGCTGTGCTACAGGTTCAGCATGGTCTCGTATGTACATATTGTACATAGTACTGTAATTGCGCTCTTACTATGACCGAGTTATTCGGGCTTGTTTCAATCCTGTCTGCGAAGAAGGCGTTAGAGCGTGTGATGATTTCAAATACATCTTTTTCGGGCGGTGATAATTGAATAGATCCGCGTCTGCTATACGGGTTGTGCCTGGTATGATGACATGGCATCAAACATCGAATGGGTCCAGCGGGTCCGGAACAGCGACGGGTGAAGATATCGCCAGACCACACAGATTGTGTCTCTTGTATGGCTGTGCATTTGTTTCGAATGCAGGTGTTCAGGTGGTCTGGGATTTACGATTGGTCATGACCTTGTCCAGAGTGTTCGAGTGAATTGCAGACAGCCCCAGACGCATAAGGGGCTCTTTCAGTGTTTCAGAACGACAGGCCGAGATGCTATACATAGCCTATGAGGTAAGATATTACAATATTTCCAGATAATCATTGATGACCGGAATAATCACCAGTATCTTAGTACCACGGTGGGATACCGGGAGGAAGTTTCGACGCACGCGATGTTCTCGTAGGGTTTGCTCCTAGAAGTTCACCTGGACGAAGGTAAACTGCGGCATCCATTAGCCGCCCTATCTCCAACGCGCGAAGCTTGAGCATTCGTGGAAGGTAAGGAACACTGCTTCTGCTGCACACATACTGCAAATTCGCCGGGAAGCACGATCGACCCTGTGATCATAACATCGAAACAACAGAGCAACGCGACATCGGTGGAAACAGACCATAGAGAATACCTGATGAATCTATTGATGAGGGGCGGTGCCAGATTCTTCAGGAAGTCCTTCCGGCATTCTCGATGAGCAACCCACAACCTAGGAGCAAATTTCCACGTCGAGATTTCATCCCTTATGTACTGCATTTTATGATCAGCCGAGCACACATGATATTTCTTGTGTCTTACTAAAGGGAGTAAAAACGAATTTCATGCATATATATGTAACGGAACAACTTCGCATTAGCCTTCATCATGGCTAGAGGCCGGATTTTGTTGAATAAGAATGGACAGAAGGTTGGAAGGCAGTGTTCAAGGACTTACCGCACCACAGCATGCCCTGGCCCCTCGGGCGTGACCCTAGGAATTCACTCTTCCGAAAGATTCCTGCCGTTTGCAGCGTTTAGGGTGACCCGCAAAGCCAATCTTACCTGCAATTGGGAGGTGTATCGCGTTCATGTTTCATGCCGACGTCGACCCCATAAGTGCCCACACCGGCGCACATTCATTAGCGACCTCCAGAGGGCTGGTCCGAACGAGACTATCTCATGTGTGGGGCAGACATCTGAAATAACTCTTGGGTTGGCTTCGTCCAGCCTCTTGCGAATCCTCACACGGATCAAAGAGATTGCCTAGACAATGAACAAAGACACACCTCAATGGAACGGACGAGCCGACGATTTGCCTGGGCAGAGCGAGCCCGTACCAGGATGTTTCTGAATCATTTTCCAGAGTTTCGCCATCACGTCGCATTTCAGACCTAAGTCGCTGGAAATCTGGATATGTAGTGAACCTTAGAGTCAAGAGCGACAAACCGACTCTCAATGGATACTACGTCCAACGTCGTCGAAGAAAAAGCCTAGGTCACTTGTTCGATACGGCCAGCACGGCACTTGTCGCCATACGGGGAGCAATGTGACTACAATAGGGAAAGCTTCAAAGACCATACAGTCATCTCACGTCTGCATGATAATAGAGCTTCTTGCCGGGGACAGCATGAAGCTGCAGTGCCTGTGCGCATGGTGATACTTGGCAAAGTTCCTTCCAATTCGCCGACGGCGACCGGTGAGATTAGAGCAAATGTTCATCACAACAGGGGCATCGCAGACCGGCAATGGCGGAAATTGTAAGATCCCCGATTCATAGAATGGTGGCCTCGTTGATGTCGCAGGGACTCTGCATTGCGCCTCGAAAACTCTGCGCGTTCGTGCACCCTTGGTTATATTACCACAGTGGTCTCATACAGATAGGGACAGGATCTTACGATTGCGTGAGCACGGCCTACCATCTCTCCACGTCAGAACCAAGAGCACTTACACGCATTGGTCGATTGTCATATAGTACAGAAAGCAGCATATATACATGCACGGAAAATCGACAAGATGGATGTTTTTACGCGGTGACCGTCGCAAATACCGTGGGCTTTCAGTCTTGAGGCAGGGGAGGAGGGGCTTCTGGCTGCGGTGCGAATATCAGGTTTAGCGGAGGAGTAGTCTGGCTGTCATCGGACAGCAATGTCGCAATGATACTACGGCCAGCAAAGCTCCTCCCAGCCAGTGCTTTCAACGCCTGGCCCGCGCTATAACCTTCCGAATATTTGACGTACACCCGGCCAACACCGGCAGCCTCATCCATGCGCTGCGCGGTCAGCGCGCTGTCGGGGCCACCTTCTCCCCACTTGGCTTTGTCGCGCTTCACTGGACGAGGGATGCGGAGATCTTCAACCCCACCATATTTAGAGCACTCTTCCTTGATGTCCTCGTATAGGTCCGCGTATTCCTGGTCGTCAACGAGGTCCTCCGGGACGACCATGTTCAGCATGAGGAGGATACGGGCATCGGTACCGTCCACATCGCCGGCGGGCATGATTGGTCGCGGAATTTCTGCTTGGTCGTACATTCCAGGTATAGGTGACTGTCCTGGCTTCGCGCCGACCGAAGCCCGTTGCACGACAAGATATTTGTCGCCAAGCTCCATGCCGCTTAGCGACTGAATGGCTACGTCTGTCACACTTGGGTCGACGTATTCAAAAAATGCGAAACCCTTCATGCACAAATATGTCAGCGTATATCGTATGTATATAACACGTTCTGACTGACCTTCGACGGTCCATTTCCGTTTTCGCGGACAAGATTGAATGCCTTCAGGTCTCCGAAACTCTTCAGTAGCTCCATAACCTGCTCCTCATTCAGATAAGTCGGCAGTCCGCCGACAAATATTTTGTTGATCGAGTCTGGCACATTCGTAGATACGACACCTGGCACATGCATACTGGGTGCTATTGCCTCAGGCCCACCGTAGTCTTTAGGGCGACGGATTTTAAGGGGTCCGTTGATGAAAATGATTCCGTCAAATGCCATGGCTGCTGTAGCATCTTCTGCGCTGCGGAACTGTAGGCAATTTTTATCAAAAAGGTGAAAATGGTTGCCCGGTAAAATAGACTCACCTCGACAAAAGCATAGTTCTTCTCGTAGTTGCACTGCACTGCAAGTACCGGGTTCCCAGGGGCCCCTGTGCCAATGTTCATCTCTTTCATCTTCGAATTGAAGAAATCAGCTAAGTTTTGTTCGTTGATATCCGGCGTGATACTGCCGATGTACAGTCGACGAGACTGCCTAGAAAGGTTCGGGTTACCACCAATACCCATTCCGAAGCTCTGCACCGGCATCGGAGGAGGGAGACCCGGAATTGAAAGAATGGGAGGAATTTGAGTACGGTTGGCACCGGGAAGGTTGAACAAGCCTGCAGAATATGAATTTAGTAAGTGATTGATGCGAAGCGCTGAGGGCCTACCTGTCTGTTTAGCTTGCATAGCAGTGTACTGTTCATAACCAGGAGCATGCACATCCCAACCACTCGCCTTTCTCTTCCTTTGTGACAAAGGAACAGCATCAGTGGGAGTCGGAGACCTTCTCTCCGGTGTGCCTAGTCCATCACGTCCGTCACGTCCATCGCGTCCATCACGATGTCTGCCTCTTCCCCTTCCACCTCCATCCATCTCATCGCGGGGAGGTCGACCGCGGAATCCACCAGGAGGCGGCGGCATACCAAGCTCTTCATGGCCTTTGTGGTCCCGGCGCCCGTCATCATCATGGCGTGACCTCCGTGGGACATGGTCTTCGAACTCGCCACGTCCACGACCCGCGTAGCGATCCCTGTCCCTATCGCGCCCACGATCTCTGTCACGAGGCTCGCGCTCCCGCTCGCTATGGCGCCGAGATTCATAGCGTTCTCTGTCTCGGTCTCCCCACCTTCGCGATGTCTTCCATATTCACGCTCTCGCCCGTCGTGGCGGGACGAGTGATAGCGGTCGCCATACCGGTCTGTGAGAAATGAAAAGGAAGGGTGGGGTGAGTATGCGGTGCGGATGCGCGGTCGAGGCCTGTCAGTACGGAGTCCGGCATGAGATGCTCAGGGCGGGCGGCGAGAACGGACAACGCAATGTGTGCTAGCTAGCTAGAAGAAGAGGAAGCGCATGGTGCAAAGAGAAAGGTGCACCATGAGTCCATCGTCTTTGACTGAAAAAATGCAGGATGAGGTGGCTAGGAGGCAGTCACCTGTGAGATCCTTCGACCCGACTCTTTTCATCCCTGCCTCCAAAGAAGATAAAAGCAATATAGAATCCAGTGGTCTCTGCTGCTCACCGTTTTCGTCCCCTGCAGTAGCCATGTTTAAGGTCTCTCCTTGGGTCGGTGGACGTGGAAGGCAACCAGCGTTGGTGGATAATTGAACCTGTCAGTTAAGTCACTTATCGCGTGCGAATATAACGATTAGTATTTCTGCGGGAAACGCCGATACCCCTTGGCCGTCTACTTCACTTGCGACCTTCGTCGGCGGGCCTATCATACATAAGTTATATATATGAGCTGCACGCTGAACCTCGGTTTCGACTTGGATGGTCTATCTCAATGGCTCGACGTCTCGTTCTAGCTGTGTATTGACATTCACTGTCTGGTGGGAGGTCCGCGTGGCGCCGAAACTCAAGAAGACAAGGGGATGTTCCCTCAGTGTCGCCATGCCCTAGGAGAGCAACCACTGAATTTTTTAATAATCATTGGGAGACATGCGGTATGCCTGGCAAGGAAACATCTCGCTGTGTGGAAGGAAGCCATTTATAGACACCCAGACAAAGAAACAGGTAGCTTTATCTCTTCCTATCGCGGGAAAGGCCTAGGCCGGAGACCGCAACATGTATAGACTCACTCCAGAGCACCTCATCGACACAAATGAAGCCGAAGGACTCGTCAGACTCTGGAATGCGGCAGGACCAAGGCAGGACAAACTCAGGTGCGCCGCGTTGAGGACGTGTTTGTCACGTGAAGAATGTGAAGAGAGACGCGCCTTGCCGAGCATACGCGTCAACTTCTGGCAGTGCCTGGTTAGATTCGCCACCATGACCTCCGCTGCCGACGGGCCATCTCAGACAAAATGCATGCCACCTTACGACCACCCTCGGCTCACTCCATACCCTACTGATATTTGCTGAACCACTGACGGAAGCGCTCGGCACTGGCAGACGTATTGACAACGGTGGGCGACTCATTATTGTATATAAGACATACCATGACTGACGGTGCTCAGCATCCAGGTTTTACACCGGTCGTCTTCCACCTCCATTACACTCACACAATATTCTTCATCATGCACCCTTGGGCAGGCATGCATCCCTACAGCCACAAGTACTGGCGCGGTTTCCATCACCGGCGTGGTGGCCGTCTCATTTGGTTCGTGATCGGCGCTGGTGTCGCCACCTTCTGGCACAAATCGCACGAGGCTCGTGAATGGCATGGGCGACATTGCTGGCGTGACCGCATTCCGCAGGATGCTTACCGTGCGCCAGGCGCGCCGCCGTTCCCTGCTCGCATCGATGATGCCTCGAAGAATCCTTCCGATGGTGCTTCTGGCGATGCGGTCGTGCAGAAGCGCGAATGCGATCGTCGTGCATGGGGCTGGTCCTGGAGCACGGACAACGGGTACAAGTCGTGGGGGCAACAGCCGCAGTCCCCGCAGGTACCTCAGACTCCGCATATCCCACCGACACCCATGCCCGGTCCGGATCCAGATGCTCAGCGCATGCAAGCACTCGGTAAACAAGCGACCGACACTGTAAGTCTTGCGTGATGCTTTTGCATTCTTTTCACTGATGATATATCGCTTTATATGCAGATCTCAGAGTTGTCTGAAGCGACTCTTGATTCGGTTCTCGCAACAGTACAGAGCCTTAAGACCGTAAGCTAGAGTGTCTATCGCTGTAGTAACACGAACTGAATCGTCCTGTCAAACATAGAAGCTCGCAGAGAATCGCGCTCAGCGGGAGCAGCATCTGCAACAGATGCAGGCTCTCAAAGAGGAGCAGTACAAGATTTTCGAAGAGTGGAAGAAGCAGCAGGAGGAACACGCCAAGGCGCAGGAGCCCCCTCCGCCGCGACACGTCGTATAATGTTGTGCAGCTTGATATGAGTTATTTTCACACTCCATCCGTCTATTATTACTTCAGTTATCTATCATTACTGCACGGTCTTCCCACTCCTACACACGGACATATTCTCTTTACTTGCTATGGGATTGTTGTACTCTCAATTCTGCTTCTGGTAAACGAGATCGCAGCTCACAGTACTACCAATAATATAATCAGAAAGTTCTCCGTCCACCCTGTATTCCAGTCGTAGCGCTACATATAAATCGTATCGGGTCGTCGATCATGATTTGTATATCGCAGGCACCCTATTGGATGACCCACGTCTATTAATATTACACCTGCCCCGCGACGAAATGCAGGGGTTCGTTTCTCCTGTTGACATATTCTGGTGCACGAGGCTCGATTTTGCCCTGCGCTTCCGCTGACATCCACGTTATCAGTATGCCAGCAATGACACCAGAAATGGAGACAACCACTTACGAGGCGCACTCCAGAAGTAAATGATCAATCCTAATATGACCACTACAAAGGCGGGGAAGTACAGCCAGTACGGTCGGTAATTCTGCAACGGGCGAAATGCAATAACGTCAGTCCGACCGTCATACCAAGAGTATGGACAACGTACGAAGAGGAACAGCCCGAACAGTAGGCCATAGAAATCACTCGACAGAATACTGATGTTATAGTAGGCGGACGAGGCCATGCGGTAGAGCATCGGCGCGACAGTATATAGGATGAACATCGAGGCGGTGTACGCGACGAGGATCCCGACTGGTACATGATCAGCACTTACGGTCTATAGAGAGAAAATCACGGAGGACGCACTGTTCTTGCCGTCCCAAGTCGCCTCACGCATGGCCTTGTGTTCGAGCCCGGCCGCTTGAATGCCGTTGATGATCATGCCCCACATCCCGAGTTGGCCCACGACCTCATACAGGGGACTTACGCACGAAGAACTCCTCCGTCGCGTTCGCTAACAAACACAGGCATTGAGTAAAAATGAGGCCTCTCGCTAACCATATCCGACGCAATAGTGCTCACTGAAGCCGTACAGCGTCGCACCAACGATCATGAACACGTCGCCCTTGGCACGGCTAAGCGCGGGCCAGTCCTTGTCCGTAAGCTCATCCGATGCGACGAGCATCCCCAAGCCACCGATGCAAATCAGGATACCGAGCAGCTGCGACCATCGGTACCGCGGGCGCATGTACACCCACGAGAAGAATAGACACGATGGGATTGCCCATGCATCCAGCAATTCGCACGAGAGAAGCGTCGTATAGTCGTATGCCTATGTGGTCGCGCAGAGGTCAGTATCGGACACTGGCAAAATCTGTCAATCTGCAAACCTTCACGGCCAAAAAGTTTCCTCGACGTCGCAACATGCGAGGATGAAGTCTGCAGACGTCAATTCAGCCGGAGACAGGCAGAAGGGAGAGCCACGACTTACATCTCCATCCGTCCCGGTATATCATCTTTAGCCACCCCTTGAACCCATCTGCGGATCAGTCTGAGCGACCGGAGAATCTGTCGATGAATAGGCTACTCACACTGATAAATCGTATACGGTGTGTATACGGTAAAGATCGAGAAGTACCTGCGCGGTTGTAAGCTTCGGACCCGGGATCGGAGCGGAAGTAGTACTCACAGGAACCATGTCTGAGTCGTCGGCAACGACCAGTTCCTATCGACAAGCTCGGTCGTCGTAACGTTCGTGCAAGTGATACAAAGCGAGACCAGTTGCCCTGCGAGAAGAGATAAGATGAATCGCTTCGTCCAGAGACTGCTGAAGCGACGCCAGAGGCTCGAGACGAGAGCACCAGGCGAAGAGTAGTCGAGTGGAGGCCTAGGTGCTGTGATTATCTCTTGAGACTCGAGGGTGGACGCCGGGACGTCGAAACTTTCGTCGATGTAGTCGTTCTTGGTATCTGCGCGAGAGATGGACGGTCCTAGTTCAGCAGTCGACATGGTGGCCTGGGATAGTCGTCGAGGCAGTGGGAGTACTGAGGCCTTTTAAACACTGGTGAGGAGGCTAGCGCGAGAAAGACTGGCAGAGGCGCATGCTAGTGGACCTGGGGCTGAGCGCTCTGCTATAATTGACGGGAAAATTCTCATCAGTGCATTGCATGCACGATCATTCTGCGATTGGAAAGGCGCTCAGGGACGCGTTTCAATCACGTGCTGCCGTATGTGACATCCGGTGACAGTACGCGTCTGCCCTCGGCCGTGCAGCACCTCATATTGTAGTGTCTATACTGCCAGTTCGTGTCTTCTAGCGACCTCATGTCGATTCAATAAATGCTGCGACTAAAAGAGTAAATGTCGGATTCAAGTCGTTTGGAAAGCATGTCCTATCCCAAAGATCTATTGTCGAGTTGATATGATCCGCGCCTGCATTTCTGGTCCATGGGCAAAGGCCCAAGCTAGTACCTTTACTTCTGCGCAGTTTTACGGATCTCAAGAGAGAGATATAAGAGGGGCCCTTCAGGCAAGTTCACATTACTGCACACCTCGGCTCATCTGAATTTGATGTGCATTTCTAACAGAGATCTTGACCTAGGTTTTCCTCTGATATGCTGCAAGCTCCGGCCATTTCAGCCCAAATAATAGCAGCAGTCATCGGAAAATCCGATGTCTACAGTCTGACGGCTCTGTCAAGAAGGAGTACGTGAGCACGTGCGAGAGCGGCTGCCCGAGGCTGGCATGGAATTGCAATATTGACCAGGCGTACCTGCCAGCCTCTTGAAGATGCAGGGCAGACTGGCCATCGAATTTGTCCCTATCATCTATCTCATTACATCAAGGACGTCTTGTAGCAAACGTCTTCTCACCTGGCTCGCTCCGCAACCTCAACAAGAATACTTACAGCAACATGTCTCACATCCCCCGAAGGAACAAGAAGGAAGACGACCCGAAGATGATTGGCCTCTGGAAGGTCGGAAGGACGATTGGGAAAGGGAGCTCAGGTACGTTGTTTGAGAGTGAGGCTCTGTACGTTTCACCGACCACACTTATAGGCCGGGTGAGAATTGCGCGACATACCAAGACTGGTCAATATGCCGCGGTGAAGATCGTCTCCAAGAATGTTCTTTTGAACTCAAGGCTATCTCTCCACAGTCTCGGAGATGAAGCCGAACGCATATTGCACAGCATTGAACGGGAGATCGTGATCATGAAGCTCATCGAACACCCTAACATCATGCGCTTATACGACGTCTGGGAGACATCGTCAGAGCTCTATCTCATCTTGGAGTACGTCGAAGGGGAGAACTCTTCGATTATCTTTGCAACAAAGGCCGGCTGTCCTCCGCCGAAGCTCTCGGGTACTTCCAGCAGATCATCACCGCTGTGCACTACTGTCACCGGTTCAACATCGCACACCGCGATTTGAAGCCAGAGAACCTTCTTCTCGATCGCAACAAGAACATCAAAGTTGCAGACTTTGGGATGGCCGCCTGGCAAGGCAAGAGCGACCTGTTGCAGACGGCTTGTGGGAGTCCTCATTATGCCGCTCCCGAAGTCATCATGGGGCGGGCATATAATGGCTCTTCTTCTGATATCTGGTCTTGCGGCATTATTTTGTATGCCTTGCTTGCTGGAAGGCTACCCTTTGACGATGAGGACCTTCCCACGTTGCTCGAGAAAGTCAAGGTCGGCAAGTACACCATGCCTACGGATATCGACCCCCGCGCAAAGGATCTCATTGCCAAAATGCTTCAGAAGAACGTTTCTGAGAGAATCACTATTCCCGACATTCTTCAGCATCCGTTCTACACGTCCCAGAAGCCAAAGAAGATGGACTGTGACACTCCCCACCTAGACGACATTGCGCGCCCGCTAGCGAGTAAAGATGACGTCGACCCCGACATCCTGGCTAATCTCCGCACGCTCTGGCACGGTACTCCTGACGACGAGATCATCGCAAGTTTGACGAACGACCAGCAGACTTGGGAGAAAGGTGTATATCACCTTCTAGTCCGCTATCGCGAGAACCATCTGGAGGACTACGACGAAGATGAAGAGAAGCTAGCGGCTCGGCGGGCTTCAAAGCGGCGCGCCAGGAGCACCTCTGTACAAGAGGATCGTCAGGCTGAGGCGTTGGCATCTATACCGCCTCGTACAGGGCCGCCTACGCCTCGTCGGGCCGCCAGAGCCCCAGGTGTCGCTGAGTCTGTATCTCCGACACCGGGTCTAAGTCAGATGCGACAGCTATCATTCCTGGGTTCCAGTCTTGCTCTTTCCAGCCAGGCGACCCCAACGTCCCGCTCTACTGCTGTACGTCCGCAGCCATCTTCTTCAGTCGCTTCCTCTCTGGCGGTACCGAGCACCCTCACGCCAGTCACCCCGAGGGTCACAAGTCCTATCAACCTGCAAGTGCCGGAGATGCAGGACGAAAGGATCCAACACTTCTTCCACCAAATTGTCGAGCATCTCCACGTAATGCAAGCAGAGAGTGGGACTCACCAAGCGCAATCACCAAAAGACTCGGTGCTTTCACCCATAAATACAGCTGCCCCGCCGTCAACGCCTCTTACGATGGATCTTCGAAGCCCCATGGATGGAAGGCAATTTGTGGCGCGGAACAGAGGCCCACCGACTTCGACGGATACGTTTGGCACAGAGCACTCAGCGCACAGCAACAGTACCACCCGACCCCTTGCTATCCGATCACGGTCTCCTCAACGGCCTCACGAAGAGGCAGACAAGGAGAATGCACGCTACCAACCGCGACTGAAGCTCAAAACCGACTTCGACAGCCGATACATGGATTCGCCGGCGCACAAATCGTCTACACGGAGCATCCACAGCGACAGGCGGGTGCATATCGTAGAACCGCCGACTCACCGAGGCGCACGCCTGCGAAAGAAGCGCAGCCTTGCGGTCTCGCCCGCGTCTCCTGCGTCCGCACTGTCCGAGGGCTCGTTCGTCCTGGCTTCCACTCCGAAACGCCGGTGGTTCGGCCAGCTGTTCAAGTTCAAGCCTACGAGCTATGACCTGCTCTCGGTTGAAGACCCCCACCAGACGATCGAGGTCTGCCGCCAGTTGCTCGAGGAGATGGGCGTGTCCGTTGCACTCGCACATGCGCCGGCCTCGGATCCGACGAGCCCAACGTACGTCTCAGACACGCTCACGCTTAAGTGCTGGCTGGACGAAGGTCGAGATCATCGAGGGGCGAAGGGCGTACGGTTCCGGGTGGAGGTCCAGAGGCCCAGCGCGATCCAAATAATGGCCGGCTATGTCGTATTGCTTAGCGTTATCTTGGAGAAGGGGGCGGCGACGAGTCTGAAGCTGGTCTATAACCGGTTGAGAAGGGAGTGGGACCTCGACTCCGCGCCGACCACTTCTCCTCTGGCGAGCCGAAGCCCAATGTTGGACGATGATGAGAGATTCGTGGAAGTTGTGTACGCTCACTGAGCCCGATCCACTGCTCTGCGTCCAGAGCTACGACTTTATCACCTATATACGGGAGCCAGCAGATACTGCTGGGCAGTCGTGTTTCAAACAACGCGATCCCAGATCCTGAAGTTTATGTATCTATACCCCTTGTACCATATGACAGACACACAAAGGACTGCTTGAATAAGATGTGCCTTGCCTTGTTGGTAGGACTAAAGGCTGATGTCCCAATAACAAGTTAAAGCATCGACGCTACAGCATCAGCTCAGTGTCAACCACCTGGATCGGATGTAAGACATGTTCGATTGCCTGATGGAGCGCATCATATATGCGACAGACTGGGAACGAATGCACTCACCATCTGCATCGATGATATCCGCACGACAATAAGAGGGTTAACCGCTACGACATGTGTACACTTATGGGTAACGAACTACATAGGACCATCCATAGTCGTGATGGTCGAGGAAAATCGTGATGGAGGTTCCAACAGGAGAGGGGCCTCATCGGTGTCCATGTCCTGATCTTGCGACTCAACCGTCGGTGTACTGGTGACCAGTGACGGATGTTTGCCGGGTCTTGATACAACTGCGAGGTCAGGGGCATCGCTCGATATTCGTATGAATCGGAGTTGTTCAATAAATGGCACTTCTTTCTGGTCCCAGCGTCGAAACAGAGCGACATTCGGCGGATCCGTGAGATCAATCACCTCTGTTACAAAAAGGAACATTTTGTGTTGCGTTGAGGATAAAAAATACTCGGAGAGTGTCGTAGAGCTCACCCAGTCCAGTGCGATATACTTCCGCTTCTCGCATTTTCATCTCTTCTAGCTTCTGCTCCTTCAAGCTCTTCGGCCGTCCCTTCCGTCTAGCCTTCTGCTCTTCCTCCAGTTCGGAAACAAACCGAGTTAACCATACGTTCTTGATGATAGCATGGAGGTCGCCGAGGGACAGTGTACCCTCTGGTGGCATAGCATGGTAGAAGAAGGAATATATGTCGGCTGTAGAAATGCTATGAGATATAGTCCAGTGAAAGACCTTGGAGAAATATCATACCCTGTGATCTTTGTTTTTCCAATCGTGCTTTTGCAATGTCTGACAGCTTACCCTTACGATTCTGGACCCGCATAAGCTGTCCTGCCTTCCGGGATTGCGGGTGAAAGAGTTTCTCTTTCTTTTGGGTCGTTGCTTTCTTCGGAGCTTTGGTAGATTTTGGAGGTGTCATGACGGGAGATTGAGGGTGGTATCAATAACCGAGCCAATATGCGCTGCTTCGATTATGGGCGCCTGTTTGAGGAAGTAATTTTCACACGTGCCTATTCAGGAAGGTTCTGTTGTTCGCAGTCTCTTGTCTCCTGCCCAGTCGCTCACCTTGGGTCTCTCTGCGCTGGTAAATATTCTTCTCGCAAAGTTATCTGTCTTACTGGCCGCCAATATTGGCTTCATACCATCGGCCATGTGGCAAGTACGCTCTCCGCAGTTGAAGAGGACCCCGAGTCGCAGAATGCAGGCGACGGGTAGACTCTGTATGTTCTGGAGCCTATTCCTTATGTTTTCTTGCTTGTGTCTGCTGCAATATGCTCATTTGGGTCAAACGCATGGTCTGGATCCTCAGCACCCGAGCCACGCCGAGCTATCACTTCGGATTTCGGACATTCTCCTGAACAGCTCTCGCATCCAAAATCTCGTCTCTGGGATCAATGTCTCTCTCAAATCAGATGAAACTGCGCCTCTTGGTTTCATGTGGTTAACCGCAATATTACCGGTTACACATGGGTCTGTTGTGTCTTTAGACGTCAAACTAAGCACTCTCCTGAACAGTTCAAAGTACTTGGCCGAAGTTATCCTGGTCTCACCCCCCACATTGGAATCCCAAGCCCAAAATTCCTTTCTATCTGCGCTTGAATCTGAGGGCCACTCTGCTCATGCTCATGTGAAGTTGAAAATGTTCTCTTGGCCGTCTGGATTAGAGGAAGACAGGGCATCACTTCGGGCGGCCCAAAAAGTCAGGACACCCTTCGTGCTACTTCTCGACCACCGTGGCCTAGAGAATATCGACTCTAGTATCCGAGAAGTTCTAACGCTCTTGGAACCATTTTCCACGACCCTTCCGATCGGTCCATATGGCTTCATCAGAACGAACGACTCGGAAGATAGTGTAACTTGTCTCTCTTCGTCTGACGTGCCACAACCTGCAAGCTTCTTGATTCCACCTTTTGTCATGCCTCTGTCTCTGGTACCAGCTCTTGACTTGGATTGCGATGCAAGCTACGAGGTCTGGTCTGCTCTAGGAACTCATATTGCCCAGTCAGATACCGATTCGATAGGCGGGTTTGTCATCGGGTCTGGCGAGACATCTTTTCCCTGGTGCCGACCTGATGAGCAGTTAGGTTTTCCGGCTTCCACGTGTCGCTTCCAGGAAGAAAGCGCCATATCCACAGATGCTTCTTTGGTGGACATTCTTCCCACAAATGAGACATGCGACGCGCATATCGATGCGCTACCAGTGGTTGGCGCTTTTGTCTTGGTTCTATCCTCCTTCACCGAGCTGCGCAAACTTTCTCCGGCTGCTTGCAGAGTACAAAAGGACGGTCATGCAGTACACGTTCTTATAGACGGCGAAGGTGGCAAAACAGGACTTTGGAGTTCCATGGAAGATCAAGATGCGGTAGCTGATACTTGCCGTCTGAATTATGATTTAGTCGAGATGCGTCTCAATGCAGGCATCTCAAAGATCATGGATTGGTTCCAATGTCGTTCAGATCTTCCAGACGTTGTGATCACCACCTTAGAGAGGAACGTCCTATCTGCCGCCTCATTCTCACATATGCGTCCAGACTCTCAGCGGGTCCCAACAGTAATTAATATACCCGACACGGACTTACCTTTCTGCGACTGGATTGGGTCTCTAACATTGCAAGAATTCAAACGTAAGCACCGCTGCTTCGCTACTTCATACATTGTTTGTGCTGAAAGAATGTCTTAGATTGGCATGTCCTGCGGCTCGATATTTCTGTGATCACGAACGACCGACCACGCTCACTCGAGCGTCTCCTCTCCTCGCTCTCCGCTGCTAGTTATTTCGGTGACTCTCTGGACTTGCGCATCAATATGGAGCAGACAGCCGATCGAGAAACGCTACAGACTGTGAACGCGTTCAGATGGGACCGCGGACGAGTATTCCTTCACAGGCGTGTGATTCATGGCGGGCTTCTACCTGCAGTTGTTGAGTCCTGGTACCCTAATTCGGATGATTCATACGGGTTGATACTGGAGGATGATGTGGAGCTTTCCCCGTTATTCTATGCTTGGATCAAACTGGCTCTACTTCGGTATAGGTAATGTGATCGCTTCACTCAGGTATCAAGCAGCTAATGAACATCATGACCTCCAGATACGGTCGGCACGAAGACAGATCACCGCAACTGTTCGGTATCAGTCTTTACCAGCAGAAGCATCTCGAATTACGCCCAGAGGGTCGTCACCCTTTCGATGCGCGCAACGCATTCTCAGCAATCGGCCTCATGTATCCACACACACCGTACCTCTCGCAAATACCCTGCAGCTGGGGCGCAGTCTATTTCCCCGAGCATTGGCGCGAGTTTCACGACTACCTGTCGTTCCGCCTCTCAGAATACGCGTGGGACGCCGACCAAGTCGTTGTACCCGACGTGCGCTCGAACAAATGGACGCGCTCGTGGAAGAAATACTTCATCGAGCTTGTCTACTTGCGCGGATATCTTATGCTGTACCCAAATTACGCCGATTATATGTCTCTGTCGACGAATCACCTTGAAGTCGGCTCCCACGTCAAAGATGTTCCGATCGAGACATACCTGCGGAAGAAAAAGCTTTTCTCGCTGCCGTTAATGAAACTACCGGCGGCGTCGCAGTCCTCTCCTAGTACCGGCCTATTGGATCTCCCGGACGCTGTACTACCTGCGTGGTCTCTACTACCGTCGCTGGACCTGCTTGGTTTACTTGCTAGAGAGGAAGAACTTCTTGAGCGTGGACAATCGCGAAGAGTGGAGCTGACAGGATGTCAATACGAAACCAGTACTCGGTATGATGTATGGGATCTTCTATGTCTTCACGACCATCCGTTCGGTTTGTAATGATCTCCAATTGTATTTGGCATTGCCAGCATAGCCTTTTTAAAAAGCTACAATCTGAAAGCAGAGATTTCCGGACTCGAGTCCATCTACAATTACACTGTGATTTGTGAACTATCGAGACCAATTGCGTGCAAAAAGACGTTGACATTAGCTAATCTGGTCCTCTTCTCCTCCTCATCCGTGACCCAGCCTTTGGTGACACTGGTCACATTTTCTAGAACAAGCTCTCGCAAAGTGGTCACCAGCATTTGTTGTTGCTCCGGTGATGCATGCAATGCCATGGCAGCTAGGTAGCGCCAGACGGGCTGATCAATGACATCCGCCTGAGGCACATTGGCGTAGGGTACACCAGACGCCGTGCCAATGCGGACAGACGGGAAGAGAAGCAAGAGATGGGGTGCGAGAAGGTCAAACAGATGATCAAAGACCCGTTGCCTACAAGCGCACGATAAATCATCTTCATAAATCAATCGTAGGCTTCCGACATACCATTGGTTTGTGTCCTCAGGAGACGGCAATTCCGACACTTCCGTAGCTGTTGCCATGCTTTGTTTGATGACCTCTACTCGACTCAGGAAAAGTGTGAGCAAGGCCAGCCCAGGCTACATAGCAGAAATAAGCAAAAAATTTAGACGAAACGGAAGAAGTAAGCTTACCCTTGTGCGAGCTACAGTGAGGACGTTGCTCCTCTCAGTAGAATCCCAAGAAGACCACTGACGATCCGCAGCTCTGCTTTCGCGAAGACAGGGAGTATGCTTTGGACGACACTTTGCATGTAAGCCTGTGTTTGGTCCTCTACTTCCATGTATTCTTCGGATTCCTCAAGTGTATCAAGAATGTGGGCATTGATGACAACATCTAGTTCAGAAAAGCAAGCCACAAGGAGAGTGAGCATAGTGAGCATCTGATGTGTGTCCAGGTGGCGTGTAGCGCGTGGAAGTAATCTTTTGCCTTTGACGGGTGTGAGCAGAGAGACAAATGGATGAGGGACGCTGCGGCTGGCATTAGATTCGCTCATCTCATGAAATTATCACAGTACCTTGTCCCGAGAGGGACCAAGACTCTTAATCCGACCCACAGCTGTTCTACGTGAGAAGCATACTCGGCATCCCTGGTATATAAATTAACGAATATCCCCTGAACTGTCACCGAGAGACAGCTTACCAGGCTTTCAGGTTCTCCTCTTCCTCTGGAGTTGGCTGGTCGCGGCGTAGCTGCTCGAGATCAAGAACAACATCGTACAAACGCTCCAAGATGACTAGTGTCTCGCGATGCGTCAGCGGATCCTTACGGTTGACCGCCTGTAGGAGTTATCCATTTTAGCTGCCTCGAAAATTCCAAACATAAGGAAATCGTACCTGTGTAGTGCTGCCTAAAGCCTCGCGGCCCATCTTTGCGGCCTCCCTTGCAGCGCCTATTCCATCTTGACGTGCAACATCTGCTTTGGAGATGTGGCCATGCGCCGGCGATGGAGAGGGTGAGGGGGACGAAGTGTCCGCATCGACTTGGAGAAGCTGACGAGGTGCTGCCTTGTAGCTACGGCCAGAAGTCCTCCCCAACGCGCCCTGGAGACTGTTGAGGGCTATCGAACCAATTTGATTAATAAAAACCAAAGGTAGAAGTGAGTGACGCACAGATCTTCTCTTTTCCCTCATCCGTGCATTATTCACTATCCGCTCTACCTGGGCTTCCATACGTTGCATTGCACCCTGTCTTCGACCGGAGCCCTTCTGGCCAAGCCCCAAACCAACACCGCCACCAGAGCCGAACTTGAGTACACGCTCATCTTGCGACTGCACGCCCATGCGGGAACGCAAGATTGCGCCGAATACCTGCGCATAGAAGTCATCCGCGTATGGGTCCTGTGTGACGAGCTGCGACACTTGAATGCGAGTGATGAAGTCCTTGTCAGACTGGGTCATGAGATCGTTATACCTGGACTATAGATATTGTTTACTCAAATAAGCCTCTGAAGTAGAAAAAATAAGAGACAAGACGGACCATATGCGCGATCTTCGCGTGCTTTCGTCTCCTTTTTTCCTCCATCCTTTCCGCCTCCATGATTTTCCGCATGGCCTCTGCCCTCAAGACCTCCTGCATCTCGCGCTCCTCCCTCGCCTCCCGCTCTGTCTGCGGCGTACCCGTCTGCATGTTGCTCATGAACTCTGCCTGCGCCATCTCCGCCAACAGCCGCTGCTGCTGCTGAATATCCTGCGGTAGGTACTGCATACTCTGACTGAAGGGAACATCCAGCCCGCCCTGGCCACCCAGGAGCGCAGGTGACTGCCGCCCGACATGTCTCTGGTGGTGCGAACGGTCAGACAGCGCGGGACTGCGCCCGCCCGATGCGTGCCGCTGGTGCTGAAGCAGCTGCCCATGCAAGTGGCTTGCGGGCGCCGGCAGCATCTGCTGCTGCAGACGAATCTGACGCTGGCGCTCGAGCTCTTCCATGCGGAGCTGTTCCTGCAGCTGCAGAAGCTGCTGCTGTTGCTGCCGCTCGCGCTGCTCCTGGAGCTCGAGAAGATGTCGCTGTTGCTGTTGCTGCTGCAGGTGGATGAGCTGGATCTGGTGCTGCTGTTGCTGCTGATGGAACCGCGGTGACTGTGAGTGAGGGTGCATCCGTGGGGGCGGCGTCGCAGCATGCTGGGGAGTGCCCTGGCGCGGGATCTGACCTCGGAGTTGGCTCTCGCGAAGCTGAGCGTCTCGCAACTCCCTTTCGCGAAGCTGAACTTCCCGTAACTGTGCATCCCGGAGCTGTGCCTCGCGTAGATGAATCTGGTTCTGAGTCAGGGAATGAGACGGCGGGGGCGGGAGCGGGAGCTGTTGTTGCTGTTGTTGGAGCTGCTGCTGATGCTGAGCAGCAGCCGCTGCCCGCATCTCCGCCTCGATCTCCTCCACCGTGCGCACGCCCTTGTGTGAGTTCACACCGAGATTCAACGCACCGCTCGACACCCCATCACTGCCTGTCAGACCGAACGGCGAGAACTTGGAGCTCTGAGATTGAGACAGCGACTGAGGCTGGGGTCGCGGCTGCGAGATATGCTCTGTAGCGCGATTCGCGCCGGTCATGCGTGGAAGGACGGAGAACGGTGACTTGTCATCCCAGACGGACTCGAGCGAATGGCCTGAACGAGCTGCGTGTAGAGTATAAGACGCGAGAGGAGAAGGAGGCGGATGGTATCATACAGGGTGCGCCCGGTTGTGTAGCATGCGAGCCTTGCTGCTGCCGTTGCTCCGGTACCTGGGCCTCCGCTCTTGCCTGCTGCCATTGATGCTGCTGTTGCTGTTCCCGAGATTCAGTAGGCTGAGACGGCGCAGGCTGGCCATCCGACGGGAGCGCGGCATTGGCAAAGTCAAAATCCTTGCCTGGTCGTATGCCGACCCTCCGTCAACAGATCCACCCTGCAAGACGACCACGGCTCACCGACTGCGCCCATCCCACCGAATGTCTCATCATTCAGCTCATCTCCACGTTCCTGAAGCTCATCTCCGAGCCCATCGTAGCTGTCCTCGCCCCAGGTATACACGGCAATGTCTTCCTTCTCCTTTTCCGTGTCTAAAAACCCGCGCTTGTCGCGCTCGAGGTCGAGAGACTGCTCAAATCCGAAGAAAGACATGAGAGGGTCATGAACGCGGCGTAAAAGTCAGTCTAGAGATTTGAAGCGAGTCGTGAGTGGAGCTGAAGGCGAAGTGGCGGGAAGGGTGAAGGGGATGGTTATGTTTGTGACTATAGCAAGCATCGAGGCACTTGAGT
The DNA here is from genome assembly GCA_036971615.1 of Amyloporia xantha. Taxonomy (NCBI): domain Eukaryota; kingdom Fungi; phylum Basidiomycota; class Agaricomycetes; order Polyporales; family Adustoporiaceae; genus Amyloporia; species Amyloporia xantha. The sequence goes on from JAYKKR010000036.1 coordinate 39,111, forward strand.
CACATCGATCAAGTTCAACCTTTCATACGAACAACCGCAAGGGAGAATTCCAAGATCCTCAGTATCAACTCGGGGAGACTTTCCTTCCTTTTATCGTGCTCTACTTCCTATCACCAAGTTGTCAGGCAGTCAAGTCGATAAACTACAATTCAACCAGCTCGATCGTCTGCATAGTCGGAATATTGCATGGAGAGTAGGGTATAGTATTACAGTTCGCAGAGAACTATGGAAGACGTCCGGATATATACAGGATGATGACTATGAAGTGACGAATGCAATAACTTATATGAAGGTCGTGAACGTTTGCCGGCATCAGAGGTAGCGTGGCACAGAATCGTAATTTGCATGAAGAAGTCGGAGTGTGAGGAAGTGAAACTTCGCAACATCGTCCGCGTCATTGAGAGGTAGAGCCCGAAGTTAAGATATCCGAGGAGCTCCAGGGCCAACAGAGTTCCGCGGCGGCATCAGCGCACTTGCGATGAGCTGGCTACAATTGCGTAACCGTTCCCGTCGAGCGACGAACCACGAGCTCGAGTCGTAGGGAACAGCGAGGGGCACGCCAATCACACCGCGGTCATGCGCAATACGGACGGCATGAACAAGCGAGTCCACCTCCGCCTCCGAATCGAGCTCGTCGAGGTTCTCGTAGGCGTCCTCGCCCGTCCCGACCACGGCGGCAGCGACCGCAGCAGCCGTATTGGTCTTCTTACCCTTCTTCACAGAAACGCCAGGCAGACCGACGGTTGCGCCCTTCTTCGACACGTCGATGCCCGCCGCGGCCGCTGCCTCCAGCGCCTGGCGCTTCTTCTCCGCCTTTTCGCGCTCCTTCCTCTCCTTCCTCTCCGCCTTGCTCTCTTTTTTAGCGGGCTCGACGAAGTTCGGGTTGTTCAGGCGGTTCCACTCGAGCAGTAATTCGTCATAGGCCTTCGAGCGACCCTGGACGGCCCGCTTGGCGCCCATCGAATGGGATTTGCATGTGAGAGAACGGGAGCAGGGCAGGCCCTTGTCGTTGATGACACCACACTGTTTGTCGTAATCAACGGGGCCTTTGAAGCGGCCCTTCGTGACCTTCGTCGCGGGCTTCTTCTTCTTCGGAGCAGAGGCGTCGTCTGGCTCGAGCGGGTCGTCTTCAGCCTTACGTTTCTTTCCCTTCTTGGACGCATCATCTGCTTCGGGAGCGGCAGACGCTTTTCCCTTCGCGCCTTTCTTCCCCGCACCACGATTCTGCCCACACTTGTCTACATGAAACGAGCGCACAGGTTAGGCGAAAAGAGCGAGCGGTACCAGATGGTGGCTCACCGGTATGCTCGGCGAAGGCGCTCTTCAGTATGGGCTTACTGCAGTCCTTGCACTTCACGATGCCAGTCTCCTGCTTAAGTGGTTCGGCCCCGAATATCTTCATGTCCCGGTCAGGGAGCCAGGAGGTGGGCGGAGATGGAGGCGAGTCAACATCTGAGGGAGTCGGTGGCGTCGTGGGCGCGGTGTCCCACGAAAAGGGTGGTGGATCAGGAGAGAGACTTGGCTTCAGTCTGACGGCCATGGTAAATCGAGGCTGTCTCGAGAGTGCGGTCGTTCGCGATTGAAGACGAGACTAGCTATACTGGAAGTTGTGGCTCAGGCTTGTGCATAACTGGTTTGATTGAATCAACTCGATTGGCGCCCGTAGTTCGGTGACTTCCGAACAACTGGGTCCTGGCCGTCATGGTCAGTGGTCTACCACCACCAGCAAGTTGGCAGCAACTCCTCATTGATCATTCTCTAAATCCGAGGCCTGAAGGCTGGTAGTGTCCTGATTGACTATTGTAGACGGCCCTCCTGCAGCTTCGGGCGACGTTGGGTTTCATTATCATGTCTCAGTCTGTACTTGACCGTGACTATGCGCACTGGTAAACGATGGTAAACTGCCCCCGGAGTCATATCCGAATGAAGTTGAGCATAATTTTGCTGCCCTTCCCCTTTGTCTCATTTAAAGTGTCTATTGTGACTGGTGCCTCTCACACTAACCTGAACAGTATGTTGAGACTTAATTCAGCTGCAGGGCAATATCTGCGAGTCACTGTTCGGACAAACCCAGCTGCTGTCCCGAAATTAAGGTCTCAGCTGTACCAACCTTTGAATGTCAGTGTCAGGGTGGTTGATTATCTTAAGCCGGTCCTGGGACATTGCAACTCTTGGATGGGGCAAGTCCTGATCTTCCTCGGAATGGGACTAAGTCGTCTTCGAGACTTCTGGTCAGTCATCTTCGGTGGAGAATATTTTCATGTATAACAAAACGTTAACATACATTTATAGTGTCTCGGATATATTCCGTATACCGATCGTAAGGAGCTCGTGTCGCGTGTCGAAGCGAGCAGGCATCGCTCATACGTCTGAGATCAAGCGTGTCAATGAGGAGTGTGGCGCGGGATGTTCTTGCCACCCCATCTCCTAGATGTGTATGTATGTTACGTTGTCTCTGAAGCACGGCTAGATGTATGTGTGGCATAATTTCTCGCATCTGTTATACTGACTGTCATACTCCTGATCCTGGCCTGTTCGACGCGTTGAATATGTGTGCTGTGCTGTCCTGCAGTACATTACATATGGATATAGATCTTTCTTGTCGATACACGCTTGCAAAGCGATACGATGGTAGATCTAGAGCTACTTTGGACAATCGCTACGTCGCGAACCGCGGTACGCGTCGCGTCGATGCGGGGTAGATCAGCACGTGAGCGCACACGTACTGTGACGTCAGCGGGGCACGCGTCGCGATTGGTTCGTCGCCAGACATGTTGGAGGGGTCTCTGTTCGTTCCAGGCGTATAAGAGACCAGAACGCGTCTCTCCTTCGTACTTGACTCCCCCTTCCCCCGATATCTTTTTGCTATGTCTAAGTCCAAGAAACCCAAGTCCATGCTCAAGATACCCAACAGCAGCAAGTCGTCGCGGGCACCCGGCTCAGGCTCAACTTCGCCGACGACTCCCAAGACTCCCAAGACTCCCAAGACTCCAGCTGATGAGGGCATCGACTTCTTCGAGTCTGCATTCAAGGCCGGCGAAAAGCCAGTGCATGTGCATGAATTGCGGTTGGAACCGGATGGCGGTCCTAGCAAGGAAACAGCTGTTGAGTACCGTTCCTTATTTACCTGTAATGAGCATGCCGATGCAGCGAGATGGCGTGGATCAGAGCCTGTGATAACCAATTGAGTTGGGGAAACTGTCCGCGTTTGACATGTTTTGGTGGTGTATGTCCTGATGTTGTCCGTATGTTGACCATTCTGTTTAGTATATGCGTCTTCCTCCTGCTACAACTCCGTATATCCTGCGCGTTTCTCTCGAAGCCGGCACGCCAGCATCTAAAAACGGCGTGTTTAAGACCAATTTTCCTCTCGATGGAGGTGCCTTTGCGCGTGATCACTTTGCCGAACGAAAGTAGGTATAGTTCATAGCTGCTGCTCTACCTTTGCCTAATCCTCCGACATAGACTGCCTACAAATTTCTCTAAATCGATTCAGATTGATCTACCGATCTCACATGCGGGCGCATTTGCGTACTGGGTTGAATATGATGGTGAGGAAGCCGGGTCGCGTGTGAAAGGTCGTGAAGGCTATTTCAACATCGACCCCATCCTCCGCACTAAGGCACGCACGCCCATTCTGGCTTCGGATGGGACAGTCTCTGCGAAGGGCGGCGCCGTTCAATCTGGCTGGGTCAACCTTCCTCTCGATGGTCTCTCGATCCTGACGCTGGTGTCGAAATGGATGGGTCCCATGAGCGACTGGCGGGAATACCTGGCAGAGAGCAGTGCGAGGGGATATAACATGATTCATTGGACTCCGCTCCAGGAACGTGGAGAGAGCGACAGTCCGTACTCCATCCGGAATCAACTGGTGTATGACCCATCGATGTTTTCCGGCGGCAAGAAGGACTTAGGTTCGGATGGAGGCACGTCGAAGCTGGAGGAGATGCTCCTGATTGCCAAGAACGAGTATGGGCTGTTGAGTTTGACTGATGTGGTGCTGAACCACACTGCCAACGACAGCCCATGGCTACCTGATCATCCAGAAGCCGGTGCGTTGTACAATTCTTCTGTTCAAGTAACATATATCGATACCAACTGCCACCTAATAGGATATAGCCCTGCCAATACACCACATCTAACGCCGGCGCTGGAACTTGATGATGCTATGCTTCGGTTCTCCGGTCTTCTCGCGTCAAAAGGCCTCCCAACAAGCGTCAACTCCCAGGCGGATGTCGACGCGCTCGTGGGAGGGTTCCATGACTACCTGAAGGAACTGAACATGTGGCAGTATTACGCTCTTGACGTCACGAAAGAGCGTGCTTCCGTGAAGGCTGCCCTTGACAGCGGGGAATTGACCGCATGGGACGGTCCAGAGGTCGCTCAAAAGGATGTTGCTGAGCTTGCTGAGATTATGCGTGGATCTGGGAAGGTTCACGGCCTGCGGAAGCTCGAGAAGAAGTTTGGCACGTTCATCGACGGCCCAGTTGCTGCGGGCTTTGTCAAAGCGGCGTTCATCAGTCTAGGAGAGGACAGTGATGCGCTTGCCGACGCGTGGGTACGTGTTGTAGACGTGTTGAACGTTCCGCTCTATCAGGAATGGGAGGATGATACCAAGGTGGCTCTCGACAACATAAAAAACAGGTTGAAGTACACGCGCCTGGATGACAATGGGCCGAAGCTGGGGCCTATCACTGAGAAGTAAGTGCTCTATATGAAGTTAATATGTGGATCTGACAGAATGAACAGGCTACCCGTGGTGGAATCATATTTTACACGTCTGCAGAGTAAGAATGGGGATCCGCAGAAGTATTCTGTCGCGAATAATGGGTGGATCTGGAACGCTGACCCTCTCGCGAACTTTGCGCTCCCGCCCTCCAAAGCCTACCTTCGCCGCGAAGTCATCGTTTGGGGCGACTGCGTCAAGCTGCGTTATGGAGACGGCCCCTCAGCAAATCCGTGGCTCTGGGAGCATATGACGACGTATGTCACCTCGCTCGCGCGCACGTTTTCGGGCTTCCGGATAGATAATTGCCACTCTACCCCGCTGCATGTTGGTGTGACGCTGCTGGATGCGGCGCGCGTGGCGAATCCCGACCTCTATGTGTGCGCAGAGTTGTTTACGGGAAGCGAGGAGACGGACAAGTTATTTGTGAGTCGGCTGGGTCTGAATAGCTTGATCAGGGAGGCCGGGAATGCGTGGGACCCGAAGGAATTCTCAAGGTTGCTGTATCGCCATGGACTGGGAAAACCGATTGGTGAGATTATTTCTCCACATCAATCTGGTTTGCAGGCAGATATTGAACATTTATACCCGTAGGGTCGATGGACAGCGCGTGCGTCACAAGTAAGGAGGAGCTGCCGCCACCTACCGGCAAGGGGCCAACACGTCCCTGTATCGTCATCCCTCATAATGGCTCGGCACCCCATGCGCTGTTCTATGATCTCACACACGACAACGAGACATACTTGCATAAACGGTCTGCAGAGGATGCACTGTCCACGGGGGCATTGGTCACCTTCTCGTACTCTGCAATTGGGTCAGTAAAGGGCTTCGACGACTTGTACCCCAAGTTGCTCGATCTAGTCGGAGAGAAGAAGAAGTACGAGTTAACGGGCCTTGGAGAGGGGAGTGGGTTCGCGAGAGCTAAGCGAGTGTTGAATGCGTTGCATACAGAGATGGCGCTTCATGGGTTCGAGGAAGGACATGTTCATCAGGAGAACGATGTGCGATCTCGAACTGCTTTTGCTATTGGAGTTGAAACTGACTTTGCGCCAGTACATTGTCCTGCACAGAGTCCAACCGGCGACGCAGAAGGGCTACCTCCTAGTTGCGCATACAGCCTTCTCAAAGGGATCTAAGGATCGTGGATGGAGTATGTTTTATGTTTCGTGTTTGCTAGTCGTCGCTGACTTGTAGTTCACAGTCAGCCCGATTAAGCTTCGCGGGACCAAGGCGAAGTTTATCTACGGCGCACAAATCGATATTTCATCATATGAGATCGACCAGGACGCGAAGACCCTGCGTGGTCTTCCGGGAAAACTAGTCGAAACGCCGGCCGTGGTGGTGCCGCAAGGACTCGATCATGAAGGCCCATACGCTGAAGTCACCGTACCGGAGTCTTTCCCTCCTGGCAGCATCATGCTGTTTGAGACGCACTTGCAGAATCTCGATATCACGCTGGACACATTCTGCGCGGCGGGCGCGGAGGAAGCGTTTGATGCGCTGAACCTTGTTGATCTCAACGCCCTGCTATACCGTGCCGACGGAGAGGAACGTGATGCCACAGGAGGCGAGATCGGCACTTACGCTGTCCCAGGTTTAGGAAACTTGGTGTATTGTGGATTGGAGGGGTGGATGCATCCATTACGACATATCATGAGGTATAATGACCTTGGACATCCGCTGTGCGGTCACCTGAGGGAGGGCACATGGGCGTTGGATTATGTCTACTCCAGGTTATCAAGGTATGTGTATTTTGACTTGCTCATAATTTCTTGGCTTGGACTTACTGCTTGTCACAGCCAAGTTGATACGTTCCCGAATCTTACAAAGCCTGCACAGTGGTTCAAGGAGCGTTTCGATAGGATTAAGGGAAGCGTCCCGCCTTTCCTGCGCCCGAAATATTTCGCGATCGTAATATCAGAGGCATATAAGGCTGCCCGTCGGCTCGCGATCGAGCAATGTTCGGAGTTCGTGTCAGGTGGGCATGGCTTCACGCAGGATCTTGCGCTGTGCTCTATCCAGATGCACGGGATGGTCCAATCTGCGTCGTTGGACCCGGGAAAACCCACACCATCTCTGGCAGCTGGTTTACCGCATTTTGCCACTGGATGGGCCAGGTGCTGGGGACGTGATGTTTTCATCTCGCTTCGCGGGCTGTTTTTAACGACTGGAAACTTTGTGGGCGCAAAAGCTCACATTCTGGCCTTCGCATCGACTTTGAAGCATGGCTTGATTCCTAATCTCCTTGACTCTGTTCGCAATCCAAGGTAGCATAAGTGTTTATCCACCGCGAAGAGATATAGTGATACCTTTTGACAGATACAACTCCCGAGACTCACCGTGGTGGATGTTGCAGAATATTCAAGACTACGTCCATAGCGCGCCCGACGGACTTGCTTTACTCTCAGAACCGGTGAAACGACGCTTTCCACAGGACGATACTTGGGTTCCATGGAACGACCCCCGGGCGTACGCGTATTCAAGTACCGTTGCGGAAATTATCCAGGAGATTCTGCAGCGCCATGCCGATGGCATTTCCTTCCGCGAGTATAATGCTGGTCCGAATTTAGACATGCAGATGAACGATGAGGGGTTCAACATTGACATCAGAGTGGACTGGGAAACTGGCTTGATCTTCGGAGGGAACCAGCACAATTGTGGAACGTGGATGGACAAGATGGGCGAGTCGATCAAGGCAGGTACGAAGGGGCGCCCGGGCACCCCAAGGGACGGTGCGCCTGTAGAGATCACAGGGTTACTCAAGAGCACCCTGAGGTGGTTGGATCAACTTTCGAGCGCTGGCAAGTTCCCGTTCAAGGGCGTGCAGGCTGAAAGTACGTCGTCGATGCACGTTCTTCCCGAGCAGTCCTGACAGATGTTGATTAGTTGGTGGCGAGCGGCGGCTAGTCACATATAAAGAGTGGGGAAACCTTTTGCAGACCTCATTCGAGGCATGTTACTATGTCCCCTCTGGTGCGCAGTGATGATACCTCTAGGAATTCACGTCATGACTCTTTTATTGCAGATTCTGCTGACGATGCCAAGTACAACGTCAACCCTAGCTTGATCAATCGGAGAGGAATCTATAAAGACGTGTATGGGTCTGGTGCTGGCCGAGAATGGTCAGACTATCAATTCCGACCCAACTTTCCCATCGCGATGACTGTCGCCCCAGAGCTGTTTGACGAAGAACATGCTCTGGGAGCGCTTAAGCTTGCGGATCAGATTCTCAAAGCGCCCCTGGGCATGAAGACCTTGGACCCGATCGACCTGCAATATCGGCCATATTATGACAACGCTAACGATGGCACAGACGCTGCCATTGCAAAAGGCCTTAATTATCACAATGTCAGTGTTCTGATGCACTAAACTTGTGACTGTTGCTGACGACCATATTGGCTGTAGGGTCCTGAGTGGGGTTGGCCTCTCGGTTACTTCTTGCGAGCATACCTATATTTCGACACCAGGGTCGGTGACGGCAAAGAGGTATGTTCCTCTATACTGTGTTGCCCCTAGATTGATATTAAATGAAAAGCAGGATGTCACGCGTACTCTACATCATCTCCACCGTAGTATCCTGACACCGCGTCGTCATGTCCAGAACGATCCGTGGGCTGGTCTTCCGGAGCTAACGAACAAGGACGGTGAGCTATGCCACGACTCGTGCGATACGCAGGCGTGGAGCGCTAGTACGCTCCTTGACTTCTTGGAAGAGGTGCACAAGCTGAGCAAGACGGCAACCTAGTGTGTGTGGATTGGGTAATGGACGATTGGACTCTGGAATATCGACTTGGATTGTACATTGTACGCGTCTCCATCTCACACCTATTGTTGTATTCTTCCGACCTTACACACACTCAACTCCATCTTGTTCGATACATCAGCGTACGTGAATTGTCTCGATAGCATCTGTTTTGTTGCCACAGAATATATACGATTTACCAGCATTCACTTGTCAGTGGGAACCCCATTAATTCAAGTCTAAAAAGTGACGAAAGGTATTGTGGCATTCCATTCATGTATGCTCGTCATAGGCGCCACTGTAGCCCCACCTTCGATTCAACCACTATATATATCTTGCTAACGATGCTTTATATAATCATGTCCTGCCGCCCATATATTCTGCTTGGTGCTGTTAAGACAAACTCTTTAACTGCTAGAAACATACAAGCTAATTCTCTGAATCGCCCATTCAAGCGTCCATCTCAATTCCGCATGATCTACAACGGCGGTTGCTATTGCGGTAATATCCGCTATGAAATCGACTTGAAGTCTACAGAAGATGCCCGTATGAGTATATGCCATTGCAAAAACTGCAAGGTATGTTCCCGCCGTGCAAAGATCGGGGCACAGTACCCTAACATCCATATTGTCGTGCAGAAGTTCACAGGCTCAGAATTTGGTATTACGGCCAAAGTTACCCGGAAAGCTCTCCGCATCACCCAGGGACAAACGACGCGACATGAGGCTGATAACGGTACTGGTACAAAACTCACCCGGGAATTCTGCGGGGTGTGCGGGTCAGGGATCACTGAATATGGGGCAAACGCGGGGGAGAATACATACGTTTTCTATGGGAGCCTGGATCGACCGGACGAGCTGCCGCCAAAGGGAGAGTTCTTCTGCAAGAATCGCGCCGAATGGATGCCCGAATTGCCTGGTCAGTAGCGAATTTAATGACGGTGCAGGATGAGCTCAATGATATGAGAATTGCAGGGATGTTTCATAAACGAGAAATCAAGGAGTAAGTCAAGTCGGGTCCGCCATCTACAAATCACCTCAGTCTGGCTGTAAAGTTTCGGGAAACTGCGTGTTTAATTTACGTCGAGATGTATTTTTTCTGTCGGCGATTTTTGATGAGCGGCGAAGTGAGACGTGAACGGTAAGAGCGCTGCAGGTGGTACTGGCGCCGGCGCCAGGACCACGAGCCAATTATCAATGCGAACTTTCCTTGTTGGGTGAAGCGAGAACTGACGTGTTTCAATAAACGCTGCGCCCAGATGACATAGCACGCTCACGACGTATTGCAGCCCCCCGGCGATGCTTTACTGATCTCTGAGTCCATGCTGACTGGTCAAATACAAAATATCCCTGCCGCCCCATGTCATGCAATTATGTGAGAGCTGCGATCGAGCCCAGCATGCCGGGACATATATGGATCGCCTCCCAGATGTTTGAACCTATCGAGAAAATGGATATACCACCGAGCGGCTCCAGAGAGGCGTAGTTGGACGTCGACATCATGGACCGACATGAAGAGACAATCAGTATAGCTGTCCATGAATCACGAGAGCGCACGTACGAAAAATATCTCGGGGAGGGTCCGATGGTCATGAGAGAGGGCACCATACTGTCCGAGTGCTAGGTAGCTTCAACACCGTCTAAAAACACAATGGGGGCGTCTAAATTGACGGTTATCGGATACTGCAATCAGTTGCTATTACTTCCTCGCCAACAGAACATTGTCGCAGCGACTCATTACTCCCCATTCTGGCGTGGCCTTCAAAGCTAGTGCATTCAGCGGCCTGTAAAATCTCACCTATTTAAGACCGATTTGCAGAGTAGGACCAGGATGAACGCAGAACCCACCATAGACAGTGGTCAAGTGGCAGACTGGTGGCTTGTGCCGATGGCACAGGTTTCCCGGGGTCCAACGGCATGGTGTGGCAGAGGCTGGACAGAGCACAATGCAGGACCTGCGTGACAGTATGTCCGCTTGACTCGGACGCAAATCCAGACATTGCTCGATCGAGAGCCGACGTACCAGTGCAAACAAATTTTAACGCGTACGCGCAGGAGAGCCTGGTATGAATAGTGATAGAGGTAGCCATGGATTTTCGGAAGGTCTGTCTTCGCCTCATTATAAGAATAAACACTCTACTCAGTCTTGTGTGCTTCAAGATACTAGTAGTGGCCGGGCCCCGGGTAGCCGAACATTGTCACACAGTGACGCACAGTGACGCCCCTGTGACTACTGGCACCCACAAGCGCCCATTGGCCCTCGTTGTTTCCCTCGTTGTTTCCAATTGCAAATTGGCCGCCAGTGCGGCTGTGACCACCGAGATGCATCCGGGCGCGTTGCTCGTCCACCATGATTTCTGCGTCTTCCCGTCCGCAAGTGTTGCAACTGTAGCCCCCTTTTGGAGGCTAGGGTTTACCTTTTCTGGACTTACTATGTTTCGTCAGGATCAATACAACGATGGTGGGTGCCGTCGCACTGATGAAAGCGGTGGAGTCAATGGGAGAGGCCAGTGCCCTCAGTACCGACCCTCTGATCACTGATTTATATTTAGGCGCCAAGACAGAAGGATGGTATTTGTGATATTTAGCAATCAATGACCTTATCCCAGAGTTCTACGAGGTTGCCTTTGTGTTCCGGGTACAGGTCACCAGTCCAGGTGTCAATGCGCGTGTCCCCTCACTGCGTCCGGATCAGCCGCGCCACAAGCTTTGACGTAGTACAATCCATACATTGCTCTGTGTGGCCTCACATCCTACTGGCGTACCGCTAAGCCACGGTTCGCCGAGGCGTGTTTGACAAACAAGACTCCCATCCGACAGGACGTTCACCGACGCGATCGTGTGCAACTGCTATTCCTCAGATCAAGCGGGGAACATCCGACACAGTCCTCGGATTTTGGCTCCCGAAAGTCGTCCAGCATGCATTCAAGGGGGACATAAGTCCGTATAGTTTTCAGAATCGAAAATAATCCTAACGGGCGGACTGTAGGGGTAACACAGAAAATCAGAGAGCGCAACGAGAGGAGGCTGCCAGCGCAAATGGGAATGAATATGATTGGGTTTGGCCCCATTTAAGCAGTGACGGGGACTATGCCTTGTCCAGGCAGCTCGATGGCGAGGATCGGCTGCACGCTTCCGAGCGACACGCGGGTCATTCCAACGAGAAATATCTGGTCCAATCTGATACCACCCTGACCAAACATCCACCCGTGCGCATTGCACTGCTGCCGTGACCATTCCTTCACGCGCGTCAGTCCTGGGCGATTAAAGTAAGTGCAACAGCTTACCATGAATGCGCGTCTGATCTCAGACGCAATAGCTCTCACTGCTTGCTCGATGGTGAGAGGGATTGACCCTCCTCGGCCTCTCTGTATACCGAATTGGTGATGGTACGGTGCATAATTAGGCAACTGTCAATATAGACTGTCAGCATTTCCTCTTGTAAGCACCGAGCCCAACTGACCATGATTCTCATGGATGCCTTGGTGCCATCCATGCCCGGGAACGCTAATTCTTGTGCATTCAGTAAATGAGCCATCACGGGATTGTCGGGGACAATATCGACCACTCTGACACCGAGATTCGGCGCATCCACGAGTTGGTACAAAGACAACAACCGAGGGGGTCCGAAGGGGGACTTGGGCATGTACGTTCCCTGCTCTATGTGTTGTAGCGGCATCTGGCTGTGCGAGAGATCCAATGAGAGATATGACGGTACAATGAAGTGACTAGCACTGACTGGAGGGAAGAACGGAGTTGTTGCGAATCAAGAACCATCGTTCATGGTCTATTTAACGGATCCCTTTGCAGAGAAACGAATGAGATATCCTCGCGAACATGACACTGACCTCCTTGAAAGAGTACGCCTCCATGCCATATACATCCGCTATATAGCGCCCATGAGCTACTGCGGTCGAGCTGTGTCAATAGACACTTTTCGCTGTTCCGGAAGCGCCTGTGTGAGCCAATCAGAATGTCCTGTCGGTCGCCAGATGGAATTGTGAGAAGACTCTAATAAGGTTAAGAACTTTCCATTGCACTACATCCAGTGCATGGCCCGTTGGTCAACTTCCGGCAGTGAGCTGGGAAATCGGAACAATAACCCAACGGCATAATCTCCGTGGCTTGACCAATTCCGATATGCTCTGCTATCGGTAGTGTTGTTGGCAATACCGGCGCCATTTTGCCAAGTGGCGCGCCCCAAGCGCCGCGCCACCCCTGGCGCACCGTCCGGCGTCCTCAGTGGCACAACCAGGCGAGAACACGGGCGCCTAAACTTCGGCAGAGCTCGGCAACCGTCGGTATCCTCCGATAGTCCGGTTTAGGAATTCTCGGCCGGCCTTACACGCATTGAAAATCGACGTCTGGCCTTCATTGGCTCATTTATTGACATCTTTCTACCTCCCGAGGCAGGCCAAACAGGGCTTTCAGCTTTTAATCAGATCTATTCCATACAAGTATCAATGCATACACTGATTCTAGATGAGCTGGGAAGAATTTGTGATCCTAGAGTTTGTAAAATATATTCAAACTGGTTTTCGATGCAGAAAAACATGCGGAGGAATTTCGCCAGTTTCGCCATGTGCGCCAGCAAACGCCAGGCCCTCCCGCAGAGGCTGCGCAGCACCGCTGGAGTTTTGCCCCCTACACTAGCTATCGGTTATGAGTCCGTAAGGACGACTTGTGATATCGGCGCTGCTCCGCCCGCCCGGTTCCGATATGCAGGCCAATGCGCTTTGCTAGAACTGGAGGCCGGAGACTAAGCCGAACGACTATCTTCGTCTATATTGGTCAAGCCACGGAGATTATGCCGTTGGGTTATTGTTCCGATTTCCCAGCTCACTGCCGGAAGTTGACCAACGGGCCATGCACTGGATGTAGTGCAATGGAAAGTTCTTAACCTTATTAGAGTCTTCTCACAATTCCATCTGGCGACCGACAGGACATTCTGATTGGCTCACACAGGCGCTTCCGGAACAGCGAAAAGTGTCTATTGACACAGCTCGACCGCAGTAGCTCATGGGCGCTATATAGCGGATGTATATGGCATGGAGGCGTACTCTTTCAAGGAGGTCAGTGTCATGTTCGCGAGGATATCTCATTCGTTTCTCTGCAAAGGGATCCGTTAAATAGACCATGAACGATGGTTCTTGATTCGCAACAACTCCGTTCTTCCCTCCAGTCAGTGCTAGTCACTTCATTGTACCGTCATATCTCTCATTGGATCTCTCGCACAGCCAGATGCCGCTACAACACATAGAGCAGGGAACGTACATGCCCAAGTCCCCCTTCGGACCCCCTCGGTTGTTGTCTTTGTACCAACTCGTGGATGCGCCGAATCTCGGTGTCAGAGTGGTCGATATTGTCCCCGACAATCCCGTGATGGCTCATTTACTGAATGCACAAGAATTAGCGTTCCCGGGCATGGATGGCACCAAGGCATCCATGAGAATCATGGTCAGTTGGGCTCGGTGCTTACAAGAGGAAATGCTGACAGTCTATATTGACAGTTGCCTAATTATGCACCGTACCATCACCAATTCGGTATACGGAGAGGCCGAGGAGGGTCAATCCCTCTCACCATCGAGCAAGCAGCGAGAGCTATTGCGTCTGAGATCAGACGCGCATTCATGGTAAGCTGTTGCACTTACTTTAATCGCCCAGGACTGACGCGCGTGAAGGAATGGTCACGGCAGCAGTGCAATGCGCACGGGTGGATGTTTGGTCAGGGTGGTATCAGATTGGACCAGATATTTCTCGTTGGAATGACCCGCGTGTCGCTCGGAAGCGTGCAGCCGATCCTCGCCATCGAGCTGCCTGGACAAGGCATAGTCCCCGTCACTGCTTAAATCACAATTGTATCCGTCCTGTTTTGCTATACCCTGCTTTCGTTTTGCTTTGTGGTTCATCTGCTCCCCTCGTTAGATGATTTTCGGTGGTGGATTTATACGGGCTCACCTTTCGTCGTTACGGCTCTCATACACATCCTGCTGCTATCGCTTTCTTTTGATGTAGATATGTGCTGATATATGTATCGTGTACACTGGACGGCCGCCGCTAATCAAACCCAATAGCTGTGCCGTATTGCTCCCCCTTTGATCTAAGGAACGACTGCGCGGCGGCTACGCATCCTGTCAATATTGCTGGAGAATGCGGAATAATTAGCTATGACCTAAAGTCCCCAAAGAGACCGTATAAGCATACACCATCGCAGGAATGGCAATTTACGCTCTCGCAATGCATTGTCACTGCACGGTAATGCAGAAGTGCACATGCTCAGAATTTGACATCACGGCTAAACTTAATCGAAACGCCCACGACCGCATGAATCTGATAACAGCACTGATACAACACTTACCTGTCACCTCTGTGGCGTGTACGGCGGGAATCACAGAATACGGAGTAGATGTGGGAGATGATGCGTACGTTTCACTACGACAATTTGGGCCGCCCGGATGAGCTGCCCCCAAGGGAGAGTCCCTCTGTAAAAATCGGGCTGACTGGATGCCTGAATGTCCTGGCCATTTGCAGGGTTCAGACCGAGGAGGAAAGCCTGAATATCAGTGAATCGCAGGGGATGTTCCACAAACAAACAATCGAGTGATGTGGATCACTCACGGATTATCCGACTGCATCAAATATGTTTCTACTAGGTTGCGCACCTTGAAAAAAAGCAAAGTATTGGAAGAAGAGTTTATATCGTCACAATTAAGTCTCCACGAGAACTGCAGACTTTTCAATCGGCTTGACCGCAATACATGAGACATTCTCGTAGTCTTTCTGCGGAGTTAACCCAACAACACTGCCCATTATTGGGTGTGATCCGCACGGTGCCCAGACAAGCAGGAGACATGATCGAGCTCCGGCACGCGTATGCGTGATAACGAGTGAGAAGACTGAGTATATTCATACTGTGCCGGTATGGGAGAAGGAAATGCGGCTGGGGACACAGGATACAGGATACAGGAGGTCTCACCTTGTGGACGAGGAGATGATCTTGTGCATTCAAGGAGTTGGTACTCTAAAGGAAAACTTAGCCACTACAAACCTTTCTGGAGCTACAACGCTGCAGGTACATACCTCGGATGACGGTAGGGTATCGGCGATTTGTAAAGCTTTCGCTGCGCATACCTCGCCCAGGACCCACCGTCGGATGAGCCGTGCCGTCATCAATTAAACACAGATTGGATGTCAAATCGGCTCCACCTCCCCATGAGCGCCATGATCACATTATAGGCGAATGGTAGGACTGGCACATACAGAGACAGCGTCAGAGTCTGAGTGTAAGTCTGGCGAAGCAAACAATCTTGCTGCTCGGGTAAGAAGTAAAGACTATGCTATACCCGAGGAATCAACGCAGTAACAAAGGCTGACGTATTTCAGGTAAAGAAGAGGCAGCTGAAAAGAAAGGCACAGCACATCGCCAGACCGCCGGCAGAGTAGACGTCCATGGATCCCAGGTGCTGTACATCACAGAGTGAGCGGCAGACAACCTCACGGAGACATTATTTCAAGAAACGATGGTGGCTCAGATTCAAGCAGCGAGAAGGGTCAACGCGGGGCGTTGAGAAAGGTAATATTGGTTTTCCACAGCGCAATCCCTCGCAATCTGAGATGCCAAGGTAGTATGGGCTCGCTCCATCAGCGTCTGACTCAGCGAGGGGCTTCTGTCACGCGTAATACGGCACGTGATGCGACGCGTTCGGCGCGACCCACCTCAAGAGTCAAGATCATGATCATGAGCCCGTTACTATCTCCGTCAGTAGCACTTACCACTCGCAACGCGCACCATCTTGAACTTGATCGAAATACAATCTCTATTGTGTAAGGGAATATTTGAAACGTTTTCTGCCACAACCTGGCAACACCAGCCAAACGACAACCGTAGACGTTCGAACCATTGCTCAGGAACGACTCAAACGCGTACTCTAAGAGTCGGGGACTTCGATTCAGGTGAGGGGATTTCGTCCACAGACATCCACGTCCTATAAGCTCGCTGATGTATTATTTTTGTTAGCGTGAGCGGTGGCGGCCTCCCACAATTTGCCACAACCCGCCACAGCCAGCAGTATTGTCTTGTCCGTGGTCGCTTAATTTCACGACACAACTTCACAAGTCACTATTTTACGTCATGCTTCCAACCCCGGCGCCTTCCTCGCCTCCTTCATCCCCTCGTCTCAATGCTGTCGCGGCTGAGGACCATGCGGTCGTCTACTCCCCACCGCCACAGAATAGAGGTAGTGCCCCATTCCATGTGCTTGCCGCTTTATTCGACAAGCTACAGAGCGAGCGCAAGCCAGAGAAGCGAAGGAAGCTTTTAGACTCGTGGTTCAATGTAGGCCACCTCAAATTAACGACCCTCGTCA
The DNA here is from genome assembly GCA_036971615.1 of Amyloporia xantha. Taxonomy (NCBI): domain Eukaryota; kingdom Fungi; phylum Basidiomycota; class Agaricomycetes; order Polyporales; family Adustoporiaceae; genus Amyloporia; species Amyloporia xantha. The sequence goes on from JAYKKR010000036.1 coordinate 55,944, forward strand.
TCTCTGATTGAGTGGCAAACTTACAGCATTGGAGAGAGGAGAAAGGCTATGACCTATATCCTGTTTTGCGCCTGATTCTACCTCAGGCATGTTTGCTTTGTCTCATGATGTTGCAGACAATATTCATTCTATCACAGAAAGACCGTGAGCGCGCAGTCTACGGTCTGAAAGAAAAAAATCTGGCGAAAATATACATCAAACTCATACCACTGGGCACAAGGGACCCTGATGCAATTCGTCTTCTCAACTGGAAGAAGCCTACTGAGAGAGATGTAAGTCTACTTCTGGTCATGAGCAATGAATCGGACTAGGGATATTTGTTCACCTACCCGCACAGAAATCCTCAGGAGATTTTCCTACAGTGTTGTACGAAGTCATAAGCAAACGCTCTTCAGTCATGGAAGGGACGCTGACCATAGAAGAGCTCAACAATCTTCTCGACGACATCGCAAAGAATATAGGAAGATCGTCAGTACCCGATCACTGATATTTAAATTGGTGCATCTGATCCCGCATATGGTCTTAGGGATGCCCAATCCAAAATTATGCAGCGCATATACAATCGCAGTACGCCAGAGGAGCAGCGCTGGATTGTGAGAGTTATCCTTAAAGGTCGCGCTCCTTCAGTTCTCATGTGCAGAGGCCATCACTGAGATCTCTGGGCCGCGATAATACAGATATGCAGATATCCGTAAAGGAAACGACTGTATTCTCCGTTTTTCATCCGGACGCACACGATCTCTACAATACCTGCTCCGATCTCAAGAAGATCGTCTGGGAATTGTGGGATCCGACTCGAAGGCTGAACGAGGAGGTGCATTGATCTTGTCCTCTCCATGGCATGTCCGGGCTGAAGTATAACTGTATGCAGGACAAAGCGGTGCAGCTCTTCAGAGCGTTCGCGCCAATGTTATGCAAGCGGCCAACGCGCAAGGTCGAAGACTCTGTGAAAGAAATGCAGGGGAGAGCATTTATCATCGAGGAGAAACTTGATGGCGAACGTGTGCAGTTGCACAAGCGAGGCAACGAATACTTTTATTGCTCGAGGTATGTCGATAAAGCTTCCGTCGGTCGTTGTGTTAACATTTATATCCCCCTTCTCAGAAAAGGGAAGGACTACACGTATCTATATGGCAAGCATCTTGCAATTGGCAGTTTGACGCCCTATATACACAAGGCTTTTGATTCTCGCGTGGATGAGTAAGTTGTCTCTTGGACTTCCTCGATGATAGACACGAATGATGCTTGGATAGGCTGATCCTCGACGGCGAGATGCTGGTCTGGGATCCGGTATCCGAACGCAATCTTCCGTTTGGAACCCTGAAGACGGCAGCCCTAGGTAAGCACGGCGTTATCGGAGCATCATTCAGAATTGTAAGGTTATCGCAGATAGGTCGAAAAAGGAACATAACCCTCGCCCCTGCTGTATGTGCTTCTTCCTGACTTAATTTTTCGCCTGATTGATTCTTTGATTCTCCCAGTCAAGGTGTTCGATCTCCTTTATCTCAACGGCATGTCTCTGCTGCACAAGTCTCTCAAATTCCGAAAGCGCAATCTACGAGCTTGCCTACAAGAGGTCCAAGGACGCATCGAGTTTGCCGTTGAGTACGAGGGCCGCACTGCGAAAGACGTGCGAAGCCGAATGGAAGACATCATCGCTTCGCGAGGCGAGGGACTCGTAATCAAGCACCCTGACTCCGAGTATATTCTGAATGGACGCAACAAGGATTGGATCAAGGTGAGCATCTCTTCCTGTATGGAGACCTGTTTCTGAAGGCTCTAGCAGGTGAAGCCAGAGTATATGGTGAGTAAAACAGATAGAACTAATTCTTCCAAGTATTGAAACCTCGGGTAGGATAATATGGGGGAGACAGTGGATGTCCTTGTCGTAGGTTGGTCATACGTCATATTTCAGACCTACTGGGTCATGCACTAACTAGGCCGCTCAGCGGGCAATTATGGTACTGGGAGACGTTCTGGAGGTGTCTCTACGTTAATTTGCGCCGTCCTTGATGATCGACGGCCAGCTGATGAAGATGAACCGAAGTAGGAAATTCAACGTCATTTGGCAAGGCTGTGCTTGACTCGGTGTTACCTGCAGGTACAGCAGCTTTGTCCGTATCGGGACCGGACTGTCGTATGCAGACTATATCTGGATACGGCAAAAACCATGGAAGGAGTGGGACCCAAAGAATCCCCCCAGTTTCTTTGAAGTCTCGAAGAGAGGTAACGAAGACAAGGGTGATATATACCTCGAGCCAGAAGAGTTAGTGCATTTACTTCTGTTCCTTACGTATGAACCTGGCTTATTTCCACGCAGCTCGTTCATTCTCAAAGTCAAGGCCGCGGAAATCACCAGTTCAGGTAAATTTTTCAATGTCTACAGAGATGTTATGCTGAACGAGCTGTTGATAGACCAATATCATATGGGATTGACAATGCGGTTCCCGCGTGCCCTCCAAATACGTGACGACCTGGGCATCTCGGATTGTATGACAGCCACAGGTCTGAGCAGTTGAATGTGATGCGATAGTCCGTGAGCTAAACTCTTACATCATAGCTGTACTAGAAAGCTTGCGAGCAGAAAGGAAGAGGAAGATGGAAGTTGATGAAGGGTGAGAGTCTCATCTATTCCTGACCATCCTCGAAGCTTATATAATTTATAGGAAGCCTAAGAAGCGTCAGAAAAAGACAACTAAGAAAGTGAGTGCATACAGCCTGTCGTGTGGGGGTCACCCATGATGAACATAGATCCAGGTGTCTGTGATGCCCGAATATCAAGGACTCAAACTCAAAGACATCGAAGTCGAGAGTGATATCTTCGATAGCATGACATTCAGTCGGTATCCACTCTTGCTTGCATATAGGCGTATTTTGACATCGTGCAACAAGTGGTTGCATCCGATCCTAAATCGAGGACCGGCGAGCAGGACAAGAGGGAGCTACTCAAACTGTCAGCCACACGCCTAGAGTCACATGTTGATACTATGCTGATCGCGTGGATAGGATACATGCCAATGGAGGCAAGTATGTGCAGATCGCGAAAGATAACCCTGACGTCCTAGTGGTTTATGGAGGCGCCACTACCCGTACGTACTCAATATTGTAAGTGCGGTCTTCTAGATGCTCACAGGATGTGCGGGAAGCGTACGACATCAAACTCATCATGAACAAGGATGTCTGCGACATAATCAAACCTCAGTGGATCATGGACTGCATCGCGGTGGGCGATCTGGTCCCTCTGAAAAAGAAGTACGTGCCGCGTCGTCGTATGCGGGCTCGCCCCACTGATGCACCACACGACTCAACAGATACTTCTTCCATGCCACATCTCGTCGCATGGAAGAGGACGACTATAATCTGGACGACGCCAGCGATGATGAGGCCAACGTCCCGGGTCCTGCGCATCCAGCGAGGAATTTGTCCGAAGTGGATGGCGCCGAGGAAGAGGACCCCTCGCTGGCGGACTGGTTCGACGTCAAGGGGAGCTCGAGCACGCCTGAAGTCCTTCATGCCGAAACGGACAGCGAGACAGAGCCGGACTCAGACAACGAGGACGTGAATCGGGACGAAGACATCAACCCGGAAGAAGACGATGGCGACGACTGGGTGGACGTGCGGCCTGCGGGTGCTTCGCCAGACGCGTCCGTTCGAGATGCTAGCGTACGTGTACCGAGCAACGCCAAGCTTTATGTTCATTGAACTTCTCGTTAGTCGCAGCTCGAAGACACTCATATTTCTGAGGTTTGCCTTCTGTTTACCCTCCTGGACCTTGCACGGAAATCGAGTCTTATCTCTTACCTTGCAGCATGACAATCCCGTCCGTATGGGCGAGACTGAAGATGCTATGGAGTATGACCAGGACCTTATTTTCAAGCATCTGTGAGCACTGCAGGTCCCATGTCCGGTTCTGCCATCATGCTAACCGCCAATCAGATGTTTTTACCTCGACTCTCCCGCGAATGCCAAGAAGCACGCAATGACGGTCAAGTCAAAAAATGAGGAGGAACTGAACAAGAGGCAAGTCTCGGTGACATTGTGCGTAGCGGAGCACCCACCTCATAATCGTTCTTCAGTTTCGACGGTCTATCGAAATTGATCACAGAGAATGGCGGTCGGGTCGTTGATCTGGATGAGCCGAAGCTGACGCACGTCGTCGTGGACAAGCGGGACATGGGCCGACGACTGGAGCTCATTGGACGGACGTCAAAGTAGGTATTGGCCACCTGTTCTCTTCGTTGAGATGTCTAATTGAGCCTGAAGACCCAAACGCCGACATTTGGTTGTCGCCGAGTTCATCCAAGCTTGTTTGGACGAAGGGACGTTACTGGATGAGGAAGGCAAGGAACGTCATGCGTCGATTGTTTCTCTGTTCCTGACCATTTATTGTAGAATTCAATCCATGACGTGGGACACGCCCTTTCCGCATCTATATTTTTTTTCCTTCGGATCAAGTTGTAAGAGTCTCGTCGAGCAATATTTCTTGGATATATACATGGTCATGTAATTTGGAGAATATAGATAAATAATCATTTCCAACTGGACTGCTCTGCTGCGACTTGAGCCATAGTAAGCCGGCTGCTTCGCGGAGAAGGGGATCAATATGTGAGGGCTACACTATAACAACAATTCATCTGTCTGCACTTGAGGGAGGCTGGACTCCGCTTGAAGCATGCCCTCGCGTGCCTTCCGAGGGTTGATAAACGAGGCAAACAGCATTTCATAGCAGGGCTGTGAGAAAGGGCGGCAATTTAACACGCTGCTCATGAATGACTTGCACATCTATCGCATACCCATGCCCTAATCCAGGCTGGAAAACTGCCGCTGCCATAGTAATGAACCGGCATTGACTAGTAATGCCTGATGCGGTAGGTGGCCTGCCTTTTCTAGCAACTTCGTTGAGCCACTCCCAGCGCTTCGCCTCGGTGAGCGGAAGGGTGAAAGTTGCTAAATTTCAGATAATACACCGACGTTCGCTCTATGTGTCCATATTTCCGATTATGATTGAGTGCGCTCAATTAAGTACCGTGGATGTTTTTTTATCAAAACAATCCCGGAGGCTGCATCGTAGGAGCGAACTGAATATACTATTACGGACCTGTCACATATAGAAAAGTCCCTCTCGGTCGTTAGTTTGAACCTCTAACTCCCTACAGCTCGGCTTACGGAGTGGAGCGTAGACTGCAGCTACTGTTATGTGGGAGACGCCTCGACATACACTTTTTTGTCGGAATATTGAACGCTGCTAACGATCGAATTGTGGTCATTTCTCTCTGGCCAGACATAACGTTATTCCTCCGTGGCATACACTGGCAAATCGTGGAGGCTTGCAAGCGTTGAAGCCGATGGCACTCGGCTGCACAAGGGTTCAACGATGTATTATCGCACCCCACAACGGCAAGTAATTTTTTTGGTCGTCAAATTACCAGTAAGACGGGCCTGTAAATAGCTGAGCGGCATACAGGACACGCACTGACCAAGCTCATACTTCTCGCTCGGACCTCACAATTCCACAACACACAGAACCGCAAGGAGAACGACTAATTATTCCTCAACATCCGATCATACTAACCTGACAAGTATGTACATTGTAATACATTGATTCCCGATAGATACGATAAAGATCCGGACGGACGACGAGGGGATTAACAAACGGAGTCCGCGACACAAATCGAGAGTCCATTAGAGCCATCCAAGCACCAAATTGTCACAGTAGATGTCAGCACACCACCAGGGAAGGAAATAGTACACAGTCCAGCGCCATTCGGGATACGAGATACACGGGCCAATAGGACGCATTGCGTCAGAGACAAATACAGATAGCGACATGACAGAGACATTATTTCACCAGAAGCGCTCCCAGGTATCCGGGCTGGGTGCCGTCGGGCTGTCGTAGAGCAGTGCACCATAAAAGGACCGGGCGCGAGACTTGCCGAAGAGCCCCGGGCTTTCTTGGACCTGGCGGGACAGCTCCTCGTCAAGGAGCGCACTGGGGTCGTGAGGGTCGTAAAGGTATGCTCCAGGATTAAACATCGGGGACTCTATTCCCCCCGAGCGCGGATGTCGCTTCGGCGTGACTGGAGCGAACGGCGACGTGATGGGCAGAGCGCCCGACCCAGATGCATGGCCGGCGCGCTTACGTGACGGCGTGTGCACACTCTCTGGGTATGCAGCAGGTGGAGGGGTCCTCGGGCCATCAAGAGGGACGTTTAGCAGCGGCGCCGATGGATGGTACATTGCGATTGGCGGGGGGTCCAGGTTCGCCTTGTAGTGCGCGAGGCTCGCCGACGGGCTCATGTGCAGCCCGGCGTGCGACAAGGGTGTCTTGATCGGTGAGAGCTGAAGACCGCCGCTGGTGATGCGCTGCCTGCGGGGCGGTGTGCACGGCCGACGCGGAGGAGTGCACGGCACGGGAAGCAGCTGCTCGTCGTCGGGCGGAGGCGTGCTCAGATCTCGTCTGGCTGCTTCTCGCTGCTTTCCAGCCGGCAGCCGACGCTCAATCAGTCCCTGTCGAGCAGGCAATTCCTGCGTGATGGTCCGACAGAGTCAGCAATTAAGCAATCCCACGGCAAGAAAACACGCACCCGGCGAGCTTGGCGCCCTTTACCCTTGTTGGCTTTCTTAGGCTTGCGGTTGAGAAGGGTGGCACCTGGGCTCAGCGCGTCGACAGAGGGAACGTTGTGCAGCCAATCAGCATATTTGTCCTCGTCCTCAAAGTGAGCGACATTGCCATTCTGTGATGACATCGAGGGCGATCGACTACGCGCTTCCGCGTCAACAATGCTGGCATGAGAGGACAGGGGTGGACTCGAGGACGAGCTACAATTGGGCGTTAGCGCCGGGACAGACGACGCAGAAGGGGATGGGTCTTCGCCACGCAGCTCTTCTTCGATCGCCTCTCCAGCAGTCGAAGTGGAAGCTTGTGCCGCTGTGAGGCGATGATAATTAGAGGATGGCGGCAATGGCGGGAAGATAACATCCGTGGGAATCGGCGGAGGGGGATAAGCTTGATAATACGGCTGATGATGGGTAGATGCAGGAAAACCGGGAAAATATGGGGGCAACACCGGTGCCGGAAGTATAAGAGGAAGAGACCCAGAAGCTTGGGCACTCTCGGGCCCGTCCTGATTTTTCTTTCGGCGTTTGGTATCCCTTATCATAATTTCGTCCATGGTGCCTCGCTTTTTCGGACCACGTTTGCTCGCTTTATCCTTGTCCGCTTTGACCATATCGGCGCACAGATTCTTCCGGAATCCGCCGCCCACAAATGCATTGACGTCGTCGTCGAATATGGCCCACAGACTCTTGCCCTCCGAGCGGCCACGGGGGACTTTACGGAAGACAGCCATGGTGCTGAGGCAATGTCGGACCGAGTTCATCCACGTTTGCTCTCCGCGCTTGTAGTAGGGGTATACGGTGGTTATCCACTCATATATGTCCTGGAGAGTAAGCCTATGCTGAGGAGACGATAAAATCGCCTGGCCGATCAAGCCTGCATAAGCAAAGTCGGGCTTTGCTGACGAATATGGACCAGGCGGCAGCACGAAGGGCAGTTCGTCCTCTTCGTCTTCAACTGCAGGCGAAGAACGCATTGGACCCGGGGAAGAGACAATGTTCACGATTCGGGTAGGACTAGATGGCGAGGGGCGATGGGGGGTGCGCGGGAAAGAGTAAATGTTGCGTCCAGATGGTGTTTCCGGACGCGTACTAGGTGGCCTGGGTGCCCTGAACTGTGGCTGAAAACGTGGCCCTTGTTGAGGCGTGTGAGGCAAAACGCCGTCTGGGTTAAATGGAGCCTTTGGCCACCTTGGTTAATTTCCAAGCAGAATAATAGCCATTAAGCCTCACCATCAGTGGCTGCGACGTCAAGGCCTCGCTCACTACTTTTTCGCTATAATATCTATAGTGATGAGGCGTTTCAGGTGCGACCTATTTATATCACAGTCAACATTCGCGATCAGAAATCGACAGGGACGTGTCGCGTACTTGTGGGGTCACGCTACGCGACGATGTCGCAGAAGGCGGTTGCTGGACGCGTCGGGCGTCGCGTGATTGCGCGGCTGAGTCTGTGGGTAAGGTGGTGCCGTGAGCCTGGATACGACAATATTGTAGAAATTTTAATACGCACTCAAGCGTGCCCTTTTGTCTCTCATTTTCAGCTCCATAATCATCTCCATCGTGTCCAATGGACGAGCGGGAAACGCGCTCTCAACCGGTTCGACCTTTACGGGTGTTCGGGGCGGCGGAGGCGACGGTGCAAGAGCCGACGCGTTCGCGGATGAACTGGCGCGAGATCTACCTCTTGAACGAGATTGTATTGACATAGACCGAGTCCTGTCGGCTGTAGGAGCAAATACGCGGCTTTGGTCGGCTTGCTCGCCTGTCAGAAATTGCCGCATTGCTTCGGTGCCTCTGTTTAGGACTTCACGTGTAATGCCAGCATCCTGAAGAAGCTGCACCATTGGAGATGGGAGGTTTGCACCTAGGTATTGAGAAGACATGTTGGGAACAATATATGAGGGTGGATGGTAGAGGAAAGAGATCTGTGGTACGGGTGCGGCACTGATGGGGAACGTGAGTGTGACCGCGCGTCGTGTTTCGTCACACACTCTGTCACACCGATCTCGCACCCCGCAAGCGCGCGCGAACAGTCTACGGCTCAGTGTGAACAACTTGGCCTGAAGGCACTGGCCAGGACGCTAGCATGGTCTATCATAATCTGAAAGGCATGCACATTGCTTTCCTGTCCTCGGATGCTGCTAACGGCTTGAACAGCCCTCATCAAGGGAATCCGGGCCTGTAAGGTGAGCGCACCTCGCACACTTGCCAAGCGCAGCATACTCAGTCCAGCAGACGGTCGCAGATGAACGCGCCCTCATCAAACAAGAGTCGGCTGCTATCCGGGCCTCGTTCAGGGAGGAAGACTCGTATTCCAGGCATAACAATGTCGCAAAGCTGCTCTATATCCACATGCTCGGCTCGGAGGCCCATTTTGGCCAGATGGAATGTCTGAAGCTCGTAGCGAGCCCGCGGTTTGGCGACAAACGTCTTGGATACCTGGGCATAATGTTGCTGCTGGATGAGAGTCAGGAAGTGCTTACGCTAGTGACCAACTCACTAAAGAAGTGCGTGGTCCGCTCCATGTCTGCCCAGGTGCTTATTATGCTACTCTACTAGTGATATGAACCACGCGAACATGTATGCTGTCGGTCTTGCGCTGTGCACTTTTGCAGATATTGCATCTGAGGAGATGTCTCGTGATCTGGCTAACGAGATCGAGAAGCTGCTGGGTTCCAGTAACACATACATCCGGAAGAAGGTACGGGGTTGACGCTGCCATCGTCATATCAATCCGTTCGAACTTAAGACGTTGAGACAGGCATCCCTATGCGCCCTGCGCGTCGTAAGGAAAGTGCCGGACCTTGCAGACCATTTCATATCGAAGACAAAGAATCTCCTCGCGGACCGCAACCATGGTGTTCTCCTCACAGCCATTACTCTCGTCACGGAAATGTGTCAAATTGATGCGACTTGCCTGGAGGAATTCCGAAATGTACAAATTCTCTCTGTTAGCACGACTGTATATACTGATGTCGCCTCACTAGGCTGTCCCGCTACTTGTGCGACATTTAAAATCCCTGGTGACTACAGGCTATAGTCCCGAACACGATGTGTCGGGTATCACGGATCCCTTCTTGCAAGTGAAGATCCTCCGTCTTCTCCGTCTACTCGGCAAGGGCGACGAGAAGGCGAGCGAAACGATGAATGATATTCTAGCTCAGGTATGACGACTCAACGCCACGGCCATTCGTAAATCCATAATACTTAATCGATCACTCTAGGTAGCTACGAATACAGATTCAACAAAGAACGTCGGCAACTCTATCTTGTACGAGACGGTCATGACAGTCCTCGAGATCGAGGCGGATAGCGGACTCCGAGTCATGGCAATCAACATCCTTGGCAAGTTCCTTAGCAACCGTGACAATAATATTCGGTATGTCTCGTCAAGCAATACCCACTCATGCGATTATTATTCCTTACTAATTCTCCCGCGCGAATTAGATATGTCGCCCTGAATACACTAAACAAAGTTGTCTCCATTGACACGAACGCTGTCCAGCGGCACCGTAACATCATTCTCGACTGTCTGCGTGATGGTGACATCTCGATCCGGCGGCGGGCACTCGAGCTCTCGTACGCTCTCATCAACGAGCAGAATGTCCGCGTGCTTATCCGAGAGTTGCTCGCGTTCCTCGAAGTCGCCGACGATGAGTTCAAGTTAGGCATGACTACTCAAATATGTTTAGCTGCAGAACGGTTCGCTCCCAACAAGCGGTGGCATATTGACACCGTGCTTCGGGTTCTCAAATTGGTGCGGTCAGATTAAAATGACATATTACGATGTCGCTGATGGTTTCGTAAATTGCTTATGCAGGCAGGCAACTTCGTGAGAGAAGAGATCTTGTCTTCTTTTATTCGCCTTGTTGCACATACCCCTGAGCTCCAGGCTTACACGGCGTCGAAGTTGTACTCTTCGTTGCGGACAGATATATCCCAGGAGTCCCTCACACTGTCTGCGACGTGGGTGCTTGGAGAGTACAGTGAGGTGTTACTCGAGGGCGGCTTGGTTGACGAGGACCAGCCAAAACGGGTAAGTAAACGGACGATCCCGTCAGGCGAACGATATTGACAACGTTCATCATCCGCTAGATCACTGATGTAGAACTCGTCGATCTCCTACTCTCCATCATCGACTCTCCCTACGCCAACTACCTCACGCGACAATTTGTTCTGACAGCAATCACGAAGATATCGTCACGGCCAACCACGTCGCCCGCACAGCAAGAGAGAATAGACAACATTCTTCATTCCTTCACGACTAGCCCCGAGCTCGAGATACAGCAGCGAGCAGTGGAGTTCGCTAGTCTCTTCAATCTCGATGTCCGCGCTGGTGTTTTGGAGCGCATGCCCCCACCGGAGCTGAAGGCGACTGTGATGGGAGTCGGTGAGTCCATGTCTTCCCTGTATGGTTCATCAATCCAATCTAAGGGTCATATAGTCAGTGAGAACAAACCAGTCGGTTCTGTACAGCCCAGCAAGGATGTACGGTATCTCCTTGCTTTGGTGCAGAACCGTGTTAATTATGACTACCTTTGCGTTCTCAGGGTGATCTTCTTGGTGACGAAATACCCTCTGCGAGTGCGCAGCCAGTGAACGGTCATGCAGCCGCTGTGGCACCAAGCAATCAAGACCTTCTCGCGGAGATCTTCGGCAGCTCATCAACACCAGCAGCAGCATTTCCTGCACCAGCACCGAGTCAGAAGAACACCACTGTGCAAGACATCCTGGGTCTGTTCGACTCTCCCTCTGCGCCTAGTCCAGTACCCGCGTCTGCTTCCCCTCAGCCAATGCCGTTCGCAGCGGCATCCAACGGCGTCCAGCCCGCCTCATCCGCTTTCAATCTGACGCAAACACAAACACCGCCTCCACCACCGCCTGCACAGTCCCGCTTGACCGCATACCCAGCATACGACAAGAACGAACTGAAGGTGACACTGACACCGCAGACGTCGCCGACACGGCCCGGTGTCGTCAATATTTTAGCAAGATTCCAGGCGACAGGAAGCGCACAGGTGACCGGGCTCAACTTCCAAGCTGCAGTTCCAAAGGTTGGTGCTAACGAGATCCAAGCTTCCGTTATCGTTTACCTGATAATATTGCCAGTCGCAACAACTGCAAATGCTTCCCATGTCAAATCCGGATGTACGACCCGGTGCAGTAGAAACGCAGCAGATGCGCGTGATGGCACCAGTTGGGGTGAGTTGACATCCAAATGTTATAAACGACTTGATGACTAACCTAACACGTTTAGGCCAATGTACGACTACGATTGCGGATATCCTACTCCGTGGATGGGCGTAGCATCCAAGAACAAGTAGATTTCAACGGGTTCCCGCCGGGGCTGACAGGCGGTTCATGATCTTTTGTTGTTGGGATATTTAATGTCAACCCTGTTCTGTTACTATCAATGTACTGCTTCGTTTGAGTCCAGAATGAGGACCGGCACGAGTCCTCTAAATACCTCTCAACCTGATTTTTCGCATTGAAAACAAATCGAGAAACGAAAGCACTATCATTACACATTAGACACATTCTACGTAGTACAAGATCTAAATAAACATCTGCAAAGGATGTCTGTCATACACATTCTGGCCTTCGCTGAGTTCTCCAAGATCAGGATAGAAGGGTACAAGGGCATCCTCTGCACCAAGATAAAGTGAGTTATAAATACGCCAGTATACCTGTCGATGTCGCGTCAGCGATATGACATCACTGATAAAGTACGAAGTGACTTACCTCGCGGACTTTTCGCGCAGGATGGAAGAGACCTTGTAAGATGTAGCTCAACAACACGCCAGGCCCAAGAGTGACCCGCATCGACTCAACCGCCTCCATAACAGCACCAATAACGTGAGGAGATGTCTCGAAACAGTTGGGCCACACGAGATTCATCAAGTGAAGCATCGAATCTTCGCAGCCAAGGCCGGCAACACCAAGAGCGAGATGCTTGACAATTGTGCTAGCAGTTTGACGATGCACGAGATCACGATCCGTCAAGGCATCTTCTAGCATCGTGACGACCGAATCCGCATAATATGCCGACTGCGGTCCAACATATTCGAAAACAAAGGAGAGCGCCTTCAAACAGCCGGTCCTCACGTTCAGTTCGGCTGTGCGGTACTCGTTCAAGATTGCTGGGATACACGTGAAAGGACCGCAAGTTTCCGCAACGATAGCGATCGCCACAGTGCTGCAGACACGACTCTGACGTTCTTGAACACGCAAGTTCGTCAGCAGGACTTGGAGTACATCTTGGGGACCCAAACTCTTGGCGATATAACCGAAGGAGTTGACGGCCGCTCGTCGGATACCCTTTTTGTGAGCTTTCAGTAGGTCAAGCAATTCGAAGCAAATACGCATCCACTCCCTCGCAGGAACGAACTCTGCGCCGCGATCAGCTGTGGATGGAGATCAGTATCTTATTCCAAAATGTTGATAATGAACCGCGTACCAATACGGCCGATCAAGTTGATGGTAGCCTCCTGCACTTTTTCATGTCGGTTACGAAGAATAGGGGTCATACGAGGCACTGCAAGAATATATCAGTCAACGAACCGAGACAAACAAGGAGTAGAGTGACTTACGGAGATCCTTCACAGGGGGATTCATCTGGGTCATACCCACAACGTTAGCGATAGCACCTTCGGCAGCAATAATACTACCGAGCGTGTCTGGGTATTCTTCACCGAGCTGCTCGAACAGAACCAATCCGAGTTTGCTGAGCAACTGGTCCTCTCCACATTGTTTGATAACTACGGCCAAACGAGTGGTGAGATCGGCCGCTTGCTGACGAACCTTGGCGCTCTTGTTGTTGAGACGCCAAAGAATGGTAGAAACGATCTGCGTCAGATATGGTTTGACGCGAATGCCTACAAAGCGGAGTAAATTAGAAATATTTATGTCCTCGAGTTAATGATGACTTGCCCAATGCATTAACAACCGTCCCAAAGCCATCCAACATAACCTGATCCTCCGTGGTCTGCTCCTGGAATGAGTAAATGATACCGTCGACTAACCGGACTTCGAGGCGTTCGTCGATATCAGAAGCACCAAGCGAAGCAACCACTTTCGTGATCGTCTCCATGACCATCTTACGGTACGGCTCTGCCTCGTCCTTGAGCTCGTTGACAATCCGACCCACGATCTCCGCGACGCCGGACTTCTGCGCCAACTCGACAGTGGTTTCAACGACTTGCCTATAATTCCTCCGATCGAGCGCCATGCGACGGACCCAGAAGGCCTTGAAAAAGTCGGGTAAAATGTCTTGCTTGATGTACTGAGGCGTGACACCCTCGGTGGCCGCACACTGCTGAACGACTTTGAGTACAATCTTCTTCATCTCCTCGTCCGATGTTTGGAATTCACGAATAAGAATGATGGTGACCTCCTTGATGTAGTAGGAGACATATTCGGGATCCATCAAGGGCAGAATGAAACCAATGGCTTTGAGGAAAGCGGCAAGACTCTTCCCGCGGTGCAGCCGGATGCCGACCCAAAGGGGCTTGAGAACGTTGTCGAAAGATTCAATACCGTATGGAGCGGCGGCTTCCGCAAGCGCGGCGAGGCCGAGTGCAGTCATCGTCCGGACTTTCTGCTGCTCATCTTGAAGTCCGTGAGCGATACAATCGACGAGGTTACGGAGGTGAGGAAGAACGGCACACCCCATCATAATGGCGATCTGCTGGACGATACGGATACCGGTATGGCGAGCCTGCCACGATTTCTTACTCCTGCAGACGGCTTTCAGGAATGGCAGGAGGGATGGGATACCGAGAGCAGACGCAACAACCGAGAATGCACGAGCCGTGGTATTACGCACATACTCGTCGGCATGGTCGATATCAGGTCGCATGGTGGAAATCATGTGAGCGAGACCGGCTGCCTTCGACAGGTTCGAGATGATCTCCCGACCTTCGACACGGGCGTAGTAGTCTTCGTCAATCAGGAGCGGTTCGATGACGACGAGAATTTTATGGACATAAGGACGCACGAGATCATCGAGCTTGTACAAGACACGGTCGATGACTTTGACGAGTAGGTGACGTTCCTGGTCCTCGAGCGTGCGTTCCATGAGCAGTGGCAAAATCTTGTCGAACAGAGGACCAGCCCCGAATTCACGAGCTTTGTCGGTAATCTGTCGAAGGGCAGTTTTGCGAACGGGAGGCGTACCGTTCTTGATTTTCAAAAGGAGACGCATGATTTTGCGCTCCTTCATCTCATCAACAGACAACTCCGTCTCATCCTCCTCCTTGAGAATTTTGGCGAAGTATTGTGCGTCTTCTGCCTTGAAGAAGGCAAGACTGCCGACGCCCGGAATCTCTGTGGGCAATTCTGGAGCCAGACCAGCGGCCGCCGCCATGGCTGCAGCGTCTGAACTCTCCTGAATTTGGAAACCGCCCACTTCCGTGACGGGTGTCGCAAACTTGGGAGGACGAACTAAAGGGGCGTAACCGGGCGGCGGTGTGACGATAGCGTATCCACTAGCGGGAAGAATGGCGTCCAACTCTTCGTCCGTAAGGTATCGGTTGTGCTTGTCCTCCTGCATGAAGCCGGGGGCATTCATGATGATTGGGGTCATGGGTACATCTTGGGTGTTTGCGGCCGGAGTCTGATCCCACCGCGACCTCTTGGGTGTTTCGCCAACAGCATTGACATCCGCAGGTGTCGCATCCCAACGAGAGCGGCGCTTCTTAGGTGCAGCCTCCTCGAGAGCTTCCTTGGACCACTCACCGCCCTTCGTGTCCTTATTCTCCTTATCGTCAGGCTCAAGGACGTCCCATCTCCGTTTGCGCTTCATCCCTGCAAGTTCCTTCGCCGCCGCTTCGATCTCTGCCCGCGGCGGCGTCTTGTCCAAATCCATCTTCGCCTTGCCCTCCTCCCGTGCCTGCTTCTCTTTCTCCTCAATCGCCCGCTTGACCCTCTCTTCCTCCTTCTCCAGCCTCTGTAGCCTCATAGCATCCTTGTAACCCCCCTCAACGTCTTTCCCCTCTTCGGCGGCCTTGAAAGCATCGTCGCTCTCGAGGGCCGTGCGGTTGAAACGACGGTTATGGTAGTCTGACTGGCGTGAAGCGATCTGGCGCTTGGAAGCTGTCTCGGCGAAGGGGTCAACATTCTCTTCCTCCGCGAGGTCCGCAAACTCTTGCAAAACCTCCCTCGGTGCAGTGAATGAGTCGACCAGTCTCGGGGAATTAGGTGAAGCCATGGTGATGAGACTCAGAGAGATGGTGGTAGACAGTCGTGCCAGACTCGATGACCAATATCAGCAATTGCGGCCCTGTTGAAAGTCAGATTCAACTCCGCCTAAACTGACGCCACTTTGTGGCTGAAAATGTGGCAAATGCTGGGAACGATAGAGTACTTTTAAGTTTCGTTGTGATTACTGCTCTTGCGATAAGGTGATAGGAGTGCAATGCGAAAAGGTTGCATACCATGCCTGCAGCGAGTCCTGTGCGTAACTCTATAATTTACAGTTGCAATTATTGACAATGGAAGCGCACAGCCCAGAGTCCTCAGTCAATATACTGCCCAGTCCCAACGTAGTCCACGACCATCTATCGCCCATTCAATTTTGGCTGCGCAGATATTGCTTGGCTTTCTCTGCGCAGTTCCTGTATAACTGCCTGCGTGAAGTCAGACGATGTCCATCACAGTCCTCTTATGGACCCGCGCTCACCGCGAGTGCCTCTGGATTCACGCCGCTTTCGATCATACCAACGCATGTCGCAAGAGTCTCCTTATCGAGCTGTGTGTTCAATAATTGTGATATGTCGTACAGGGCTGACGGCGGCGCATCTAAGCCAAGTGATGGCAGCCTGGGATAAACAGTTTCGAGACTCACTGTCCAGAGTTTGCTGCGCCGACGTGATTCTATCTGACTCTCTTGAAGACATCTTTCCTCGGCTGATTTTCAAAGACTCGCTCATTTCAGCTCTATTACAGTCAAAACACGATATCATGTCACTGACCGGTGATTATTGTTGTCGTGGGCGACGGCGAACCTGGTGGTAAGACGCGACTCGACGCGTCGTGTTCACATGACTCAGCGGCAGTGATTCTCCGAAACTGGCACACAGGAACCATTCTCGCCAACTGACGACATACTCTGCAAGCAATCGTAAGCAGAGCGTAAGCCAGAATACACATGCTTTGTAATGACTTCATTGGGCTACTACAAGTACAGATGGGTCGAGCGTGCTCGGGTCGTTACATCTCCTAAAGTGTTGCTGGAACCTAGTATATATCTGACCGCGACCGGCACACCGCGCATCATGACTTGGAAATCACCCCTGGAAGGATACGAGAATGCAGAACCCCTTCCTACAACAATCAACCCTGATGGCAAGTCACTGTACAATCCGCCAGGCCGGCGTTCGGCTGCATACGACGAGTTTCCGAAGCCGATAGATTCCTCCAATAATGGGTTCGACTTTCACAGTGAGCAAAATGTCGCAGGAAGCTTCGAATAAAGAGACTGATATACACATCTACAATCGTGACGCATAGTCTACTATATGCAACACAGCGAAACCGAGGCATCGTACGCCAAGGAGTTGCATGAACGTGTGAGGAGGGAATTCCCCGAGGTGAGTGCAGAAGTCCACCTGTATCTCTTACCCTTCTGACCTGTTCGCTCAGCTCCGCATCTACAAGTTGTGGGACAAACCGATCGGTCGGTAGCTCTTAGGCGAATACCCAGCGGCCCTATGTCTTATCTTCTGTGCTTGTAGGACCCCACCCAGTTGCGATGTTCGAAGTCAATACCTTTACGCCCCATCAGACAGGCGCGTTTTTCTCGTGGCTCACTGTGAACCGGGGACCATGTTCGTACGTATTTTCCAGTTCGATTTGCATCCTTTTGAAGCGTACTAAGGGTAGGCTACAGAGTCCTCATACATCCCAATACTGGCAACTCTCTGCAGGATCATACGGAACTAATGTCGTGGATGGGCAGACCGTATCCTGTGCTGACTGAGAGGTTGAAGCCGAGCCCCCGTTTTTAGCTCGGTCCGATCACACCATCATGATGCCCTGCTACGCTGTCACTTCCTCCCATGTAGATTGCCGCACCTCTCGATGTCATACCTATGGATTACATGGCCTCTTCATTGCATTTCCTTGGTTCTCCGCTGATCAGCCTGTGGTCGCCCCGCGTGCGTATATGCTGTCCCAGTTACCGGATGTCTTGACTGCTAGTCTGCTAGCCTCCTCTAACAAATTGGACTTGAGATTTCTATGGTCTCAGCTCCTAGGTCTGTGTGACACACCGTACTTCCGACATTTGACTCATGATAGGGGGACCCAAAACGGGGTTTGGGAAGCTGACAAGGTACATCCTTGCCTCATCGCAGGAGAAGGCCCTATAACTGATACGGCTTACACATGGATTCGAGCTAGCGTTCAGCAGCTCAGCCTCCGGGACAAATGCAAACGACGGGTCTGTGGAACATGCACTCTGCGCAAGACTTCGTAGTAATCTGCGAAATGACCGACTCTCACGAACGTTCGTCTTGTGATATGGAGAACTGTCAGGATGTGCCATTTGCATTCCTGTGTACCATTTTGGGAGCGACTGTGAGCCTGCACAACCGTGCCGACATGACGCAACTGAGTGCAGAGTGTTCATACAACATTTCGCCAGGATTCAGAAAAATGCCGGTATAGTTTGTCACATACCGTCACCTATTCGTGTCGTCAATTGTGATAACCTTTCAGTTTGTTGTGATTGTGCCTCATCCTCGGCAGGCTACGAGAATACGGGGCCTCTCCCAAACACGATTAATCTGGACGGGAAGTCCTTGTACAACCGAAAAACCGGCCTTCTTTATCCTGACCATGAAGTCCATAGATTACGTCTCGTTGGCAGTGTTATCAGCCAGCCCAACTCGAGAGATACACTGGGACAGGCCGTGGCCTCTTTACGAACGTCTTGTCCAAGGCCCCAAACCCGGAGTGTATTGAATTATCTAGATTTGTGTACGGGTGCTAGGGGTGGCCGATGTTGTTCGCGATTCAGCATGGCGCTTCTATGTTTCATGTCGACTCGTTGTTCACTCACTGTCTCGTGTGCTTCAGTCCCGAACGTTGTAACAATCCGACGAATTGCAATGATAACATATTAGCCTACTTCTGGCGCTACAACCTATAAGTAATAGATACACACGAGAGTCCCAAAGAGATTACATGCAGAACTAGCTAAGTTAATAGTCACATAATATGTCCAAGTTGCGTCTAGCAACTGAGAATTAAGAAACGCCGGGTATGAGTAAGTTAAGGATATCGGGAATTATAGTCCACATATTGTGCATGTCCACGGGGACAAGGAAGCGTATTTTTCTGGGCATAGGTCTCGCAGCGATCGAATCTGCCTGGAGCATGGAAATATTCTTCGCCATTCAGTTGAACCGGACGCTGCGGCGACGGGCGGTCATGAGGACGAAATCCTCGGGTAAGATGGACGCGCGCTGTGGCTTATGTGTGACCTGGCTGAAGGACTTCCATGCACGGATGATACGGCGCTCGAGGTACTTTTTGCAGGACAGCCTGTGCGAGCACCGGAATGATGAGCATGGGCATCAAGGCGTCTTAGACCGGGGGACTTACCGAGGCTTCTGCATCTCAGGCATGGATACAGTGAGGTAACGTGAGGCCATCGCGTGGGGGTGAGGGATTATACGACGGGAGGGATATGTTATGATATGTGGCGTAGGATGGCGGAGTGTGCAAGAGCAGGAGCTTGAAACTTGCAGGGTGAATGCTACAACAATGCAACGAGGATGAAGTGGTAGAGATACAAGTGGGTCAAGCGCGGTCTAAGAGTGTATATGTGAGTTGCGTAAGGAGCGTTATCGTCTCAGACGAAGCGCAGCTCAAGTTCCAGATAGGTCGTAGGGTGGCAAAGCGCAGAGACCATCATAAGGCAGGGTATCCGTTTTAAAGTGGGACCTATCAATAATCACTCGGACCTATTGATGCTGGGTCAATAGAGGTTGTCCTTGTAACGTAGGAGACAATGCGACCTATGGAAAGTGATAATACAATCCCTGTAAAGACAATGGTCGCATGGTGAGAAGAATAACAGCCGCGTTGTTATTCGTTCAATTTGAAGACGAGGCAAACAGTTGGTTACCAAATACACAAGGACATTGTTCAATTAGCGCTCGCAGCCTCGGGCGCTTGTCAAGTATCTTGCACTGGCAGCGTGTCATATTTATAGTCTTCCTAACAGGCAGGGATTTTCTTTGAGTAAGTATAGAACACGGAATGCAATTCTCCCGAACATATACAGACCGTGTGGGTCACACGGGAATAGCGGTGGATACAAGGTGCGCCCAGGGCCGACTGGCATTTATAACACCGGCGACTGACCGACGGCATCGATGCACATGTCGACGGTCATGAAAAGTGGCAAGTAGGCAAGGATTTTGACATGGCCTTCTTCGGCCGAATTGTTTCGATACCTAAAGCAGTTGAGTGGTTGTGAGAACTGTCCAGTCTTCCGTCATGCGTAGCTCATACGCGCTCTCTACCAACGAACATTCGTCTGAGCCCTTGCCGTGGTTCATCCATGCTCGCAATACTTTGCCAAGACTCCAAACGTACGTGTCGGTTCTGCTGCATAAACGTGCATCGCTGACATGTGCTATGGACGTCCGCGTATGTTGTGCTCTACCGCTACTAGCATCGCGCATAAAGTCATACGGCATACTAGAAATTGGCGGGCCAGGCAATGGCTGACTCGAGACTGATGTTCTAGCCCGCAGTACTGAGACACCTTCTTCACCGATCAATAAGCAGGTGATCATAGCTCCCGCATTGCGGAGAGCCTTGTATTTATTCCCAGAACTAACGTAAACCAGCATGCTATTCTCACATGTCCAGTCGCAAAGTCTCCATTCAGTACAGTTTCGGCAGCGATTCTCGTCCACCTCAGCGCTACCTGCTGCGCACCGTCCATGTGCCGAAGTAAGTCGTCAGCAACAAGCCCAGAAGCCGACGAAGGAAGCCATACACGAGGCTGAAGAACTTCGGTCCCGCAGCAAGCCGTCCATAGAGCTGCAAAGCTCGCTGCCGGACAGAGTCGTCATCTAACCATCCTGAGGACAAAATGACACGACTCTGTCACCCACGAATGAGTATAAAGGACGCGGGAGAGTCGTTAGACGTCCCCACATTCGATCTTCACAACTTGCAGCGATATCGAGATCATGGCATACAAATCTCCTTTGGCAGGGTATGAAAACGCGGAGCCTCTCCCCACCACGCTCAACCCGGATGGGAGGACCTTGTACAATCCCCCTGGACCTCAGTCGATTGCCTACGAAAAGTTCCTGGAGCCTCTCAGACAATCCAACAATGGGTTTGACTTCCACAGTGAGTAACAAATATTATATCAAGTCTACCGTATGAATAAAATATCTGACAACGCGCAGTCTACTTCATGCAGCACGTCGAGGCAGAATCGAAGTATGCGCATGAGCTGCACGAGCGTATCAGGAGGGAATTCCCGGAGGTGATTATGTCTTACTGTACTTAGAATGATTTGGTCATCAGCTGACGACGATTGCCACCGATCAGCTTCCCATCAACAGCATACGGGATCAGCCATTTTGTAAGGCATTCTCGTAAGAGCATATTTTATCCAGCTTCCTGACGACATGTGAATGTAGCCCCTCATCCCGTCTGCCAATTCGAGGTGGACACCATGACTCCGCTTCAGACTGGTGCATTCTTCTCCTGGCTTACCGTGCATCGTGGTCCCCTCTCGTACGTTCCTATGCTATGACTCCCAAGACCCTACGTACTGAGTAAATTTGTCGATAGGGTCCTCGTCCACCCCAACACCGACGACGCGGCCAAAGATCACACGGAACTCATGTCGTGGATGGGGAAGCCGTGGCCCCTCTCCATGGACGTTCTGCCCCCAGGTGTTCCCAAACCATTCTGAAACGGCTGAGCAGGTTTTGCCTGGAAGCTGATTTTAGGCGATCTTGATACAATTCATTACGTGGACGGGCGATATATACTATACATAAACTCCTTTCCAAAATCTCTCGTTCATCTGATCATGCGTAAACACCGTGACGGAGAGATGTCCGCCAACGTCCTTGTATGCCGCATTTTATACATCGAGACAAATATTGGCCGTGTCATCGTGTGCGACGGGAATCAGTAGGTCAAGATGCAAGCACGGTCAATACTATGCGTCATTCATGACCGGACGAAAACCCACACCTGCGCTGTATCATATTCTGCAAAGTCAGTCTTCGAGAGGATGTTCCCTGGCAGCGTCACTGTCGTCGGACTGCGCCTCATCCTCCGAGTGCTCAGACTCTTCAGGCTCTGTTTCCCAATCTGACTCTTCACCTTCTGATCCTTCCCGATCCAACGCTTCACCTTCTGATTCCTCATAATCCGACTCTTCTGGATCTGAGGTATCATGGTCAGACCCTGATTCGGATCTCTCATAGTCAGGATCCAGAGCGCGGTCGACCATATATTTAAACGTCTCTTGAGAATGCAACATCTGCACTGGATGGGAGCCGTCCTGGCATTCAACTTTATGGTTTGCCCAATCGGCCCGTTGACATTGTGTGCTACAATAGTAGATCTGTTTCAAAACCTCAGCAATGGATTCGTTGAAAATAGACTCGAGCAGCGTACTCTTTTACACCGGCCGCAGCATTTCATCTTGGAGCCTGTACCTTCTATGACGGTGCAATCTTCTGCTTCACAATGCTTGAAGAGAGGTCCGCCATCGAGGCCGATTTTCGCATTCTGCTCGATCGCAAGACGGGGGCGTGGGTCTGTACCCAACGCAATATATTTGTCTACAGCGGCGTTCCAAGTCTGAGAACGCATTTGACACTCCAGCTTGCTGAATTGTTTCTCCCAGGGGCTACACATCCATGTTTTAAGCGTAAAGTACCGGAAAGAGAGAAGATGCACCCACATAGCAAATGTCCCTACACCTGGACTTGTGCTTGCATACATATAAGCAGGGTCCGCTAGACCATTCGACACCATTAGATCCGTAAACTCGCCATCCCAGCGCCTGCGCTCGCCAGGTGTAGGCTGACCATCATCGTCCACGCTGAGGCCCCGTTTTGCGCGCTCGCGTTGACGCAATGCCTCCACAGGGTCATTCCTTCTATTCACGACTTTCAAGCGTTTGCGCGACTCGTCCCACTCCTCCCAGGTTTCGAAGTCTCGTCGCTGGCAGCATTTCCGGAAGGCTTTGCGGGAGCCACACATGCACATCAGGTCGGGAGGGTATGGCTTTGGACCAAGTGCATGACACTCCGAGAGCAACTTTCCGGACCAGCATGGGCACGGGCGTGGCGGGCGGCCCGGGAGGTATTGGACCCTGCGACGTAACACAGCCATCCGCCTTTCGTCTGCTTGGGTGTGATATTCAGGAATCGCCCTGACGCGCCTCGGGACGCGAACACCGCAGCGAAGAAGTAGCTCGAGAGTCGGCCAGTCCGAAGACATCCACGTGTAGAGAAACGGCATGACACCGTCGTGATTCGCGAGATCAACGTCAGCGCCCTGCTCGATGAGCATCGTAACAATCCTCCGCATGCGATGTATCCCACTGCGGGTCATCTCGTCCAGAAAGGCCTCTTCCCCGAGATCGCTGTTAAATTCCGCGAAACGGCTATGCGTACCGAGCATTTGAAGTGCGAGCAGGAGCGGTGTTGCACCCTGAATGTCTTGCTGGTTCACCTCCACACCAAGGCGAACGCATTCATACGCCAGAGCCACATCGCCAAAAACTGCGGCAAAGTGCAGAAACGTACGGTCCTTGACTTCCACAAACTCCTTCCATTCGTTATATGACGGTGCGCTGGGTGTGAGACCTCGGAGTCTTCCTTTCGCAAACTCGGCGAGTACCGACGAGGACTCTTTATGACAAAGCAAAATAATACTCTGGAAGAGTATATAGGGCTCGCAAAAGATCAGAGAGTCCTCAAAAGCGAACAGAGGGTCGGATGCTAGCTCCTGGGCGAGGTTCCTGGGTAAGAAAGTAGTGACATCTCTGGGCTTCTGGTATGGAAGTGGCCCGTAGAACATTTGTCTGGCTGAGCGCAGAACATGGTTTGAGATCAGTGACATAGCGATGTAAGATTGAAGCAATTCGTGGGCAAGAGGAGTGAAAAGATGAGTATTTGCCTTGTCTCCCGTAGGCAGACTCTAAGATTGTGACCTTACAGAGGGAGGGAGGAAGGTAACAATATAGTGCATTTTGCGTTTGCGCGGCCCATGATTCACGGTGGTTACCGTGGAGGGCTCTGGCACGTGATCGTGTCACTCACGCGTCGCGACCTGTGCCGCTTCATGAATCACTTTCCGAAGGATCGTGTAATCCTCAGTATTCTGAATCGCGGTCACAGACTCCTTCGTATATTCCCCAGCAGAACTTGAGCAGAACACCAAATTAATTGACTAAATCATATGAGAAATTTCTCCAGCGATCGAGGTACAGCAATGCCATAATACAACTTATATTTCAGCCAGACGCAATCCACGTAACGCACATTTGATCCTCTGCTTGCCATCTCCTTTATCTGATTCTATGATCTACTGTAGCGAGAAGATGTCTTGTCGACATCTAGGGACTGAATCATCGTCTGCGTTAGGAATCAGTAAGCTAGGACGACAGCACGATTGATATTATACACCGTCCGGTACCGGATATAGAGCCACCAGTACGCCCATCGTTTCTGTTATATTCAGTCTTCGCGATTGTCATCGCTGTCAACAGCGTCATTGCCAGAGCTGTTGCGCTGTGCTTCTTCATGCTCTTCATGCCCTATCTTCCCATCTGATCCTTCGGCTTCTGATGTCTCGTAGTCCGATTCCTCTGGACTCGATATTTCAGAATCGGATCCGAATTCGGATCCGGATTCGTCATCTGAATCCAGCGACATCTCTAATATATATCTGGTTGTCTTCTGGGAACGCAGCATCTGCATCGGATGGGAGCCATCCTTGCACTCCCCTTTGTGATTCATCCAATGGGCCCTCTGACATCGCGTGCTGCAGTAGTAGATCTATCTCAAATCCTCATCAATCAACTCACAGAGCAGACAAAGGCAAGCAGCGCACTCTTTTACAACGACCACAACATTTCATCTTGGCATCTGTACCTTCTATGGCGGTGCAATTTTCCGCTTCACAATGCTTGAAGAGAGGTCCTCCGTCGAGACCAATTTTGGCGTTCTGCTCGATTTCAAGGCGGGGACGTGGGTCTGTGCCCATCACAATATACTTATCTACACTGGCGTTCCAAGTATGAGAACGCAGCAGACACTCTAGCTTGCTGAACTGTTTCTCCCAGGGACTGCACAACAGCAATATAAGCGCATCGGACAGGCAAGAACGAATGATCGCTCACATTGGAATGGTTGATACCCCTAGACTCCGGCCAGCATATATGTACGCGGGGTCCACCAGGCCATGTGAGACCAAAAAATCGATGAACTCGTTATCCGGTTCAGCACTACTCACTTGCCAAAGGTCGCCACACTCAAGAGGGCCGTCAGTGTCTTCGCCGAGGCCAAATTTCTCGCGCGCACGTTGACGGAATACCTCCATCGGGTCACCCCTCTTGCTGACGACCTTGATGCATTGGCGCTGCTCGTCCCATTCTTCCCATGTCTCGAGGTTGCGCCGCTTGCAGCATTTCCGGAAGGTCTTCCGCGAACCGCATATGCACATCAAATCCAGGGGGTACGGCTTCGGCCCGAGCGCATGACACTCGGAAAGCAGTTTTCCAGACCAGCATGGGCACGGACGCGGGGGACGGGGCGGGAGGTACTGGATGCTACGGCGCAATGCCACCAATCGTCGTTCATCTGCCGCCGTGTGGTAATTCTTGACCGCTTTAACACGCAAGGGGATCCGAGCGCCGCAGCGGAGGAACAACTCCATAGTGGGCCAGTCCAGCGCCATCCACACATACATAAACGGCGCGATCTCGTCATTGCCGCTGATGTCGACATCTGCTCCCTGTTCGATTAGTATCGTGATGATCCTCCGCGCGCGATGCTGCCCGTTGCGGATCACCTCGACTGTCAAGGCTTTCTCTTCCTCGTCTTCCCCGAGGTCGGAATTAAATTCTTCGAAACGACTAAGTGTACCGAGCATCTGGGCCGCGAGGAGGAGCGGTGTGGCGCCATCGCTGCCCCGGTGGTTCAAGTCCATCCCGCGCCGTACACACTCGTATGCAAGCGGCACGTCGCCAAACACCGCAGCAAGATGCAGGAATGTGCGCTCTTTGACATTCACGAACTCCTTCCATTCCCTGTACCATGGCTCGCTGGGCGAGAGGCTGTGGAGCCTTCCTTTCGCAAAATCGGTAAGTGAGGCCGAAGTATCTTCACGGTTCGCAAGTAGAACACTCTGAAACAAGATGTATGGCTCGCAAAATATGAGCGAGTTCTTGAATCCGAGCAGCGCGTCAGACGCTAGCTCCTCGCACAGATCTTGAGGCAATAATGTGGTAACCTCCTGTGGTCGCCGGTATAAAAGCGAGCCATAGTCCATGCGTTGACAGACACGCGCAGAATTATCGTGTACCTGCGACATGGTGGTACAGAGAGATGGAGTAAATGAGGGCTAAAGAGCAGGAAGGGGGCACAGGGGAACGTCCATTGTTTCTGGTTTCGATGAGTGGCATGTAACGGTCACATGATCGTGTCACCACGACCGCGTTCCTGAACTTCAGCTTTCAGGAATCATTAATCGGTACTCAGCTGTACTCAGTCTTGGTCTTTCCAATGATCAGAAAAGTGCATGTATTCAAACCGAGTCCACGTACGAGCTAAGCACTATTGTGCAGACATCATTTCATCGCTGTTTAAATAATGATCTTTGTTTCTATTCGCTTCTCACGTGCTAGTGCTCACTGTTCTACAATAGAACCACTCTGTTCAGCTCCGTAACCAAAGACTGACTGGTATATATATACTACAAAAGTCGTGGTTTTTTTCTCGGCTGGTAGATAAAAGTCACAGCTCACACTCGAGACCCGTCAATCTCGCTGGCTGATGCGCCGCTGCGTTGCGCTTTCGTCCGAGTCTTCTCTTTCGTTCTCCTTCGATACAAGAGCCAAGTCGACCTTCTCGCTCAACACACGTCCACGCTGATTCATGCCCGGAGATCGACACTCCTGTGGGGCATGACATCTCGTATAAACCCTGATATACGCGCGAAGGCTGGTAGTCGAGACTAGTCCACAAGACGCGAGCATGTGATTTCATTTCTCTCAAGCACTCCTTGGGAGAAGCGCACGGCAGCCGTGCACACCCCTATGCATGTACGAGATATTCGTTGCTTGAGAGTTGTGCGAAGGTATCTCGAAGATATCAGATCCACCAGATGAGCATGTACTAATTTTATTTGTTGGCAGTGCGTTTCAAATATCTAAACTAGAAGTCGCCCTTGCCTCGCTACAAATCGAGGTTTACATGTATAGCTTGAATTTACTTTAGCATGTAGGCTTGGACAGACGGTCAGTCGATGGGTGTAGGGCTACTCAGCCGCCCACGTCGGCTTTGTGGTGCCGTGCATCTGTGAGATACAGAGCAAGACTACGAGATTATTGTAGAGTACGTCTATCAATCTACGTCGTCTAAAGACTTCTCGTCTAGCGGTATGTCTAGTCTAGCAGCGTCATACCGGGATCCTATCCACTCCGACTGTAATCACAGCTGAACCCGGCACAAACGGGCCCTCCTCCAGAATATGCCCGCCACCACCGCCTTAATCGCAGCAGCAGCCGCAAGACCCCACCCAACCCTCTCTACAATCTGGTCCTTGCCTTCTTCGCTCGCCTCGTCTTCCCTGCCTAACTTAATAATGGCCGCACCCAACGCTGCCCCGCACATGACAGTCGCTAGCCCCACGATCTTCTTCCACCGCCTGTTCGCCGGGCCCGGGGCGACCGCGCCGAGCCACACGCTTGTCCACGCGACGCTCGTAGCGTACGGAGTGGCAAAGCGCTGCACGAGCACGGCCTGGAGCGCCATGCTCGTCGAGATCAGCGCGAGGGTGACGTGCGGATACGGCAGGCTCGCGACGCCGCCCTCTCCGACGCCGAGCATGAGTGCAGAGGCCCCGGAGAGCAGGGCAGACTGGAGGGCGGTCGACCACGCGGGCGTGACACTCTGTGGGAAGCGGGAGCCCGCGAGGCCGCCGAGGAGGAAGCCAGAGAGTGCCGCGAAACGCTGGGAGGACTCGGACGCGAAGAAGTGCGTGAGTGCGGCATAGAGAGCGGATGGCGAGTCTGGGAGGTGATAGAGAAGGGAGGGGAGATCCATGCCGAGCTGGACGGTGGTCCCGGTGACGAATGCGCACCAGACGCCGGTGGCCGCGAATGTTAGGCTGTCCACGAGACCGGTGGAGAGACAGAAGAGTAGGAGGGCGGTGTTAGGTGGATTTGGGTCATACGGGACGGTGGGTGGGAGGCTGGGGCTCCGGGGTGCGACTGGAGGAGAGTCTGATCCCGACGTTGAAGTCGTCAGCGAGGAGCGCATACATGTGCTGGTGAAGGGGCGAACACGAAGCGTGGTCCTGGTGGCTAGAAAGGAGTGGGTGCGCCATGGGCTGCGACTGGCGCAAGCCCTGGCGGAGGGGACGATGAGCATTGACTGGGGAAGGAGGAGCCTGGGGAGAGATTGAGTTGCAGGCACGCGATTATGACCCAGGTCGTGATCGGTCTTCGGGTCCGGTAGATCGGATACCACCCGATCCCTTTTCGCGATGTTGGTTGCCGGCGATGCTGCGGGCGTTTGAAGTTCAGATGTCCTCCCTGAAGATGTTGTTAAGATATATTGCTCTTAAATATTTATGTGGCGGCACTTCACAAACGGATCCGACGAGCCTCAGTTTGACGACGAGATACATTCTATTTCTTTTTAAATACAGCTAACTTCTATTGCGCATACTTTTCCCATCCCACTGCTTCTAATTTATCTGCCTTGGAAAGAACCTCGTTCTCTAAACTCTTCAAGTACTCACTCATAGCTTCGAGAAGATGCGGTGTGCCTGCTCCCAAAATACGTGCTGCAAGAAGACCTGCATTTGTGCCGTTATTGATAGCGACCGTCGCCACCGGTATTCCCCTCTGCCAAACCGGTCATTCATCCAGACGCAAGATATAAATCATATGAACATACCGGCATCTGTACAATGCTATGGAGGGAATCAACGCCATCAAGCGTGCTGCCTTTCACCGGTACTCCGATGACCGGCAGAGAAGTCATCGCAGCAACCATACCAGGCAGATGCGCCGCACCGCCTGCGCCCGCAATGATGGCTCTCAACCCTCTCGATGCAGCCGACCGTGCGTACTCCACGAGGCGGTCGGGCGTACGGTGAGCGGAGACGATCGTGAGCTCGTACGCGACGTTGAAGCGGTCGAGGATCCGCGCGGCGGGCAGCATGACCGGCAAGTCAGAGTCGGAGCCCATGATCACCCCCACAAGCGGACGGCGGTGAGAGCGCCCCGAACCCGGCGCAGGAGGTATCGGCGCGTACAGATCGAGCTCCTGCGCATCGCTCGGCGCCGGCAGGTGCTCCAGAATCGGCCGTAGCCGGCTGAGCAGCTCAGCATCGGAGTCCGCGACGATGGTGATATGGCCCATTTTGCGGCCTTTGCGGCATTCTGTCTTGCCGTACAGGTGCACGCGAGCGCCTGGTACAGCGAGGGCGCGCTCCGACACGGATGTGACCTCGGCCATGCTCTCAGATGCGCCGATGATGTTCACCATGACGGACGACGGGACTTTGAGAGCGGTGGAGCCGAGTGGGAGGGACAGGATCGCGCGGAGGTGATTTTCGTATTGAGAAGTCTCACACGCCTCGATGGTATAGTGCCCAGAGTTGTGGGGCCGAGGCGCGATCTCGTTCAAGTAGACCGAGCCTAGCATTAAGGTTAGCGAATGCACATATGGACCACGCAGCCTTCTCACCGTCGGCCAAAAGGAACATCTCGACGCCGAATACGCCAGCTCCCTGCAGATTCTTCACCGCCGCTTCTGCAACACGTCGAGCGCGATCAGCTATGGTAGGATCCCGACTGCGCAAAGGGGCGAATACAAGGTGGCAAATGTTCTCCTTGTGTATCGTCTCCACGACGGGGTACGAGCGCACCTCGCCGGTCGCGGACCGCACCACCATGACGGCTATCTCCTTCACGAACGGGACCCACTTCTCTGCATACAGCGGCCGATTACCAAGCGCAGAGATAGCCGCCTGAATTTGCGAGACGTCGCGTATGGCATAGTTCCCCCTCCCGTCGTACGCCAACGTCCGGCTTTTGAGCATCAACGGCAGACCCATTTTCTCTACAGCAGAAGTGACTGCCTCCACCGTAGAATCCACTGGCATGAATGGGCCGAGAGAGCAGCCGTGCGCGGCCAAGTGTTGTTTCTGAAGCAGCTTGTCTTGGATGACTCGAATCGTCGACGGGCTGGGATGTACGCCGAGGGGGAGCGTGGACTGCACCTCCTCAAGCACATTGGCATCAACATGCTCGATCTCGACGGTCAGGACGTCGACTTTGGCTGCAAGCTCGCGGATCTTGACAGGGTCGGCGAAGGAGCCGTCTACGTGAGCAACATGGGGATTTCGGGGAGCTACGACCTGTTTCGCTGGCGTGTTTGGTCCCACGTCCAGAATCACGACATCGATGTTGAGCAACGACGCTGCTGCAGCCAGCATGCGACCGAGCTGACCACCACCTAATGAAGGCTCGGTTTCAGTTGTATTCTATGTGATGTAGGAAAGGGGACCTGGTCAAAAAAGGTCAAAATGTGCAACAAAAACCATCGATTATACAACGCACTCCGACCTAAGATCCCGACGACTTTGTCCATCCTGTCTGCGAAGGACTGGCGCGAAAGGAGATGGCAGGTCGCGAGCAAATTAGCGCAATTGTGGGCGTTAGCGAAATCTGTATGCGGATCTGGAGGGCGCTTATCTAGATGACTTGGTCAAATTTAGGCGAGACATTGTTAACCACAGTCCACAGATATTCGCTATGGCGGGCGCGCCTTCAAAACCGACTCTACCCAGGAAGCGGAATCGGAAACGCAAGCGACGCG
The DNA here is from genome assembly GCA_036971615.1 of Amyloporia xantha. Lineage (NCBI taxonomy): Eukaryota > Fungi > Basidiomycota > Agaricomycetes > Polyporales > Adustoporiaceae > Amyloporia > Amyloporia xantha. The sequence goes on from JAYKKR010000036.1 coordinate 86,678, forward strand.
CAGTCTCATCCTCTTCATCTTCCTCAGGTTCCTCGGATGAATCGGATGACGTCCAATCTGCTCCGTTAAAACCAACCCCCCGTCGAGAGTCACCTGCCAAACCGGAATCATCGAGCTCAGACGACTCATCCTCAGATTCTGATTCTGAAGATTCTGAGAGTCCCGCACCTCCTGTTGCACCTCAGTCAAAACCGACGGTCACCCCACAAGTGCCTCGGGAAAGAGAAAGACGGTCGCCCTCGCCCACGCCCCCACCTTCTGGCATTCCCCCATTTCTTCCTGCGAGTGGCGACTCAGAACAGGATAAGCAGAGTGAACAAATACTAAAAGATCGCTTCCGAAAGTTTTGGATGGCGTCTGTTGCCGACGCGTTCAAGGATGACCTCGAAGACATCCGCAAGGTGAGTATCGCCACCGCCTGCCTTTTCTATGGTCACACCGTTGATACGATGATGTGTAGGAGTCGAATCTTACTACCTCACGCCTTGCCCTGCTTATCGACTCATTAGCCTCCGGAGCTGAGGTCTTCACGTCGTCCAAAGATGGAACCGGCGTCAATGAGATGGAGGTCGTACTGGAAAATGCTTCCTCTACGGGCTAGTTCTAGGCAACTTATATCGGTAGGCGTTCGACGTCTTCGTTCCCGCATCAATGTACGTATTTTCAGATATTATGTTATTCCTTCATACATCTTATGATAAGCACCCTTCCGACATGCTCCCAATTTCACGAAATACCTGCAGCCTGGTCTCTTTTCAACGACCTCCAGTCTGGCCAGTACGTATTTTTGTATTTTTACAACATGTATATTACACGGCGGGCGAGAGACAGTCCATCCTCCGAAACTATGCGATCTAAGGCGGGACGTGTACAGACAAGACAAACATGATGTAATGGACAGAGACATTTGAAGTAATCTGCTTGAATGCAAGCAGCACGACAGGAAAACTCAGACAGACTTCTCATCAAGCGCGTTCGGCCTGTTCTGTACGCTCCCTTCAATCTGCGTGCGCGAGGCGATACCGTCCGTAACGCCCTCGACGCTGCTGATCTGGATCTTCGCGCCTTCTGAGGAGGGCTGGCCCGGTTTCAGGACAGACGCGATGCGCTGCGCAAGCGGAGTCGGCTCGACCTCAAGCGCCATCTTGAGGAACCAGGGTTTGCTCATGTAATTCCTGATCCTACAAATGGCATGGACATGTCAGTCCTTCAGAACGACCGAAGACGAGGCACCATGCTCACCCGTCAGGCAAAAGAACGACCACATTTGCGCCTTTCGTGCTCGCAATCCTTCTTCCCTCCTCGTCATCCTTCAGCCACCTCAATGCGCCGCTCAGAGCGCTCCCGCAGCTGCCACCGACTAACAGACCCTCGACGCGCATGAGCTTCCGCACGGCCTCGAATGACTCCTCGTCGGACGTCTTCACCCAGCAGTCGATGTCTGGGCGCGAAAGCACGTCCGGGATGAAGTCATATCCGATCCCTTCGACAATATATTGAGCACCAGCATTGGCAGCGTTGAGCGTTTCTGGTACAGCGAGGATACTGCCTTTCTGCAAAGGTAGACCGTTGTTCAGTCAGTCTGTAAGCCATCCGCAAGCAAGATTACAAAGGGAAATATGCTTACAGGGTCGACTCCGACAATAATGCATGCCTTGTTATGCGATTTCTTGATGGCACGAGAGAGACCCGTCACTGTCCCGCCCGTGCCAGCACCAGCAATGAGCGCGTCAACCTTCCCTGTGGAAGGATTTTCCGCCGTTGCGGGCGTCGACGTAACCGCTTCGATGATCTCAGGACCCGTTGTATACTCGTGTGCGAGCGGGTTGTTGACCTATTATCAACTCAATCAATCGACCGCCCGAACGAATATAGTGAAGAGAGGTCCACAAACGTTGCGATACTGATCGAGAATGATACCGCCAGGAATCTCTCGTTGGAGCTTCTGCGCAACTCCTGCGAAGATCGTTAAGGAATTCAGCCACGAGGGGTGCACGCAGGAAGGTCAGGCACTACCTATATGCGACTCCGGTGAGTCCCAGGCGGCCTCTGTGGGCGTCCGTACGACTTCCGCGCCAAGCGCTCGCAGGGCGGCTTCTTTCTCCTGTAAGGACGGTTAACGGTGCTTCATCCAAGGTGAGAGCAGAAGGAACATACAAGAGACATCTTGTTGGGCATCGTGATAATTACAGAATATCCCTTATCTGTAGTGTTCAGCATTTGAAAGTAGCAACGACGAGATGAGTTTGACCTTCACGGCGCACGCCATTGCCAGACCGATACCTACATACTCGTCAGTCATGAAAAACCCATGAACAACACTGACACGTACCGGTATTGCCTGAGGTGGGTTCGATGACGACACTATAACCAGGTATGAGCTTTCCCTCTTTCTCTGCGGCCTCAACCATGCGTTTCGCGATCCTGTCCTTGACCGAGCCGCCAGCAGATGTATATTCGAGCTTTCCCACTGCATGAAGGTTGTCTCAGGCATTGTCCAGATGGAGACTACTGTATAAATGCAAGGCTTACACAGATTGCACGCTATGCCTTCCGCTTTGGCAATCCTGTCAAGCCTGATGAGGGGGGTGTTTCCCACCGCCCCGAGAGCGCTATCGACGATATGCTGTGAGAAAGGCATGGGTACGACGCCGAGTGTGAGATGATAGGGAATACAGAAACGAGAAGAAAAGCAACTTTGAGCACTGGCACCGAGGTCCGTTCCGAGCACACGGATTTGCACCGGATCTGGCAGAATCACGCGATGAGACGCGACTGACGCGTTCCACGTGACTCACCAAATTAGCGGCCTCTCATGATCAGTGGCGCTCAGCCTCGGGGAGACCGATTCGTTATACTGTGCATATCAGTGGAAATCTCACGTACGCCGTCCAGACGGCGTCGATCTCTCCTTGCCACGGAACCTTTACAACGAGCTGTTCTCCATTTTGTGGCGGAAATGGGAGCATTGCACGCTCTTCTGTAGCGGTGCTCATAGCTGCTCTCACTGTGTTTTGAAACTCAACGTGACCGCACAAAGGATTTCCGATGTCGTCGAGTCTGTCGGAGCCGCCTCACGCTAAGCTAGGCAAAGGTGAGTGACAAGTATTCACAGAAAAAGCGCAGCGCAATTTCCTCGCATGTATATATAATATCGTTGAGTAGGATAAGCTCGTTTCCAAGAAATTTTACACGAATCGAAGTAACACAGACCTGCCAAAGCCTTTCAAGAACCAAACACAGTCGGCGACCTTACGCTGGCAAATCCAAATTTATGCCCATATTAATTGTAGTCACCTGAACCGAACCCCTCGGCGTCGTGCGATTCGAAGGAAGCCACTGGACAGACCCTTCGGCCACACCGCCGCCCAGCTTCGAGAATGTGACGTTCCTGTGGCGGCCCTGCCCCGCTGGATCCGTCGGGTCCTCGGCAAAGGAAATCACTGGCTGTATGAACCGCAAGCACGACAGCTCGAAGGTCCCCTCGTACGTCGTGGGTAATTTGACACGCGGGGGCGCGTTCGTTGTGTACGCCTTCAAGTTGAGCGTGTGGTCCACTGGAGCGACGGCGATTTCGGCGTTCAACGGGCTGTTCAGGGATCGGATGTCCACGATGAAGGTGCCATTTGTGCGGTTCGCGGAAGTGGAAAACAGACTCATGTTAGAGATGACAGGGCTGAGGATCCATAATTGAGAACGTCGACATATTAGATAGGAAGACTAATAAAAACACACCCATTGGTAGACTGGATGGATAACTTGGTAGGAACCTTGGTTCCGTTGTTGAACATGCCAATGCGGACATCAACAGGTGCATCGAAGGTACTGATGTCGAGACATTCAGTCGTATTGAAGGATCCTATGATGGGCGCATTCGACGTTTTCGCATCGATTAAACGCCCGGTAACGGACTAAGGCGACGTTATCAGCTATGAGAATGACAAATTAACCTGCGATGGAACTGACCATGACATTCACAGGCGTATTTGCGGACTGTAAGAGCAACGTATCGAAGAACACACTCTGCGCGATATCCCCCACATTATGCAAAAAGAAGGGCATGGTAGTCTCAAACTTCTTGATCGAAAGCGAAGAACCGGTTAAGGGCTTGGGCAGTATGACTTTGAGATACCATAGAACCTGGCGTTGCTGGACCTGCTGCGGCCACCGTGTGGGAGCCTGTCGAGTTGGGTGAGCAACTACCTTTTCCTTGAGTACTGATCCACATACAAAGATCCCAACGCCGTACTTGGCCTTTTCAGGGTTGAGGAGACAAGCTTCTGTGAGATTCTGGAAGTCACCCAGATCGTTGTAGTACCCCGTTATGTTGACTGTGACGTTATTAGAAGGGGTCTCCGACGAGTATATGATCTCGATGATTCCGTGAGCGAACTCTGCATAACCTTCGGCAGTAAAGAATAGGACGTCGGCCGACACTGGGAGCTGGAACGACGCCTCAGCCAGATAAAGAAAGCCGTTAACCGGGTGACTGCCGTTCGGGTTGTAAGTCCACACTGCTGGGTCACTGCAATTTGGAAGATAAGACGACGTGAGGTGGTTATTGTGTTGTCTGTGCCTCCCGTATGTCTGGTTTGCTACGCTTAAGCTTGTGTGCATTACAGAAAGAGGAGTTGAACGTACCCAGGCATGAGGGAAAGGTTTGAAGTGCCCCAGGCCGACACGAAGGAAGCCCAGAAGCAGACCAGCAAACGCAAACGCGAGTAAGAATCGCGCCCTGGCCCTCCTGCGAGAACATGCATCTGCGACCGCGGGGGCGTTGTCGATGGAGCTGTAGGTCGCATAATAGCATGGAAGCTGAGTGAGACGAGGAGTAGATGTCTCCTTCTCGCCTCCCGCTCCAGCACCCGGGATAGCATGGTAGTTGGGTTGGTCCATCTTGATGTTCGAGCTCTCGGTAGGTTGCCCAGATTGATATGAGCGACGGGCACAGCAGAATCTGCGACCGTCTCACTGGCTATAAGTAACCTGAGCTGCACGCTGATTCGTGCGGAACTTGAAGCTTGAAGCCTAAAGGGTCCACAAACCTTCAAGTGTCAAAGAACAGGAGGCCAATACGTATTAGGGTCCCGTGCTGCGGTGTATAGCTGACAGATTTGGACACAGAGAAGGCCTGATGCACCTGTGACTGGTCTCATCGAAAGCCGACACACGACCGCAGGCTTCACCCAAGGCGAGGTCGAGTCCCGGGGCCACGAGGTGACTTGGATAGAGTTCGAGGAACTTGATAGCAGTGACAGCATGCTACGGTAAGGTGCACTGACTCCCAAACATGAAGAAAAGCTGCGAAGACTGGCTGGATCCATTCCATATACTGGCTTATTGCGATCGAGGCAATCACCAATGAACATGGGTAAGGTTACTAGGTTCCAAATGACCTGTCATTTGGTTATCAATTGATGTACGGTGAGTGGTGATTACATAAGGGCTCCACCCATTGGAACCTAAACGTTTAAGCGATCACGTTCTCTTTCGTCTCGGTGCAATGTTCTTAGTCTCGCATTGTAGCTTTTGGTTTTAAAATTCCACATTTTTGCCCTATTGTTGCCCATGTTGCTCCGCATGTCCGTACCAATTTTTGAATGGGATTTATTTGCTGTCGGATGCGCTAGACGCGTCCATGTTGCATATCACGTGGTTTACTAGACTCCACTCACGTGAAAATGCACGTGAGTCTTGGTCTCTGCACAGTGGCCACTAAGTCTGCATCAAGTCTTCGTCGTTGTAGAGAACAGTCTCATCACGATGAAGAAGAGAAGGGAGGAGAGGACTCTTGTTTGCGCTTGCCTCGTGATCATGCTTCAAATTAGATGCTCCATACATATGGCCAATACTGGCACGCTTTTACTTCAATGAATCTTTCCCCAGAAATTGTAGACAGACTGAAATACATGTTACAGTGAGAACAGGCCCATGCATAGGTCATTTGGGTTCGGGCGTGCGGAGCATCGCCGTCTCAAACCAAGTCCCAAATGACCTGTCATTTGGTTATCAATTGATGTATGGTGTATGGTGCTGACAAATCAGCTCCACCTTGTTGCACCCGCAACATTTACCCGCTCACGTGATGAGCAAGCGAGTGTATGATTCGCTGAGGCTCGTTGCGGGTCTTCACGTGATGGCGGTCGTCGCAATTGGCGTCTTTCTGTCTTTTCGTCGGCTCCCTGGCGCTAGGCTTTCCTTGGCATGCATTTGGGACTACATTAGCAAGAGTCCTCTAAAATTACATGCTGTAGAGGAAGCAAATGATGAGGGGGAGATAATGGAAGATGGCACCAGCTGCCTGCATATTGTGTCGGTGCATACACGATGATCCCGGCGATTCATCGTTCCCTACTTGATCAATGTATGTTTCGAAATCGAGCGTAATATGTCATGCATCCAATATCAATAAGTACATGACACCTGCAACAATGGTGACTAGAGGTCATTTGGGCTCGGGCGGGCGGAGCAGCGCCGTCTCTAACCAAGTATAAGTCTGTAAAGGTTTGGCAGCGAACTGTATGCACGTGATTAAAGGGAGACTACTACCACCAAGCCTAAGCACCGTGCATCGTCGTCCGGATCCCTTTCGTTGTATTCTTGTGTCGACGTCGCTAACGGGACATGCAAGTCCCGCGCTCGAACACGCCAATAATAACGGACGAATTTCTACTTCCTCTGAATCCGCATGACGTGAACACATATCTACCCCAGGACCTCCTCGAGGAGCTGCGCAGAGATCCAAGCGGGATCGAACACTCATTCATCTTCTGGCAGCCTTACATCTCCTTCCGCAACGAGCTGCTCTCGAACAGCGAGGACGCCGGCGATGGCAGTCCGCTCGTGTTCTGCCGGCGCTGGCTTCCTCTGAATCCGGAAAGGCGGCTCTACAACGAAATGTGGAAGGAGTTCGCCGAAATCGAGCAGCGCACGTTCTTGCACTTTGCCGCGAAATTCGGCGACGTGCCCCTTGCGCACGAGTGCATTCGTCTCGGGGTGAACATCGACCAGCAAGACAGCGAGGGCGCAACCGCGCTCTTCGTCGCCCTCAAGATGCTCGCCACGTACTGTCGTGTGCCAGACGACCCTGACGCCGAGGACCGTCAGGTGCACACTCGCCGGCGCATCAAGAAGATCGCTATCTTGTTGATCGAGCAGGGTGCAGACGTCAATATCTCGATGTATAACCGCGCCTACCCGTTTATGCCGGCATGGCTGGCTGTGGATTGGACGCTCATGGAGCTGCTTCTGCGTTGCGGAGCGCGAGTACCACCGTCGGGCATCCCGCCCTTTCAGACAACTCACACCGCCGCAGACGTAACGAAGCTGGCATCGCTACTCCGCACAGCATCGAGTCTCCCGCCACGACCCGCTCGACCATGTCCTTGCTGGTCTGGAAAGCTGCTCTCTGAATGTCACGCGACAAACCCGAGGCCGTATCCGCCGAACATCTTGTGCATGTGCGGTTCACAGAAGGTGTTCCGGAAGTGCTGCAAGCGGCGGGACTTCGAGACGTGGGAAGGGTGGGACGAGCATCTTCAGTGCATCAAGATCATCACCACAAGGGACGACCCTATGGAAATGTTGAGGCGACAGATACGCTTGCAGCAGGGATATGGGTCGGACGACGACAGCGAGCCGGAGCTCAGCGAGGAAGTACGCGCAAAACGACAGGAAACTTTGGCCAAAGTCACAGACACACTAGTCAAGTCTGATCTGGTGGATCCTGCTTTCATGTACGCTGGCCTGCATGGAAGGGTGGGGACATTCCCTATGTGAGCTCGTGGTCTTTATTGCAGATTGCCCATCCTTACGGTACCCCTCCGCGCATAGCCCATGGGAGAAGCAGGTCAGCAAGGTCGAAGGACAGCGGCGCTCGGACCTATGGAACATGGCTATCGACAAGTACATTGACCTGGGTAAAGACTCGCGTTCTCGGCTAGAGATCGAGCAGGAGTGCAAGATAGCTACCGACGGCGGGCCTCTTTTCAGGCACTGCGAAGCTGCGGGGTGCGGCATTATAGAGGACACGGAAGACAAGATGAAGCGCTGCAGTCGCTGTAGGCGGGTATGTTTCGTAGTTTCTCCTGCGCAAGCGGCTCCTCCTGCAGCAAACGGCCTCTGAACGACGAGCTAGATCTACTACTGCAGCTCAGATTGTCAGAGAGCGGACTGGTCAAAGCATAAACCCTCTTGTCGCGACGGCTCTCATCCCCCGCAGATGCTGTCGTCTCAGGGAACATTCAAGCTCATGCTCGAGTACGCTCTGAAGGAAGAATATGACGTGGTCGGATTGGGTACCGCAAGTACTGTCGCGTCAGGCAGTGGAGTTCGCGACTCCGGGGAATCAAACTCCAAAGATGAAAGGACAGAGCTAGACGCCGAGGACGACTCAGATGAAGGATCAGACCATCACGTCGAGGGAGTTGCGGCTTGAAATCATTGCCGACTGAACGATGCCTAGCCCACAGGTTGATTGGGGTATGGAATGCTCAAGGGTACAAGCTGAGCTCAGGCGGAAGAGGCTCACGGACATACAACGATTACTGGTGCGTTGTATGCACTATAGATCTGTTCTTTCTAAACGTTATTGATGTTTGCCTGTGCAACTCCGGTGCTCAATACACCGGCAGATCTGATAGTTATTAATCACACGACACTACTGCTATTTTTCTTCACTTCTCACTATGCTTCGTGGACGGATGGATCATATAGATAACGCGAATTGCTCTTTCCGAGGGCCGGATATTTATTTCTGACATTTTCTTTGATGAAGATGAATACACATACCCGTCTGGATTGGACCGCCTTCAATTCGTTCCGAACTCTGAGCAGAGATCCGAAGGCAGAACTTGATATAGAAGCTCCGAACATTGTATTTGACGGGGGTTTATCAAAAAATGTTGCCCGTTGTCCTCGTCTCAACTGACCCGAGCAGACAAGCACGGCCTGCCCACCCCTTGTATCTTTTTAGCGACCAACTTTTCAACTGCACGGCCGCGGTCATCAAGCTCCAGTGAATATCGGTGTAATTCCTCGCGGCTGTCATACTCCTCACCGTGCGGCCATCGTGTTGCAACAATCATGTTGTCCGTGATCAATAAGCCGCGTTACCGTCTGCATCACTTGGCTACCAGAACTGCTTCTCCTGTTTCATTGGCTGCGATATCGAAATCACTTGACGATACATTGTAAGTTCGGGCATAGAAGATACGACGGCCCTGTGCTCCGCCATCTCACGACGTACCCGGAACTCGAGCTGTACATTCGTCTGAGATGACATCGCGACGTTACCCAGTTCAAAAACATCCCGATAAACAACGCTTTTACGACACTATCTCCATTATTGTCGCCCTGTCCGTCGTCGTCCGTGTGGCACTCTGCTAAGCTCCTGCTTACTAGGTGGCGCCAAACTACCGCACTCAACAATTGGTCACGTCTACGCGATGGCCTCGCGCTACCTCTCTGTCTCCATCCCTGAGATACAGAAGCCTCGGTAAGCCTGCTACGCCGCATTGTGTCGAATTTCAAACAGCATAAATGAACTTGTCGATTTATTACCTATACAGTCTATCCTGCAGAAAATACCTCGAGCGACGCATCGTCTGTGCATGGAAATCCCTCAGCCAAGTGACGAGGAATTCACAGCGCGGGTCCATCCTCCTAGATGAATTCGTCCTGATTTCCTTCCGTCGCCGCAGCGTCCGCTTGGGCCAAATAGCGACGACCTCCAACGCTTCCATGTGCGAGATAAGCCAGACCACCGATGACTACGCTTGACCTACTCTATACATTATGCCTTCATGCTCCCTGAATAATCACGTCCTGCGTCCTCTAATCTTCGGAACCCTTCTTCTCATACTGTTTTAGTCTGTTAGTTTCTAAAGCAATTCTAGAGTTGATAAATGCAGCTCGAGGACAGGTCATGTAGAACAGACGGTACGACAATATATATCATCCCCCTCCACTGGTGAGCTCATGATCACAGATTGTATACGTAGCGCTGGTAATGTGCCAATTTGACACCGCGTTTCGTTGGATTCACACAACCTTCAGAATCATTGCACGGGCGAAATAACTCGGGGCAAATTAAAAGTATTACGTGAGCTACGCCAGGAGAAAGCAAGTAAGAAAACATGGCTACGACCGATCTCACCCACTTCCATTCATGTTGGAGGACGTCGTGCTGCGCGTGCCTAAGAAGAGTTAGTAACCAGATATAGATGCGCTCCAACCAGAGCTGTTTGGAAAGCATGGCACGTACAGAAATATCCGCCATTTCATCCTCATACCACTTGACTGTCTTCTCACTCTTTGCTAATCGCTCCTCAAGGTCCTTAATTCTTGCATCGCACCGCGAATGCTCGTCAGACAGCTTGCGCTCATGCTCCAACTGTTGTTTCAGCTCATCAACTTCTGCCTTCAACGCGTTGTACTTCTCCGGAGTAATGTCGTCCTTGAGTAGCGGATCGGTTGAGGGAAGAGGACACGTATGTCCGTGAGAATTGGTTGACCGAAGGGGGATAGAGCACTTACATCAAGATCAGAATGAGCGCTCGTGCTCGTTGACTGCCCGGTACCATGTACAACACCACTTGGGCCCTCACCGGTAACCTCCTTGCTGCCGGAGCTGATTAGAGATGCAGGTGGATTCCGGTGGGCGGAGGACAGTGGTGATGGTGACGGTGGCTCAGCAAGTTCTGTAGGTGTGCGACCAAGAGGAGGTCGGACGTTTGAAACTGGTGATGGATATGGAAGTATCGTGCCCTCGGGGTTCTGCGAGCGAACAGGAGATGCACTTGAAGGTAAATGAAGGCCCTACTGAGTCATGAGCAGCATTTGATCGAAGTTGTCACATACAATGGGTTAATTGCATCATCCCTTGGCATTCCGCTGTTCACCACCACCTCGCTTTGAGGGGCAGTATTGCTGGTACCAGATGAAGAAGCAGTAGCTTCGCTGTTGTCAGCTTCAAGAGAATGGCTGAGTCCAAATCTATCTTGAATCCCAAAGGTTCTTTCACATAACTGTAAAGTGTATGTCATAGCACTGAGCATTAGAAGATTCACAAGAATACTGGTGCCTACATCATATGCTGTTTCCCGTAAAGTCGGCCCAAAGATGTGCTTAAGGTGAGCACCTTCAGCATGATACCTGGCCGAGTGTGAATGAAAATTCTGTTCATCAAATTTTCTTTTGATCATCTTGAAGCTGCGTGACGTAGTTTATCTCACAAAGTTTCAAAGTATGGCTCACAACTTACAGTGAACGTGACTTCGCAGGGGTCTTGTATACTTCACGGGCAAGTCGCTCTATGTGTCCTTGACATGTCTGCAACAACAAGCAGTTAACGGAATGTGAAGATGTCACGCCAAATACGATTAGATGATTGTGACTCACGAGAATTTGGAGTTCACGATATGCCATTCGCTTTTGTCGTGGACCCAACGGCTGCCTTGTGGCCTTTGCATCAGCTTGCACTGCAGTAGCAAGTAGTGCTCAGTCAACGCCATATGATCTCTCAGTGGTGGCTTTGTATTGGACTCACCCTGTTCCCACACCAATTCCGCCGTGAACGAGCCAGAACCTTGACGGCTGATGCCAGCCAATGTTCCTGTTGGTAGTAGGCCATCTGACAATGACATGCAAGGTCACTACGCATGAAAGGAATAAGACTGACGCGAGCGAGCCGTCGGTCTCTTGTTCGGATAACGGGCCATTGTGTACAGACACGATAAGATTGATTCGAATATACAGAAGAGTGTGAAGTAGACAGAAGTGCCACAGGTGGGTATTATGCTAGTCTAGTGAGAGGTCATGAGCAATCGGAAGGAAGACTGTAATGTAGTGATGCTCTACTCACAGCGCAAAGAGAAAGAAATGATGCTGCGGTCAACGCGAGGAAAAGGGACGTGGGCAACGCGACCAGCGGGCTGCCTGATTGATCTGTGAGAACGAGCGACGCGCGAACCAGCAGTAAATCCTCAAGGTGAGAACTAAGAAGACGGCGGGATGCCACTCACCTCTCGCAACCTTATCATCCCCGCAGGAACAATAGCGACAGCGGATCCTCCCAAGGAAATCACTCACAAGGGCTGTGCAAGTGCGAGCCACCCGATAGAAGAAGGCATGCAAGCGCACGCAATTCAATGACTTGGACAAAGGAACGACCAACACGTGTATCCGCAGCGGGTCCGATAGAATTAAAGAGAAGCACAAGGAACAGGTAGATCTATAGCCTTTGACAAGCACCGCACGTACGAAAGTCCAGACCTTGAGTGATTCGCTGAGTGATTAAACAACGCTTCCCAGGTCACAGCCAAAAGGAAGGATAAAAAGGATAGTAGATATATATAAACAGACATGTTCGAGGGTTCCATGCCACACACACGATCCATACATACCCAAAAAATGCGACATCTACATGACGAATTTGTCCGCCCAATGCCGCACGACACCCTCACCTGCGTTGTGCGACGGAAATCTATGCATGTCCCGGCAAATGATCGGCCCGTGCGAATTCCGCAGCCGATCAATGAACGCGCGTTCCTTCCTCAGATTTGGGAGGGTGTTCAGCAGCCCGATGAGCTTCAGCTGGAGCTCCGTCAGCACGACGTACTGCGGCCTCTTCGGTATCTGCAACTGCATCTCCTGCTCCGCCGCGGCGCGCTCCACGTTCGCCTCCGCGTCCGACTCCGCGCTTAACTTGACAAACTCCGGGCTCAACGCCCCAGAGGCGTGGTCAACGGAGGGAGGGCTCCCAGGAGCGTCGATCATGTCCGCCATAGCGTCCTCAACTCCACGCTCTAGCTTCGCGATGATGTGCACGAGGCGGTCAACGGAAGACTGGTCCTGCTCCATAAGACGGAGACGCTTTCGCGATCCGAGGGAGGCGAGAGACAGGCGGCTGATGACGAGGGTGATTAAAAGCGGGAAGAGAAGGGGCAGGAATGTGTAAACAAGCTATTGAAAGTCAAACGTGAGTGCGAAGGGGCGCATGAGGTGTTGAACGGACACGTACGATATTGAAGGGGAATTTGAACTGCAGCGGTGGTGGAAGCGGCACCGAGAAGCTTCTTACCCACGCTAGCGTGAACGGCTTTGGTGCCGGAGGAGGGGTGGGTGGCGTGTTCGGAAGATGGTACGATTTAATTAGCGGTGGATACTCTTCGTCTAGTTCTCTGCGACATGGTAATCAGACTCAACCGCTAAACTCGATAGTGCGCATATATGGACCTACATCTCTATTCCGTTCGTTTTATGGCCAAAGAACGGATCCTCCGTTTCTATAGCGGCCGTTGGGTATGGGACAGTCGGATCGTTTACAGTGTTCGCATATATGCGTAAGTGCTCGAAGAGGCAGAGGGCCTGATAGAACACCCGATCTGGTTTCAAATTCACTTTAGTGTGAAGAGGCGTGCACATGTTGCTAAGCGTACCTGGATCCGCCATAACCTCGAGAATAGTGCGTCCTTGAGCTGACCACTTGTCTACCTAGTGGAAAGAGGGTCCACTCAGCGAGCCATAAATGTCAATGAAAGAAGTCAAAGCATACGCCATAAACCTGTTCTCCAGTACGCGATAGCAACTTAGGGCCCAGGTATTGTGTCACCGACGACAGCACTGTGTGATATCTCGGCAAGCCTATATGCGGTGTTGCTATAGTGTTGAAGTTGACTGGAGTCACGGTATCAAAGAACTTTCGCTGATGTAAGATACTAAGGCGACGTTGCCAGTTCAGACAGTTAAGAGGAAGGATTATGATGATACTGACCCAACGACATAACGGGACACCAGTCCTCCGAGACTGTAGCCAGTGATGGAGAAGCGGGTCACTTTCTTGCCAGAGTCCGCCAACCGTTTGACAGCTTCGTAAATCTATATATCATTTAGTGACTGGATACACTTGAAAACGGACGTATATATATGACGGCCGTTAACCATAACGTCATTCCAGGCGATCGCCTGCAACTGCGGTTTAACAAAGCACTCACCTCTTCAGCGACCCGCTCTCCTCCCCAGTCAATGCCATCGTATGTATGCTCATCCCTGTTCGTCTCCGCCAGCAGAATCTCAAGGCGTTCGCCTGCAGGCCCTGTTTCGGAATCAGGCTGGCACCGGCGCTCGGTCATGGCCTGATGCAAGGCTCTCATGTGGCTGGGATTGCCCCACATGCCATGGACGAGGACGAAGAGGTGAACGTTTTCGGAACTCATGGAGGTCATTAGAGGGGGGAAAACAAGCGGTGAAAGAGGTAGGAGAGAAGTGGGAATGCATGTTTATCATGGATGGCCGTAAATACCGAAACGGCGGTAGCCACCTGGGGCCTGACGCGTCCCACTGCCGCGCCGCTCTCCTCGGGATCGCGAGCACCGTACGTGTCAGATCTACGCCCAAGCACTGGTACTGCGGCGATGCTGATGGTCGCTGGTAGCCATCATGCAAATGGACTGCAGCGGTTCGCACGATGACATGAGCTCGAGTTCTGACAGACTACTCAATGTACAAGTACTCTCCGGTCGGAGTGCAATCGTCATCGGTGGGTGCTGCCGATCGACGGGCGTCTATAGCTGCAGTAGTTTTCATCTCACTCTCTCGCATATTTTGGCGACCGTTCAACGAGCTACGGTAAGTAGTCTGCCTTTGCTCGCTCTCCCATAAGAAAAAATTCGTCTGCTAATGCATCTACTCTACTGTAGAGCAATTGAAGCCATCAGGCACCATTCTCGCCGACCAACCTGGATGATAATGCTCTCCCCGACTTTTACGTCGTACTCTCCGTCCCACCCTCCGCGACCACGACCGAGATAAAACATGCCTACCACCAGGCTCTTCTGCTACATCACCCAGACAAACACTCCATAGCCTCAGAACATCCCGGTCGCTCTGCACCGGAGGGCATCGATATCGGTCTGCTCAAGCAAGCCCACGAGACGCTCTCTTCACCCGCCTCGCGGGCCGCGTACGACGACGCCAGAACAAAGGCAATCTCAGTGCCGAAGACAGGTCCCCGTCCAGCACAGGTCATTTCCCTCGAGGAGTTTGAGGAATTCGATGGGGACGGCGAGGAGACAAGGTGGATGTATGTGTGTCGGTGTGGAGGTAAATACGCCATCACAGACACCGACATGGATGCAGGTCAGCACCTCGTTGGCTGCAACAGTTGCTCGGAGGTGGTTTGGGTGGGATACGAGCTTGCGGAGGACGTCGATGTCGATCAAGGCTGCCGACATGACGTCTAGGATCGTGCTGCTTGTTTTCCAGGGACTTTGCAACACGCTTTGTAAAATGCCCACGCTCGGTTCTGCTCATCAACACTTGAGACAGGATTTTATTTCAATGGCATCGAGTATCGTTGTCGTAAGTCAATCTAAAAAGATATATATGTACACTGCCACGCAAAAGCCCTACATGCGCCGTCACCATTACAATCATCCCTTTCGCGCCCTCAGTCAAACTGTCAGGGCACTGCTCGTCAGTATCTCCTTCATGCAGTCATCAGGATCCCCACGTACCTGCACGACCATCGACGTCGCCCACGGTGACAACTCCTGCGTTGAGGACAAATACGAGTAGATGCTCGTCTTCGACACGTTCGTCTTGTACCTAGCCCGATAGGCGCGATGAGCAAAGTTTGGGAGCTGCGTCAATAACAGCTTACCGTTTCAGAATCCCAGACTGCCCTGGCGCTCGGCGGAGACGAGAGAAACTAAATACCGCGCGGACCATACTTCCGAGGATCTATATAATGAGATATGAGACTAGGTATAAAATAAAAAAAGTCAGGGAGCTTACCTTAGAGGATAAATCTGGGCCGAGACACCTATTACAATTCATATTAGTATGGTTCCACATTGTAATATGTCGCGCAAAACAGCTGCATACTTAGCTACACCATCGCCCACTAGGTACCGCTGAGCTGGGCTTCGATTGGGATTCACCGATGTGGGATCAGCGAAAACGTGGTCCTGCAACCTCATTAGCAATTCTGCCGATGGTGCTTCCATTCAAAGCAACGGCGTTCTCACATCGAGGCTCGCACTAGCAATGTCAAGGAATACAGTGTCGCCAGTCTTCACGGATTGCTTCCCGACGGCAACAGATCGCGTGGCTTGACCTGCAGGTATATTCTCAGCTAATGAGAACTCGGAAGCGTGAGCCACGATAGATACGCACGATAGACACCACGGAACGGAGGATCAAGACCTGTCGGCGGCGATACTCAATACAGCACAGTATGCAAAGAAGAGGAAGGACGTACGAAGGGCTTCATTTACGAAACCCTGCAGGAGAGCTTCGTCTTTCAAGTCGAAGTTGGCTTTGGCTACTAGGGTCTGTACGTCTCTGGGCTTGCTCTCGTCCAGATAGAAGTTGACGACGTTGATGACAGCTAAATGACGTGGCATCAGCACACCGCTCACCGAGATAGAAAAGGTAGCAATGCCTACATTGCGACATCTCGACCGTGGAGCCTACCAACACAGCAAGGATTGCGTTGGCCAGCGTGTCAGGCGGGTAGCCGAGCGCCGATAGCCGCTCCACGATATCCGCCCTGCTATTCTTCTTCTGCCCTAAGAACATCTCGGTGATGGTCTCCACGAAGCCCACAATCGACAACTATTCACGCAGAAGCAACATGAGAACAAAACTGCAAGTGTTGTACATAGATTACCCACCCGCGAGGAACCAACGGAGGCAATCTTGATCAGGCTGAGCAGCTTCTCAATATCCGTCTTGACTTTTTGCTCGAGCTTCAGCAGCTTCGATGCCTCTACATCAAGGAAAAGGAAGCTGAAGATTACAGATTACATCAATATCTAACAACAGTGTCTCTGTGCGCTTGACTCACGAGTATATGCCAGAGAGAATATCAAACAACTCTTGTGGCGTGTAATCTCCCTCAGACCCTGATTTATTCT
Source organism: Amyloporia xantha (assembly GCA_036971615.1). Taxonomy (NCBI): domain Eukaryota; kingdom Fungi; phylum Basidiomycota; class Agaricomycetes; order Polyporales; family Adustoporiaceae; genus Amyloporia; species Amyloporia xantha. Next base: position 103,597 of record JAYKKR010000036.1, read on the forward strand.
TCAGTCGTATCCCTGCCTGTCATTCGAAGCGTCAAATCAGCCTCACGGGATCAGGGTCGCAGTAAACAAGTTCCAGACGCACAAATTCGCTCGCCCAATGAATAGGCATATACTTCAGTACGTCTCGCACAATATCGACATTCCGCGTCTGCGTGCCGACCGAAGTGTACGATTCCGTGATCATAAGCTCACGCGTCTTGTGGTAGAAGTAGCCAATCGTTTTCTCTGTGTCTGAAAGAACGCCAATCATGTCCCGTTGTTCCCTGCGTGCTCGTGCGGGGTCATCCGAGGCCAAGTAAAAGCTAGGATGCAGGTTTTAATGCATGCTGACACTCTCGTGGTAAGGGATATACAACTTACCCTTGTCCGTTAATCACTCGACTTGCACGGCTCGCGTACCGCGTAGTAAACCATTCGTCGGCACTAAGAACCTTGGCCACCTCTGGGTACTCCTTGATCTCGGGTACGGGTGGAATGGTCTTAGGTCTAACAAGGTCATAGGTCTTGATATCATCCAGTTTGGTCAAAATGGTCTGCATAGCCTCTGGTGTCATGAGAGGGAACCATGTATAGGTGCTGTTGCTAGTGAACTGCGCTGGAAGGGTCCGGAGGAAAAGCTTGCCGAGCATGCTCCCATAGCCGGGCGCGTTGGGATCCCGCTGGCAGTCTGCGAAACCCCAAGTGGTCATGTTGAAGGGGGTATAATCCGCAGTGAAGAATCGATCACCGCGAGTGAGTGCGATAGCATCACTTAGAATAGCACGGCTGATGGTGTAGCCTAACCAGTGAGAGCAAGGTCAGATGGAGGGCCAACAAAAATGCGCAAAGACTAACCAGGACACAACCCAGCGCCTTCGACAACGGGTTTGGCTGCTTCTGCCTGGAGACCAACGTAAAGCTCAAGGCGGTCGATGTCTCCATACAACTTTTCAGCAGCGGCAGCTACTTCAGGATCCGGATTCCACTCAAGGAAACTGCTATATGCTAAGAGTATTGCAGGTTAAAATCTGTACAACATCAAAAATAGACCCGAAACGTGCTCACTCTTCAGACCCAGGAACTGATATAGCACAGTGAATATTGTTAGAACGCGATAAGTGGAAATGCTTGGTATAAGAACATACCTGGCGGAAGTCATTCAGAGAACAGCAGCCCCACTGCCTATTCGACTCGATACCCATGATCTCGTGAAGTCGCATCACATGCGGGGTACCGCGAGCCTTGAAGGCAGACGCCGGGTGGTCCGTCCTATGATTATACCCATAAGCCATGACGACAATAAATAGACCTGTGATCTTACGCGTTTTGAATGACATTGGCCAATTCCTCGTCCTTGAAAGTTCCGTCGGCTTGGCGCTGCAAGCTTCAAGGTCACCCGTTGAGCAAACTGCCCCATGTAACACGCGAATAGTCCAACACTCACTTTCCAAACGTCCAATGAGTGACGTCCGGTTCCATGGCTTGCAACTTCTTCGCTGTCTCCTTGAAGTCCTTGATGGTGATCTTCGGAAACTCGGTAAGCGTGTTTATCAAGGATATCTTGGCCGGACGCACCTGGTCCCAAGTCTGCTTGGGGAAGATCTGGCTGAACATCTGCTCCACCCACTGCTCATCCTGGACGGAGGTCGTCGCGTGCCAGCGATAGAGGCAGTTGAACTGATACCTCATGTCAATCCATGTCTCCGCACAGAAATTAGCAGGCACCAACTTACCTCGACACTACACGCGTTCCCACGTCCGCGCTCAAACAATTCATGGTCTGCATCCCTGATCTCCTGCATATCCCACGCATATACCCATCAGTGTTCGTATATAACCTGAGATCTTGTGGCGTACCCCGAATGGATTAAGACTCCAGCTACTGCCATCCCTGACCAGCCCCAGGATCGCACTGAAGTAGTCAGAGAACACGACCGACGCAAACCAAGCACAGTTGATGAGACGAGCAGTCTGGAAGATGTCTTCCTCCTGCGTGAGTAAAATGGAGGTGCGCTTGGTGTTGTCCGAAGCCAGCGTGGATGGGTCTACGTATGTGCCTCTCTCGTTTAGTTCCAGGAGCATCTTCGCGATGTACTAAACAGAATGAATGGTCCGTCAGAAAACCCGGAACGGACTCCAAAATGAATAACGGACGTTGTGGTTGCGATTGAACAGGACGAGAAGCACACAGACTGCTGGAGGGAGCAGGAGAAGTCTGTCCTCTGCAAACGTGTCTGGGTGGAGGAGACCGCGGCCGTCGCGGACCCTGATCTTGTCCTGGGCATCTTGGTTGTTGCCATACAGTGGCGCAAGGTCGACATAGGACGACGTGTCGTTGATGCTGACGTGATCGTGAGACGTGCGGAACACTCTGTACAGATAATCAGGCGATGCTAAATTGGGTGCGAGGCATAACTGACGAGTGAATGACAAGGGCAGCAAATGAAAACATCATGCTGGACAGCCCCGCAGGATGTTTCACGAACTGTTACTCGGTTTCAGTTCCCATAATATTCCCCAAACAAAGAGACAAATGACTGACCGCTTCACGCCGCAATAGGGTATCAAAAACGAGACCTGCGTCAGGCATTTCGTTGCGAGGAAGCGGGTGGGTTTGCTGCACGCTTCTTGAATAGGGAGTCCCCGCCTTGCCCAAGTTGGGGAAGGCGGCATTGTTGTTTGAGCCATCCGCCGCACGCCATGAATACCCGGTCCCGATAAATGTCTCGGGAGGGTGCGCCAGATCGTTATACACTGGATATTCGGTGAGCTCTCTTGGACGCTAAGTAAGTACATCGCTATGGACTGACGTAGTTCAACCGTTGCCGTTTGGAGCTTCGAGCCTATGTCGCTTGTCGAATGCTTGGATAGAAATACGAGAATATGCTCGAGCTACAAGAGTCGGTGAGTATCTGAATCGTTTCAGTAGCTAATCACATACAAGCATCTTCCGGTCATCAATGCCATTTGGATGCTTCAATACGTCGATAATGCTGGACTAATCATTTAATGTCAGACGTACAGTAAGCCACATCATAAAATATGTTTGTTACCAGCGTAGACATGTCATAGTCAAAAGGTTCTCCTTTCTGCACCTAAATGAATCGTTGTGGGCCGCATGCTTCGGTACAGAAGGCGTACATTCGAACCTTTTCACGGAAGTTCTGAAGGAGCTTCTCGGCATGCGCAGTGGCATCGTGCTCGCCACGCGCGATGTCGTTCTCCTTCCATAGAAGCCGTCGAGAGTAAGTTTCAGCCCATTCGTTCCGGAGACATCGTTAAACTCACCGCGGAGGAGGCGAAAGAGGAGAATTTGCTCAGTCGAGTGGTCATATTGGACAGGGTGGTGGGTGGTGAGATAGGCGTAGAACCAATGGCCGCGCTCGAGCGCTGTTATATGGGCTACGGGAGAGGATCCCAGCTCAAATTGAATAGTACCATATATGCAGCGAGGGGCCCGTAATCTGTCATCTGAAGACCTTCCCCGCCATGTAATGACAACGGGGAGACATTTCAAGGACCGCGTTCCTCAAAGAGAGCACCCTGTGATGCATTTAGTCATATTCAGCCTTCGCAGGCGTTCACGCGTTCATTATCGGCACCGACGGATGTCAAGACAGGTTGCAAGGAAGATGCTGAAATTGGTAAGGACTGGAGCAGTTGTGAACAGCCCCCTTGAGCAGCAACTCCGCTTGTACTTCCCCGCGACGGCGAACACGTAAACCAAGAAGGGGAAATATGACATTTCTATGAGGACGGGATGATGATGTGTGGTCAGGCATTGCGGCACACGGGTCGGCGTCGAGGCGTAAACCAGCGTAAAGCGCGTTCATCATTTGACAGCGCTTCATAGAGATGTGATGCATCGAGCACGCCATCCCAGCTGTAACTTGGGTTAATCAAGTCCCTTTTGGTTCCAGTGTACGGTGCAGGGAAATTACGGTGCTCGTCGGAGGCAGATCCAGACCATGACGCATGTGTTCGACAGACCGACCGTAGCATATGCGTTGTCCAGACAGGGCAGCACGACTACCGCGGTGGCTTGGAACCATAAATGCTTGGCTTCGCATATCGGCACGAACATTCCTATGTCAACCATTGGCGGGCGCGCGCCCATTGACCAGGACGTATAACGATATCCTTGCCTTGTAGCATGGAACACTGCTGACATGAATAAGACATATATCAAACTCGGGGGAGCAGAAATCCAAACATTGACCGGAGAGAGGGGATGATTGAGATCATTGAGTGCAAGTGCCATGTGCCATTCCACGTACGTGAACTGAGGTTAGAATTGGGCGCCAAATTCATCTCGCAGATTCGCAAGCGCTAAGTGTGCACGATAACCGCCGCGATTACTCTTTGACCCACCGAGTTCGGACATTTCCTTGAAGTTGTAACATTCACAGACATGGACTCCTCGGAACTTTACCACATCAAACAGCAATTCATACTCGGTACGTGACAACGACCGATATTCTGCTTCTGGGCCGATCCCTCATTGGAATTCATTCACGGGACCCAGGCGCGTACAAGTCTCTCGTCGACTTGACCCTCCCGGACCCTTCGTCCCCGGAGTACTCGCCCACGCTCGTATACAAGGCCCGCGCGCACATTGCACTGAACCAGCCCGAGGCCATCGGCGAGCTGGTTTCCGAAGACACGGAGGATGTCGCCCTGAAGGCGGTGTCCGCTCTGGCGCGCTTCGTCGGCGCGGCCGAGGCAGCGGACAAGGACGCATCGCTGGAAGAGCTCCGGGACCTCTGTGTGGAGATCGAAAGCGAAGACGTCGAGGCAGATGAGAGGGAGAAGGGTATGGTTCGCGTTCTCGCTGGTACCGCCTTCGCTGTCGCTGGCGAAGTAGAAGAAGCTTTGGAGACCCTCGGGGCGGGCACAAATATGGACAACTTGGAAGCGTACGTGCATTCAATAGGTCATGTCTCGACATATGCCAATGCCTTTCTAGTGTTGCTCTTATCGTACAAATCTACCTCTCCATCAACCGCCCCGACCTCGCCCGCAAAGAGTTCGACCGCGCGAAGCGTTGGGCCGAGGACGACCTGCTCCTGCAGCTCATCGAGGCTTCCATAGGTCTCGTAACAGGCAAAGACGCCTACTCTGACTGCAACTCATTCTATACGGAGCAGCTCGGGAATCCCTCACTGTCGTCCCCTCATCTACTCACCGCGCGTGGCATCACACGTCTGCTGAAGGGCGAGGTCTCTGCCGCCAAGTCCGATTTCGAGGAAGCGGTGTCGCAACAGGGTGGAACCGCAGATCCAGAGACGCTCGCTGCCATGACGGTCGCAGCCGGCTTGGGTGCATCAAAGCCTGTGGAGGCAGAGCAGCTATGGAGGTACGTAACAAGTCAAATTTTCAATGCCGCCAGTCGCCTGATACCGTATTTTCTTGCTGCGTCTTCAGTCAGCTGTCTAGCCAATATCCCACTCATCCGCTGGTTGTTGATGTCAGCCGAAAGGCGGAGCTCTTTGATGAGCTGTCCGCAAAATTTGTCGTGCCACCGCTAGCAGCTGCGGCAGCATAATCGCCGCTCATGTATTGTCCTTTCTCTGTGTCCTAATAATACCTCCTAGTGCTACGGTAGGCACGTCCATCATGGACTATCTGTCCGATTAGAAGGGAGCCCATTACAAAAAGGTCTGATATTGCGCCCGTTGAGGCGCTGATCGAAACTCAAGAGTGCATATGTCAAGATATCATATGTGAAGACAGGAGGTCAACGTTTATTACCTCACCAACACCCGGTGTCATATCTATAGCATGTACAGCGCATGCTTAGCCTTGTATTTTCCGTAGGACATTCCCACCGGCCGTCATGCATCGATAATGGTGGGAGAACCTGTCCGTGGACCAGGGCTATCTTGGCAAGGAGACAATTTTGCGAAACCTTGCTATGCAATCTTGCCATCGTGTCTTGTCAATGTCACTAGACCAGTCTCTAAATTTAGTCCCACAGCGAAATTGCCTTGCTATGACCTTATGACAATCTCACTACTTGACATGATATCACGCTTTGCGTTGCGCCATTTTGTGTACCAATTAAATATGCAATATGAGATATGAGGTACAGTTTACCAAGGGATGGAAGGAGGGGAAAGTCTACGTCAAGATGTTTACAACAAATAATATCTGGTCAAATGAGCCTTCGAAATCTCACATATATTCAAAATACCCTGTCGCTTTATGGGGGCGTTGCATGTTCCACCACAACGATGATTTTCTGGCCTTTGATGAAAGTTCCCAACGGGTGCGAATTGTCCTCCTCTGCAGTGATATGTAGCTTGCCTCCACAACCAGGCACCATCTCCTCCTCCGAAGTCGGTGTGCCTCCGGTGGTCAGGACGACGACACTAGAAGGAGTATCCACTTTCGGCTTCTTGCTAGTGTTCAGAATCCAGTGTGACAGACTACTCTGTGTGCGTTTGACCGGCTTAGATGATGCTGGGACGTCTGCGGGATTCTGTGTCGCTGGAGGCGAGGAAGTGGAAGGAGTCGGAGAGGACGTGCCGGGAGGAGTTAGAGAAGGGCCCACACGTCCCCGACTGCAGTCACATTGAAAAGTTTCCGTCCAGCTCGCCGCAGACATTGGACGCGTGTAAGTTTTGTTACTGTAAGCAAGAACTTCAGCACGACGTAGAGAAAGGAAAGGGCTCCCCAGAAGTGCTACCAATTGCGCTCCAGGATGGATATCGCACAGCACGCCAGGAAACGGAGTCGAGCTCACCTATGGGGAAATTTCACAACTTTGCGGAGGTCCGTCGACACTATCTCAACGCGCTTCCACTGAGGTATCTTTGGATCAGCGACGATGGTATATGACCCGTGGAAATTGACATATTGTGGTTGCGGATTAGAGGACGTGCACGCAGCGTACGATGCCTTGAGCGCAGAGGACAGCGCGTCATAGAGGTCCGAGTGCGTCTGATACAACTCGTACGCGTCTGTACAGTCAAGAGTGGAAGTACCATCCTCTGCCTGTGTGTTTCCATCAAGCATATCCACGGTTCGTTTCCCAAGGCAAGTCTCCGCAGGGCGACTCGAACGTGATTTTTTGCTGCAATCGTCTGAAGCAGCCAAAATGACATCAAGGGTCCCCTCGCCCGTTATCTGGACCATCGACGACTGTTTGACGACGTGTGATTTCTGCTGTGGTTGTTTGGGAAAACCTCCCCGAATCTCCCCACATTTAACCCCCTCCCGCACCGTCTGGTTGCGTCCCTCCCCGTCCGAATTCGTGCACGCTTTACACAATCCAGAAGCAGGAGGAACCAGCATCCCACATGTTTTGCAAGGGTGAGAGTCGGGCTTATTGCCAGGCGGCATCCAATATCTCCAGCTTCCTGAAGTTGTGGATGTGGACGAGCTGTCGTGGTAAAGCGTCGCGTTGATCAGGGTATCGACGTTGGCAATAGATCGCATAGGGATGACAGAGATTCCTGACATGGTGTTAACTGTAAGGCAGGTGCAAGCAGGAGGAGGGTCAGTAGGTCAATCGCCGTATGCAGAGATGGATTAGACGTGTCGCGTCGTCACGGACGCGCGACGCGTCATAAACCTCGTGATCGTGTTTATATGTACGGCCCCGCGCGTCAAGCGTAAAAATAACCCTCCGGTACTTATATTAATAAGAGACCACATTCACACGAAAGGCAATCGAATTGACCGCCAGAAGTTGCGGGAAATTTTGAAACGTAGGGACGTAGGGACTATAGAGACTAGTCAGTCATACAACAGGACAGTCATGTAAGAAATAGACTACTATTCAACAACGCAGTATAGGTATGACTAAAAATAGCAATGAACCAGAAATTCTATTATTTGACAAGGGGTCATGGGATATGACATTGCGAGTGTGTTATTAATGGCAACATGCTCGACTCCGATCAGAAGAACAAAGGCAGTAGACGAATATACATTATTTTAGTATGGAAAGTGATCCCAGTATGGGTCAGAATAATCATCGTAATCACCACTGGCATAATCGTCGTATTCCTCAGGTCCAAAGTCTTCCTCTGAGTCGGTACCGTCTTCTATAACGTCTCCGTCCCAAGACACGATGTCGACGACATTTTCAAGTAGCTTAACGTCAGGCTCGTCCATGTTAATGCACTGGATGAGCACCAGCTCCTTGACGTCCGCGCCGCTCTTGCTTCGTTTCTTTAAGCAATGCGCAAGAGACTCTGTCATCTCGCCCGCCACGCCGTCTTCGAGGTCTTGTGTGCTTCCGAGGCGGACTCGCCACAATTGTAGGGTATGTAATCCGTGCAATGTGAATCTCTTCGCGTCCTGTATGTCACCTTCTCCGTATGACTTGTCTGATTGGCCGAGAATTTGAGCAAAATTTTCTGCCGTGTCACCACCAATCAGAAGGTGTTGTATAGACTCGATGTGTCCGAACGCTTCTTTCCATTGCGTGGCAGTGAGTGGTACATTATCAATGGCCATTTTTTTCACTGATGAGAGCGGCATACCACCACAGAACGTGATTAATTCGTGCGGTCGCGTATGGAAACGGAGCAGAGGCGTGGGGAACCAGATTTCGAAGATACTTGGAGTAGGATCTAGCCCGTATGCCAGCATATCGAACGTGTCGGCCAAACTTCCTCGTATACAGCATCGGTAAGACGGCTCATCCTGTTGTACATGTAAGGCAAGGAGCTCGCCCGAATCGATTATCTTCGCAGATAGAACAGCGGCAAGTCTGTCTGCGTCTTGGTCGTCACAACAATCGAGGGTGTATACGACACCTGGAGGTATATTGAGGTGATCGAGGAGGTTCGCACAATTAAGAGTACCTCCGGCCAATCGGATGGACCGAAGATGATGCAACGCGACCACTCGAGATGCGATGGGTATCTCCGCCGCGCCCATGTTTGCAGGAAGAGGGGAAAACGCGTCAAGTTCTAGGCTTTCCAAGAGGGGTAGTTGCTCTAACGCGTTGAGCACGGTAGGAACCAGCGGCCGAAGGTATTGGGTATGGGCACGAGTAACCTTGAGATGTTTAAGCACCGGAAGCGGAGCAGTGGGATTCCACGAAAATGGATAGCCTTGTAGCTCAAGTCTCTGCAGACGCTGTGCTTGACGAAGAAATTCTGTGGGGCGGGGTAAATGGGTGCCCCCAGCAGCCTTGATCACTAGGTTCTCCAGCAGAGACGGTGAGCCATTAGACAAGGACAGGAGGCTCTCTGGCGAGCTACTCCCAGCAGCGATACGGAGAGTTCGAATACGTGACATCTCCCTCAAAACAATTTCCAATGACTTCTTCTTTCCTTCTGTTGTCCCCGACCTCATGTCCGCCGTTACGTTGAGCGGCGCTTTTCTTGAGCGCATCACGACTTCTGACATCCATTCTGGATGCATTGTGACCACTATGTCACTCCACAGCCGCGGAGATCCCAACGCGACCGCACGCCATTGAGAACACACCTGAAGGATGGGTTTCCACTGGCCATATGGGCTAGCCGGGTAGTACACCATGCCCTCACGAAGTTCCTCGTATTTTGCCCTGCAATCGGCAGCATAGACAATGAAGATTTCGGCGAGTACTTCAGGAGGAAGTTTCGATGTGGAAGAAAAATTGGTGTTCAATTGCGACTGAAGAGTTCTGATGGCCTGCCTGTATAACTGGATCTGCGCTTCTATGTCGTGGCGCGACAGTGCCTCCAACGTGGTTGAAGGACCGACTGCATTAAGCGAAGCACCGGATGCTGCGCTCCATATTTCTGGACTAGCAAGCTGGAATAAGTCTCAAAGGGCCAAGTATCTATCAATGTGGCGCTCACGATGCTGGTGACAATGTCATTAGTACAAAATTCAGTCAGGGGTAATCGGCGAACACGAATTTGTCGTCTGATTGACCGTGACGGTGCTAGCACAGTCGTGTAGCCAAGAACAGAGTACTAGTCCCTCGTATTCCAGCGGTGAGCAATAAGTGGTGGTCGGACAAAATGCTAATGGGTAGCGAGTAGGGGCTGCTCAAAACTCACCTGTGTGTCTGCTCGTTTAAGTTCAGACACAGGCCGGCCGGCAAAAACTCGGTGCGCGGCTAATGCCACCTCGAAACCACGTCCAAGGCCTGCTTGGGCGCTACAAACACACTCTCAACAGACAAGAATGTTGCTCGAGAGCAGAGTGCAAGTACCATAGATTAGCATGACCCCAGTCAGGATCTGTTGTTCGAACAAGCTGAACTCCTTCCAGACGTTTTCCGACGCTGATAACTTAGTATGCTAATGGATACATCATGTGACCATACAGGTAAGGTACAGGATAATAATCATCATAGTAGTCCACATCGTCGGAGTCGTCGAGGTAATCGGAATATTCTTCTTCGCGCTCTTCGATTTCAACATAACCGTCCCAGGATAAGTCAACGACAACTTCCTTGAACACGTCCACTCCAGCTTCGTCCAGGTTAATACACTCAGTAAGCTTGAGGTTCTTGATATCCGCCCCGTATTCGCTTCGTTCCATCAGACAGTCTGCAATATCTTCTGTGATCTCGCCTATCGTGCCCTCTTCATAGCTGTCTATACTTGCGAGGCGGACCTGGTGCAAATGCAGAGTATGCAACTGATGCAAAGTAAATGTTTTTGAGTTCTGAGCGTCACGTCCTCCATACTCCTCGTCCGGGTAGCTCAGGATTTCGGCCAATCCCTCTGCGGTGGATCCACAGATTCGTAAACTTCGTAAACACTTTATTTGTCCGAATGTCTTTTGCCACTGGTGAGCGGCGAACGGCACCGAGCTGACTGCCAGGTTTCTCACCGAAGCAAGCTGCATGCCTGCGCAAAACGTCTCCAACTCGTGCTGTCGGATGTGAGAGGGATCCAAAAGGGAAGAGAATGTAATGTCAAAGATGCTGGGAATAGACTGCGAGCCGCATTCAGGGGGATTGAATGTGTCAACTAGATACCCTCGTAAGCTGCACTTGTATGATATCTCGCTCTGCTGCAAATGTAGGGCGAGGAGGGGTCCCAAGTCCGCTAGTTTTGCGGAAAGAACGGCTGCGAGTCTTTCGATGCCCTTTCGGCCAAAGCAATCAAGGCTGTATGGAGTGCTTGAAGGAACGGAGAGGTTGCTGATAAGATGCGCACAATCCATAGGCTTTGCGCACAAATGGATGGACTGCAGGTGAGGCAGCGCCACCGGTCGTGACACGTGCGGTAAGTCATCCAATGCTTCAGGGGAGGCAGGCAGGGGGATGGATAGGTCTAGGGTTTCAAGTAGAGGTAGCTGCTCCAGCGCGCGGAGCATTGCAGACATAGGTGTCGCTGATCCACCGGAAACGCGAGTGACTTTGAGGTGCCTGAGTGCCGGTAAGGAGACACTGAGGTCCCATGAGACTGGATATTCCTGCAGCTCAAGTCGATATAAACGCGGCGCTTGGCCGTTTATGAGGAAGGGGAGAGGGGACGTGGACTTATGACGGGATGCATATGAACGGTCCTCAATGGTCTTGATTATTACATTCTCCAGTAATGGGGCGGAACCGTCGGACAAGATGCTCTCAAGGGTGCCCCTTGTAGCAGTGACATGAAGGGTTCGGATCCGCGGCATTTCCTTGATGATGACTTGTAGACATTTATTTTTTCGGCCTGTATGATCGAAGCCTATATGCGCTGTGACATTGAGCGGCGCTTGGCAAGAACGCATCAAGACTTCTGTCATCCATTCTAGCCGTGTGGTGACCACTATGTTGCTCCAGAGTCGCGGAGAACCCAGTGCGACCGCGCGCCATTGGGAACACACTTGAAGGACTGATGTCCATGTGTAGTATTGACACAACACCTCATCATTGAGCTTCTTGCAGTGAGCAGCGTAGATGATGAATATTTCTGCGAGGATTTCGGGAGGTAGCTTGGATGTGGAAGCAAACTTGGCATTTAGCTGCGATTGAAGCGTCCTGATGGCTTGTTTGTGCATCTGAATCCGCATTTCCACGTCACGTCGGGACAGTAGGTCCAAATCGGAGGGATACTCGGGCACCTCAGTGGCGGGGGCATTGGTCGCGGAGTTCGACATTTCTGGACTACTGTCAAGCGACGTAGACGTCAGAGGTGTTGAGAGGGGAGGATCAATCTTGACTATGCTCACGATGTCATGCATGCACTATTTGAAAAATTGCAGCTCTGAAGTCGATTATCGGTCACAGTGAACAAGCGGCGACCAGAAGAGCAAAGCAAGCCACCGTTTTCCGTGAGGTCAAAATAGTAACAGTCGGAGTTTTCCGGCTATAGCTCCCGCCACGATTGTTACTGAAAGCGGGGCGGCAGGCCTTGTTCCACAACTTCCAGGTAGGCTTTTATTTGGTCACTGAGCGTGTTTACATAATGACCGTCGAATTCACGTTAATGCCTATATAAGATTTCAAGCAGCTGCAGTTCGTATTCGAGAGCCATTCAAGAGCCATTACTATCCAGAGTCGACGTCCATTGAATCCTCGGCCGGGTTGTGCCGCACGTAGTCCATTTGGTAGTGTATGTCACAATTATAGCCAAACTTGGACTAGGTCTACCTCGCAATTCTGCCATTCACAAGAAGGTGAAAAACGCGAAAAAGCACAGAAAGTCTTCTGCCAATTTCTGCAAGGGCGGCATTTGCCATCATGCCGGCGGCAGTTGATAGAAGGCTTGAAACAATTCTGCCCCCTAAGTACCGTCACTATTACGACTCTGGTATACTCCACCAAACGCAGCGTATTCCAGTGACCGATGGCCATTGATGATCGTGGTCAAAGAACAAGACCGATCTCCGCAAGTCTCGGAATCGGCAATCGCCACTCGGCCATCCCATTTCAGGTATCTCCGTCCACCATCTCTTTCTTCCGCAAACAGCCCGAGCTGAAAGGCGAAGGAAATGCGCAGCAACGCCTGTCACAGCGATTGATCCATGTTGGATTCCGAATTAATGTCGCCGAGCCCGACGTCCTGTCTCGCGACGCCGTCGCGTCCAGGCGCTCTTCACCAGCGGGTATGTGCACGTCCTCTGTCTTTTCGTAGCCGCCGTCAGTAACGCCCCTTACAGACATGGCTCTCGGTGTGCGACGGCGCCCAGCGCGGCCCCCTGCCTGCGTGCTGTGTTGCCTCCGATGTCTGCGTTCCAGCTCAGAGTGCGTACTGACCATGACCGTAGGCGTGGCGCAGGTCCAATGCATACTCGCGGTGCACAGCACCAACTTGCTTGGTATAATTACTGTGCGTCGAGCCAGGGGAGATGTATCGAGCTACACAAGCTTTACATACTCTTCTACAATCAACAAATCCTCCTCATGTCTTCGAGCACTGATTCCTACCGTCTCGGAAGAGGCAGAGCATGCCTCAGATGCCGGTATGTCATTTGTTCACACATCACTAAGCAGCCGTGCTGATTTATCTTGCTATGATACAGACAGAAGAAAATGGTAAGTGTTCTGATTTCATCACTCCATTCGAACCTGCTCCAGAGATCGCACACACACGGATACGACGCGGGGTGTGTCAGAATTCCCGCAGATCTCCTAAGAGGTTCGATCTTGGGGAATTTCCAGTGAACATTAGGGAACATAGTCATTTTGGGGGTAAACGTAATCCAACCTCCACAAAGGTGTCCCGGGATGCCCATAGCGTCCCGTGTTTCTCGTAGATTCGGTGACCACTACAACGTCTAGTCCCGGTGACGCTTAGTAGGCACTCCCATCCGGAGTGCCACTAGTAGTGTCCTGACTCACGTGCACCCCGCCTATGTGTGGTTTTGACAACGGGTTTATTGCTCTGTACTTTGCCGTCCTGATGATCTGACGTACTCCCAACAGAAATGCGACGGCCGCCGCCCAGCTTGTGACCAATGCACGCGTGCCGAAGCCACAGAGGAATGTGTCTACTCGGACGGTCCGGCGTTCACGGAGGCACAGTTTCTCGAGCAGCACATTACGTACCTGGAAGGCCGCCTGGCAGAACTGCAGAATTCTGCTGCGCGCCCTGTCAATTTGCACGACCCGTACGAGCCGTTCCACAGGGCGCGTGCAGAGCAGGCAGCAACGCAACTCTCTGGACGGCGCCAGAATATTTCTGCGGCGACATCCCAGTCACTGTGAGTGACGTGGTGACATTACGTGGCGGTGTAAAGCTGAATCAAAGGCTCAGGATACAGTCGTTCTCCAGGCACGCGTCAGACGTAGGATTCTTCCTGCATGTCCCGCGGTTCCTACAGTACATCTCTGCGGCACCTCCCGCCGGAGCGAGGCACACGACGGCGTTGTTGAACGCGGTCTACCTCCTGGGCGCATACCTGTCGAACGAGTCGCAGCTGCAGGTCTTGCAGGGGGACTTTCTCACGACGGCTCTGGAGCACGTCACACCGGCAATGGCAAATGCGACGTCGCAGGCGGTATTGCACGTGTTGCAGGCGGAGGTGCTGCTGGCGCACTATTTTTTCGCGCACAACCGGACGCTTGAAGGGGTCTACCACACCACGGCGGCGGCAGCGATCGTGTTCGGGTGTCGACTGCACCTGACCCGGAGCGTACGCAGCCTGCCTAGCAGCACGAACGTCACCGACAGGCCTGTGTACGGGCTGGTGCCGCCGGTGGACCACATCGAGGAGGGTGAGCGGATCAATGGGTTCTGGACGACGTTTGTGCTGGAGAAATGCTGGTCGTTCGTGCTGGGCTTCCCGTCAGCGTTCACGGACGACGAGGCGAAGGGCACGCAGATCGACGTGCCGTGGCCGCTGGACATCACCGCGTACGAGAGGGTGCGTGTGCCGTCGTTTGTTCTTCTTCGGCCTCGTTGACGTGCCTTCCAGCACCCGATCCCGGCCAGCGTGCGCGGTCTGCGCACAGTGCGGACGTTCCTGTATGACGCGACGTTCTCGAACGCAGAGCAGAGCACGCTGGCGCTGCATGCGAAGGCGGCGTCTCTGCTGGAGTGTGCCACGCGGATGGCGGCAGAGTTGGCGAGCAGTGAGTGCGAGCGATCGTGCGGAAACAGCCAGACACTGACGCGCGTCTTCTGTCAGACTCCGGGCAGCAGGGCGCCGCTAGATTTACGCACGTCGAGGAGCGGATCGAGCAGTTCAAGCGCAGCCTGCCGCCACTGGAGCGGGTGGATCCTGGGCGGGCGGACGTCGTGCGGAAGCTGCTGGTGATACACCTGCTCGGGCACTGTGCGACGATCCAGCTGCGTAACGGACAGGCAGGTGCGGGCGGGGTGGACAGCAGGAGCATGGCGGCGGCGAATGCGGCCGTGGACGCTCTCCGCAAGGTGAACACGGGGATTGTGTTCATCGATCCGTTCATGGGGGTGAGCCAATATTAGCCAAGTGTCTCGTGCCGCTCGCTGATGGTGCTCCTCAGTCTTTGCTGGCAACTGTCGCGGATGTGCTCCATCGCGGCGTCAAATTGATCAGGAACTCGAGCACTGCCGGCGTTCGTCGGTCTATGGAAATGACCCTGTTGACGTCTCTGCACGACATCCTTTCCATTTTGCAGAGATGGGGCGGACTGTCGCCATTCATGAGTAAATACTCCGTTATACTTCTTCCTTGGATTTTCGGCTGATCGGCGCGTACACAGAGCAGCAGGAGGCCGTTATCCGAGAAGCCATCCGTGACATCTCCCTCTAACCACACAGTACGCACAGGAGTATAGACTTAAAGCGGTGAGATCCTGCCGCCGCTGGTTTCTCCCTTTGATTGAATTTCGTCGTACATGAACAGTAATATTTGATTTGATATTGTTTGCCTACTTTTATAGACTTTATTTATTTATTTATTTCAACATAATGGAGGACTACTGACGCACTGGGGTCGTTGAGACGTTCTGAAGAAATCAGTAAGTATACTTTCAGATAGTCGCGAGAGACGCGGACATTGGTCTGGCTGCTTTATTTTTTTCTATAAACTGTGCGTCGGGCTCTTCCGTGAGCTACGTGAGTGCAGCAGACTCGGCCCAATTTGGTGATGCGTTCACTGTTGAAAGGGCAAATTTCGCGATGTTACCTCATAGAGCAACTTCAGACGTCATCGATATGTTCCCTGGCTTGACAGTGAGTCCTGACCGTGACATCCCACACAGCTTACCGACTTCACTAGTCCTGGTGAATAATTGAATTGGCCATATTTTGCAAGTGTCATTCTCCCGTTCAACCGACTCTCGATCTTTATTAATACTTTCCAAAGCATACAAAAGCACCATAGGCAGACGGAAAGTCTGTTTTCACATCTTCTCATGAGACACTCACACATCTGCTCTTCGATTCAATCGCTGCTCGGTCTGTATTGGGGAATGGAATCCGGGCGCCGAAGGGACATTCTCGAAGGGAAAATCTGTGAGGTGTTTCAGCCATAATCGGCTTCCGATACTGGTCGGAGGAAGAATTAGAGAACGGAGGAACAAGACATACAATCGCATGACGATGTTATCACCTTCCCTGAGAGTCAGTGACAAACATCTCTGTGCAATCGAATTCGCCGTCCATTCCCGAATGACATAATATCGCCGGCGGTCATCTTCGTCCTGCAGCGATAAATTTCATCGCATGGAAAAGCAATCGCACTGAGTCGACGATCGCATAACCTCGAGATGCTACGCACCTTCAAAGTTCAAACGCGTATAACGCGGCCACGTGACAATGTGTGGCCGCGTCTCGAGCGTCTCAACCTTCAGATTTACCACTATTGACTCCAACGACACAAGTCATGACCTGGGTTCTTGGATGGCCGCTTCGTCACGAATATGCTGTTGAATTTTCCAAGAAGATGAAACTCCGAGTCGCTCAAGAGGAGAATGTTACGGAGGAACGTCTCTTCCTAGCTGCAGTCAGTTACATCTGCCTTGAAAGCGGCATCACCGATGTGCTGTGCTGTTGGGATGGCGATGAGCTCGCGCTGATTTTCGGCATATATGTCGACTACAACCATAGGAGATATCCTCCGCGAGAAGTAATCCGTTCCCGACTACCACCCATCGAAGCGGGAAATCGACATATTTGCAGACCGACGACCCTCCGCAATGGTATCACTATGATGATGGCACATACACGCCTTGGGATGGCGAGCTGTGCGACTTTTCCGCTGAAGACAACGAATACGACCGTCAAGAGGAACATAAGTGGGCGCATGCGTGGGAAGGGGGTGATGACGATCCCCAAGCTGACGCAGAGGGAGACTGCGATGGAAACACTTATGTGGAGGATGAGGATGATGAGGAAGAACAAGAACAAGAAAGTGATGGTGGGGACAACTCGGATCGTTATGATGAGGAGGAAGAGAGGGCTGATCATATTGAGCATGATGGCGAAAGGCTACATGATTTAAATTGACGAAATTACGATGAATATACTCTCATAAAGCTACCCATAGTCTGTTACCATGCCTGAAAAGACGACCGCGAGGATAGTTCTGTCTTGAATGTGGCTCGTTGAGGAAGGCACATGACCGTCGATCGCGACCTTCGATCCACGCCACGCCACAAACAACAGCCCTTCTCTCCATCATTACTGTCCAGCGTCTTCCCGCAAAATGACCTGGGTTCTCGGTTGGTCACTTGATGTGGATTATGGTGTTCAATTTGCCAAGGACCGCAAACTCGTTATCAATGTCGAGAACGTCACGGACAGTCGTCTTTTCTTCGCTGCAGCCGATTATATCAGTCTGAAAACAAACATCGATGATGTCCTGTCCTGCTGGGAGAGTGACCATCTTGCCGTGGTTTTTGGTATCTATGTCGACTACAGACACAGAAGATATCCCCCGCGAGAAATAATCCCTTCCCGACTACCACCCGACAAAATGATACATCGACTTCTCAGATTTTTGCGGACCGATGACCCTCCGCAATGGTATCGCTATGATGACGGCACATATAGGCCGTGGGATGGCGAGCTGTGCGACTTTTCCGCTGAAGACTGGGAGTACGACCTACAAGAGGAGCACAAGTGGAACGAGGATGGCACTCGTGTGGAGGATGCGCACGATGAAGAACATCAAGAAGGTGACAACATCGATGTTCCAGATAGTGAAGAGGAGGAAGAGGAGGAGGAGGAGGAGGAGATTGAGGATGATGGCTAAATGGCACATGAATCTAACGCGCTAAACTCCACTTTTGGTACGTATGGCATTTGGGTATATTATGTGACTGTTGAACATGTTCATCGATGGTCATATGCTACATTCTGCACAGTTTCGAAATGCGTCATCGAGGCCTAACAGAAGACTCTACGGTCATATACATCCAGCTTGTCATTACACTTTCTGCTCCATTCCCTTCAACGGTCGTGCGACGCATGCCTGAGACGCTCCCTATCGTTCTTACTGTGGTATCTCATTGTCTGCACCACTGATGTTGGGTGCATCGTCGCTCGCAATTGTCGTGGTGTACTGGTCCGTCACTTTCTACTCAAGGTGTTGGGTCTTGAGCCTTTGCAAGAATGCCTTGTGACCGAGAGGCTTACGACCCCACTCGACACACAAAATTCTACGCTGGTGTTCCTAATATCCTACGATCGTTTAAACTGGAAGTTATACCCAGATTGCGAGTACAATTCCAAGTCAAATGGGAAAGAGGTAGGGAGGACCTCAGCAAGGACGACGAAGGACTTGATGAGCAGAAGACAAATATAGTGACGTCGAAGAGAAGCAGAGTCCCAAGGAGATCAGCACGGATGGCAATAGCCCTGCGCCAGCTCTCGCTTCCACGTTGGGTATGTGTCTGTGCTGCCGTGGCACTGTCACAGGTGTCTAGGCTGGCGTCTTACCATGTTTGTGTCAGAATCGGGGAACCCGCGCAAGTCTCACCTTGATAACTTCCTGCTAAGCCTATTCCGGTACGTTCCCGTCGGATTAGCAATATATCCTCCCAGTGAACGGAATACCAGTTTGAGACCTGCGGAGCTTGAGTTGTCCGCACTCCTACGACGACCACTGCAGCTCTGTTGTGCGGGCGAGCCATTGTCGGAAGACTTGAAGTAAGTAGATGAGATACAATGAATAAGCATCTCGTGAAGCTATCCGCAGTCTGCGCTACTGTGGATAAAAAGATGACTGCGAATCTGAGGATGCTGCACTGTGGCTCCGAATCCTCGGAGGAGTATGAGAACAAGAATACCTGCCAATTGTGGGATTATCCAGATCTGATGACGATCAGATTCATCGAATGGCGCTATAAATAGCCTCGGGAGAGCAACCACTGAGCAACCTCTTGCAAAGCTCTAAAGCTCGTCGCTACATTTCCCCTCAGGTGCATGAGAATATAATTTGATCATGAGTTCTCAGATGGCTCTTCTATAACGGCTACGGAGTTCTACTTGCCTTCGGTACCGTCTCGATGGCAGACGTAGGAGACGGCGTCCGCGAAGGATAGAACTCTCCCGATTGCAGATCTGCAATCCATCGAATCTCATGGAGGCAGTGGCCTGTGTCACGTATATATGAAAGACCTTTGGCGTCGCATTCATGTATTTACCACTGGCACCAGCCCTGTCTGTGAAATACAAGCGGCCTTGCGCATTTGTCGGTACATGTGACAAACCATGTAGGATACATCATACAAATAGACCACCTGAGGAACAGATTTACTTCTTGAGCACCGCCGCCAGCACCTTTTTCCAGTTCTATTCCGCTCATGCGTCTCGACTGTTTATCCTGCTGAAGAGTTGTTCTTGAAGATCGTGCGGACTCGAGTCTGTCAGTCACAAGCGAACAAGCCTCGCGATGTCATTCTCCACCGTCATATCGAACTGAGAATACCAGACCTGTCAATGGGCACAGAGCTTCGTATGTCGTTCTCGGAAGAGATGTCTTCTCCTGGGAGGGTAAATCCGGAATACACATCACGGATTCCTCTCACTTGTCGACGTACATTGAGACCAGACGGATAACAACCAAATTAAGCAGTGTAACTCTGTGGCAAAGTAAACCTACGTGACGAGAAACGTGTTGATGTAGACTGTGAGTAATGAGTTGTACTTGTGCTGTTTGCATACATGATAGGATACCTACATGTTCCAGTTGGAAGGTACGGAATCATGCTCAAGTGGGCCATTGTGCCGTTAGGCTCAGTAACACCGTATATCATCTGTGCGGCTGATTGAGTGAAACGTCAAGGAATATATGCAGAACCTCACCATCGTAAGAAAAACGAGTTGGATAAGGCTACATGAATAGAGGTATAATTTTGCCTATCAGCCGTTAAAATTGATACATCCGCATTCATCTGCTTACAGATTTATGATAGTACGCTGCATAGTGTATGCCACTAATTTTGAGAGGACACCCTCAGTGCTGAATGACAGACCTTTTAAGCACAGACTTCACGGATACATCAGCTACATATTCACGAACCTTCTGATTCCCGTGCGCGCACGGTTCAGGACGAAACAGAGAGATGCTGCAATATAAAGGTCGGCAACTATTGCACAGACAACCTCAATAAAATCCTTCAAAAAGGCACGGGTAAGGGATTACTGCTAGAGAAGCGAGGAAAGAAAACGTACTTACAGTTGTGTCGCTGCAGCTGGAGATCCAACGTTTGCGACAGCGCGACATGCTTCAACGCATGAAGAAGTATCAGAGGTTAGGAATAAGCTCACAGTTCATGAGCAACAGCTGATCCGGAGAGTCAGGAGAATTTATTAGACGAATCCAATGAAGAGATAGACAAAGAACCCACCAAACCCGCAACCTGATTATGTAAAGTGGACAAGTGAGCTTCTCATTTACAATCATGATCGGGATAAGTTACCGAAAGAGGTGAAGGAGAGAATCATCTCTACACAGTCAGGAGTCAATCATAGATTCATCATCAACAGTCTGTACAGGTGCCGAGTAAAACGTACAGCAGCGGTCGTTAGTATTGATCGAGACCATTTAGTCCCCGTCACTTCGTCAAAAAATAAGTAGAATATGAGTTTCGTGTGAGAGATACGCACGTTGCCAGATGGTATATATATAGAACCTGGATAGATTGTCCATGATTCATTCCCAGAAACAAGCTACAAAGATTGCGCGTACATTTGGACCAATAAGATGGTAAATGTCTACTCACTTAAATCAAACGACGCTCGTAGTATATGTCATGTGGATTACCGTCAAGACTTGCGCGGCCTTCAAGTTTAGAGAGAAGGCCTCAGTGCCTTGTACATATCATTCAATAAACCGAAGACGTACCACGAGTGTGCTTTTTCAACAATCGCCAATGACAGTGCATATATTTCACCATAAGAAATGATCAACTAGTCGGCCAACTAATTTTAGGGCTCTCACCTCGTAAAACGGAGAAGATGATCAAAGTCGGCATGATTCTGTACAAAGTAGTACCACAAGATCTTGGAAGTACCGTCAGTAAAAATAACATCGTCAGTTCATTCCACATACTTGCGCGTACAATATGTGCTTGCATATATCGAATAGCCTAACGGATTGTTAGTATTTGAACAAGATGTGAATATGAGACTGAGACGAACAGCAGTAGGGTGACCTTGGAAGAAAAATGATACAATTGAACAAACTCAGCATAGTTAATGAAAATCGTGTGAGAAGTGACGAACAAAACCCTTAATCACGGGTCGATCAGTGCGATAATGCCAATAGTAGAATGCCGTCTGGCCACATGTACAGCCAAAGAGTCTGGTCTGAAGTGTTAACCATGTACCATAAACTCGAATGCTCGGACACAGACATGACTGAGAAGAGTATTCCGATAAAGAATGTACCCAGCGAAGTGTTGAGGTTCAAATTAATACCAGTCATGATAGGTTCCGGGATATCCAATGTCTCCCGGCCTCAGCGTTTTTATGCTCTCTCGATTGTTCATCACTCGATGCTGAAGCTGATTGTTTGCCCTCGGTACCATGAAGTTCTCCGGCGCCGGTGAGAACAGATGATGGTCCAACACGCAGCGCAGAACATGTGTAAGATGGCCGCTCCCTCGCCATTAAATGGGCTGTACGAATCATACACTGACTTGCCTAATAATCTACCATGTTGACGGCTCGGATCAAGAACCCCTATGGCTTCCGATCAAGAATGCAATTCGACCGAAGTAGAGACCTTTTCTTGGAAAGACAGTGCCCAAAGAATGGTGGATGAGACACATGAACAACAGAGATGAGAAGGGTGATAGAGTTAAGTCTAAAAGCACTGGGGAAGCAGTGCAAGGCGAGTAGGCGACTCACGCAATACGAAAATAATTGGCTGTGTATTCTCACGCCAGACCCGCTCGATACGTCACACGTCAAGAAGTACCCGTCATGCTCGGCTTGCTTTAGGAACAAAAGGACAGAGCATTGGTCGCAATGCATATATTGAGCGATAGTCGCAACCAACGCGTAGTCTAAGAGTCTGGTCGTCGCAGGAGCAGTCTTCTCATGTAAAATATAGGGAGACACGGATTACACGAGCTCACCGTCGATTGCAATCACGTCAGTTGTCCGCACAATAAATGTAGGCAGACAGCTGAGTATGCTAGATAAGTAATTGGGCACCATACAATCGAGACACAATCCTGAAACTTACCTGAACGCGTTGGAGGGTGCTTGACAAATTGTAAGATAGGGAAAACTTGTTATGGCAGCTCAACCTTACGGCGGATGTCATTCAGAACTTCGAAGCTGTGCTAATAACGAAAAAGGGGTGCCTAAGTATCTCAGTCAAGAAACGATATAAACTGGGAAGAGCTCTGCAAACCTTCCTTCAGGTCGCTGTCCGTGCCTCCCGACCAATCTGCACTTCGGCGAGAGCACCGAAGAGATCCTTTTAATATGACCCAGAATCAGAATCTTGCAATTTCTCCTCGCTCTGTGCCGGAGCTGTCATAAATTAGCTGTAGTGTGAGTCAAATATGAAGCCAAAAAGATTTGACGGGTATTTAGCAGTCGCAGGTTTTGGACAGTGAGAGGCGAGATTTCCGGATATCTACGGAAGATGTGCCTGCGACTGAGATTGGTAATTTTATCCAGCTTTAATTGCGACGTTCTGCAGGGTGGTTGTTGGAATGGTAGCAGGTGCTTTGGTTGTGTACAGGACAGAACATATCCGCGTATGGTTGCGGGGAGCGAAGTCGAGTTGTGATGTGGCGTGTAGCGGCGGCACTCTCGCTGAGTTGCCGGATGCGGGCTCATGCGAAAAGGGTTTTGCAGTCGCTTCGATGTCGAATCTGACCTGAATAAACCACGACGTCTTTCTGTTCTCATCGACAAGGCTCTTGTTCTTGGATTCTGAGTCTTGTCTGCTTCTGTGATATTTGACCATTGCGAAGGCTAGCTCTTGCAGACCGGAACAACAAGAACGTCCGCTTGTTGACTGATTCTAGACAACAATTTGACCCCTTCTGTGTGCTTGTCTTTCGAGGGGCGTCCTCTCTGGACGCTCTTCAGCTCAAAGTTGTTCGGACGGTTGCTAGTGCACTGGGATCGTGCTCATCGCTGCTGTAATTATGTCGTCCAGAGCTTCATTCTCTAGGACGTGATTACTCTTGAGGATGGCGAGCTCATTCTTCTGAACGTTGGGGTGTATTCTTGCTCGCCAGCCGTTCAGATTGCATTCAACCCGCGAATTTTTGCTTCGACATTTAGCTGAACACCTGCTCTTGATTGGAGGCTGCGGGAATCTGCAACGGGTCACCCTCGTCGAAGGAAGAACAACTTATCACTGGAGTATTTGACTGGAGCATGGTACGTGGTGTACAACATAGTCGTGCATTTCTTGGCCACGACAAAACCATTGACAGTGTTCGTCGACGTCGTGCGCGAACTGAGAGCTGGATACGCAGAATTCGGTGAGTAGGATGTGGTCTTGTCTTCATGTTCTTGTCTTCATGTCGAACAATTTGAATGGGCTCTTGATCACACTCGCGCTTTGTTGCCGTTTTGTCCTTGTGGCCGTACGTTCACTTCAGTATAGTCTCTCATTGTGAAGGCAGAGATTGAAACTCGCCTGATGGGCCACGATGATAAGGGAGTGTCACGATGGTCACTCGTGATGCGTGACGTCGGGTCACACGGGCGGCGATTACGGTATTCCCAGTGCAGGCAGGTGCGGTACGCCTTCTTCACCGGCGGTGCACGCTCGTTGGGATGGGTTTCCTGGATTACATTTATTGTGCTATATCGCGATATGTGATGAGACTCACCATGAGTTCGGGATACTCACATGGGATGACTGCGGTAGCCTATGACCTCCAATTTGTGGTAGGATGCGAGCATTGCACACTGGCATCATTTGCCATGTCCGTGGGCAATCACCATGGAAGTAATTCCTGTCCAGTATGGGTTACTATGAAATGTTGAAGATCAAAGAGTGGACTTTCTTTTGTGAGATACGCCTCCTCGAGGACGGAATGCTAGCGACCATACCCACTGGTCGACGCGAGCGTGCTGCACATCCCTTCTGACGACTGTGCTTCATTCTCAAGGTACTGAATGTAGGCCACAATTGATAGAGCGGTCCAAAGGTCGAGGAGGACGAGAGTGAACCACATAGCACATTCGCGGAAGCAAATCCAGTCCCATCACAACGCGGGGATAGTCAGAGGGTGATTTAAG
The DNA here is from genome assembly GCA_036971615.1 of Amyloporia xantha. Classification (NCBI taxonomy): domain Eukaryota; kingdom Fungi; phylum Basidiomycota; class Agaricomycetes; order Polyporales; family Adustoporiaceae; genus Amyloporia; species Amyloporia xantha. Next base: position 128,115 of record JAYKKR010000036.1, read on the forward strand.
CTTGGCCCCAATCAGTCGCAGTCCCCGCCTTACGTGTATCCTGCGTCAAATTTGCTGTCCTATATAATGGGGTCTCGTTTGGCTATCGACCTTTCTTCCCTCTTCTCATTCCCCTCACGTCAGTAACTGTCCTGTCTCATCTAACCAACGCGTGTATTTGAGCAACGGGGCGTTCGGGCTGGCATTCGCGTCTGGTCTGCACAGCCGGGCGGTCGTTACCCATTCGGTTACTCTGGCCAGCTATCCTGCGATGTCTCAATACGACGCTTCTGACATGCGTCTGCCCGCATATCGCTCCGCGCATTGTGAGCGTTACCACCCGTTCCCCAGGGTGTCGCGTCGGTACGATTTCATTTATCATTCCATGGTGAGCTTTCACGATGCGGCCGCTTGCCTATGTGCGCAAATGCCAGTGATCGACGTTTCCTGTTTGTAGAAGGAGGAGCGCTTTATGGATGATATGTGGAAGCAAGACCCGGACATGGAGTCGCCGCCATCGGTATTCTTGGTGCGATCGAGGTACTGGGAAGTGGTCACACATCAGGCTCACTCTGTTTCCTTCACTCCTTGCAGCGTCCTCTTCGCGTCGAGCAAGACAACCCTGATGACCCTGATGGACATGTGTCGTCATTAGAACTCGACGATGTTCGGTCAATGGATGATGTGAAGGTTGTGCCTCCTGACCCTAAGACCTGCATAGAGGGAGCAAAGGGCGCGATGGAGGCTGCATTTATCGCCGTGAGCTTCATTCATCCCTTATTGATAATCATTAAACTATCTGCAGCGTTTCGTCCTTGCGGTTATACGCACGGGGTCGCAACCGACGGCTGCCATTAAAAATTGGTTGCACCAAGCAAAGTTGACGCTACTTGGGTGACTTTCCTCTTCATAGAGACGGTCTTCTGCCCTCATTCGTCGTATGTTCATTTCATTTGCATCTGCTTTATCATAGTTTTATTCCGTCACGCTGTCTTGTATAGTACTTTGACTTCGATTGGTGACTTCGTAGCTAATCACATTTTTCTGAATGTATATACCTCAATACGACATTGGATATAGTCTCGAACGCAGTGTCATCAGAATAGGAGGCCACGCCCAATTTGAACGATATTAATGGACGACGCCTGTACGCGTAGACTCGGGTTTGGCTCAGGCTGTGCTGCGCCCAAACCATTCTGTTTCTGTGTCGCCCATTCTCTGCGTCGTGACTGTCATGCTCACATTCGCCGATCGCACAAGATCACAAGAGGACGCGCAGGATATTCTGTCCTTGAGGCTAAGGTATCAGAAGCAGAAACAGATCCCGAGGCGGATATCCTTTCTACGAGGTATCCCCATCATGACAACTACTCATTTCATTATTGTGACGACTCACGCGGACACTAGGTGTTATGACGCGTTCATTTCTAACACGCCGTTCTTTACACCCTCATAGTATTTACGTAGCGTCTTTTCAATATATGGACCACCGTTCAACAAACAATATTCAGCGTGCGATGCGATCCGGTAAGACAGCGAATTTGAAAGAGGACAAGTCTGGAGGCAAGCCTGGCTTGCAGAGCTTTTATTTGTTTCGAAGGAAGTCTGCATAGGATGTTGAGAGTCACCAATAGAGAAATCCTGCCGGTGGAAATTCTTCGCTAGACGCAAGGCGGTATAAATGAAATGCAGAGATTGATTGACCAACGCGATTTCCAACGTGCGCGTGAGTACTCGAGTTAAGCGTGAACGTCACGTGGGGCGCGACTGTGACACCAAACCATTCATGATTGTCAATGGTCATTGATTGGTGTCAATGATGCACCATGTAAATATTTGCATGCATTTAGTCGCAAAAAAACTCTGCAGCCGAGTCATATCATTGGAAAACAAGGACTATTTCATGAACATGCTTCGCGAAGTCAGAGCGTGACTACCGCGACGCGTACGCGTTCGGTCACGCACATAGAGTCACGCATTCTATGGACATACTACATACTGTTGCGACCAGCATACCCATGCTATCCTGATCAGCCGCCGCCCTGTATCAATATTCTTCCATCTTCTTCAAAACAAGAGGAAAGGTGACAATTGCCATGCAGGCGACATTGGATGCTACTTCTCTTCGTCGTGAGTCTCATCTTCCTCACAAAGGCAGAAATCTTGCAATGTCATCGGCCTGCAAACAGACCTAACCAGGGCCCTCACCTGCCTGTCGAGATATGGAGAGGACTTGACAATCTACGCGACGCCGGAGACGTTAGCTCTATCTACTACGAACTCGTCGCAGTCCGCATATTGTCGATTTAAATACGGCAGGCCGTTCTTCAGCAGATATAGCGTCGGAAGTCAATCACGCGCCGCCGGAGATGTTGAAGAGATAACTTCGACGTCTGGCCAACTACTCACAAAGGTTAGTCTTCCAGTGATATGTAGTGAAGTGACCGCGATAAAATCCTACCCTAGTCCCTTTTATCCATCTTGAAACATAAAACCATGGAGAAAACGGTGGAGAAATGCGAATTATCAATAACGGATGGTGATAGCAGACCTCAAGGTTCAAATAGCGACGATGAGGAAGATTCACTTGAGAGTAAACTGACCGTGCGTCTACATTGCAAACACGGTAATTCCGTCTTGCTTATATGCTCATTTGTCCACGCCTCAGGCTTAAGAAATAATCCCGTTGATGCTTGTTTACAGGTGTAATCAAGACTCACCGTCTCTTACTATTGACTCCGACAGCGCTTTTGGCACCTAGTATTCCTGACGCACCCTCCCAATCTCAATTGACTATTGGACCCCGCGCCCTGCGAGATATCGTCGAGCACTTTCCATCTTCCAGGGGCGGCAAGAGCGATCCACAGCTAGTCTGGAGTTTTGGAGAGGCAGATGTTCAAGTACGGAGTATCGAAACGTCAGTTGATGCGAAGGGTAGGTCTACAGTCCGCCTTTATAGCATATACTCACCTGCTGTACCATAGGCAAGGCACAGCTTGCGACAGAACTCACTATTAGCGCAGATGAGTTCGATAACTACGAAATCTTCGATATCCCCATCACCATTGCCTTTCATTTACGAGAATTCAACGTAAGCAAGTCACAGTGGCATGTCGTGTATCCCTACTATCTCTATCCTCATATTCTGAACCGATACAGGCGACTATTGCATTTGCAGAGACCGCCTCGCTTGCTCTTACGATACGTTTCACCGACCCTACTGAACCTCTCTTTATTGATCTCGACGGCGACCTCTCCGATACCCTTTTCGTTATATCCACGAGCCAATATGGTACGGAAGCTGCCAAACACGCGAACAGAGGCGCTCGGACGACTCCTAATACCAATGGCAACATGCAATCCAGGGGAAAGAAGCGCCCCTTGGAGGATGACACAAGCACGACCGGCAGTGGAAGTGCATTGGGCTCCGGCTCACGCTCAGGATCCACGGAAAGCAAGAGCAAGCAACCAGTTTTCGAACGCAAGATGCCCATGAAAGTCGTGCAGACGACCGATCGTGCATCTATGGCGCGGGAGCTGAACGGTGGAACGGGGACATCGACACCCCGTTCTATGCGAGGGTCTATGCCGCCGCCGTCTCTCCCGCCACCATTGCACATGCGATCAGAGTCCATGCCGCCGCCATCTCTTCCACCTTTGTTGCCCATACGATCACAAAGCGCGCTTGCCGGCCCGTCTGGCGCTTTTGCATCCAGGTCGAACGAACCACTCTTTTTGCCCAGTTCCCAGGTCGGGGAACAGGAGCTACGAGGCTATGGAATGGGCAGTCAGTTTGAAAGGCCGCAGACGCAAGAGCCACTGTTCCTTCCCGGGACACAACTTTCGCAAGCCGACCAAGAGGCGATTCGCGAGTCGGGGCTGGGCATCGAGAATATGACAGCGGAAGAATTTGCTGCGATGCTTGACGGAGATGGAGATGGGGACGAGGTCGAGGATGAATTTGACCTGGGTCTTAACCGCAGAACTTCGGCGGAGGCTGGCGATCAGAGGGAAGACAGAGAAACAAGTCTTGATATCTTTGATGAGATGGAGATAGAGATGGAACCGACACAACGACACGGAATGCATAAAGTGAGTTTTTTGTCAAATTCTCCCGTTTCAGAGTCTAACATGGGGCTGATTCCAGGCATTCAAACCCCTATTCGAGGATTGAGACTTGACTTTACTGAGTGTGCATTGCCATCTTTGTTCCCGACTACAATTCGATGGCCCATGTAATCTAGTTCCCTGGTATTTGATACATCTCCGCAGTATGTGTACCAAAAAGCAATCGCAATCCCCCATGTCGTTATCGTACATTGTCGTGATCTTCATGAAGCTATATTATGCCGTCAATGATAAATGAGTCTAGATACAAGATAAGGTCGTGGGACGCGGAATCATAGATTCGACTTACTGGAATACACCTCAGCCTCTGCGTACATATTGATCCACCGTGACGATACATGTCCCGGAGGTCAAGGGTGCTTTTCTTCTTCCGGACTGTCCGGTGGTTGGGCAGGTCGGGGAGGGCACTGTCTTTACAATGCAGGGCTTTCTGCTGCGCCAGTGCCTCGTCCATGAATGTAATATGAGTGAAAGGCGCAGTGGTTTTCCCAGTATGAAGGGAGGAGGACGAGAAGAACGTAGTGGGAGAGGACATATGCATATTGATTCGTGTAAGGGTCGTGAAGCTTCGAGGTCGGAGTTGACCCGGTGCCACACCTCCGAGCCGTTTATATAGCTCCAGGTGGCGTGAGGGCATACCACAGTACCACTGATTTGCCACTTGCTGGCAGATGTTACCGCTAATGGAAGGAGCAAACTAAAAGATAAAGGGAAAGGGCCGGGGTTCAATCGATGTCATCTCCACCCATCTCCACAACCCATGATCCATACGATCTAGAGGCCAGCCTTCCTTTCGTAGATATTAGTCATGTTATTCAAGAGAGATTTCCTGTTCAAATAATGTAAGTCGAGCCGACATGTCATTGTCCGTACAGTCGACAGTAGAGCTCACCTAATGTAGGCAGGTAGCATGGTCTGAGGAACGCGTCCTTCCGATTGGAGATACTGTATCAGGGTTCAACGAGTAGAATTCATCTAGAAGACCGGTAACAATTTAAAATAAGCAGGACAGGCGTAAGGTTACAGCGCTGCTACCGTTCAGGTCGACCAACTGATCAACAACATGCAGGCGAGTGTCTGGGTGTAACGAAGCCCATGCAGCGAAAGTTGGGAGTCACGTCAGACACTCCAGAGTGAACTATATTCAATTCCATGTATGTAGTACATCCTGCGGCATATAGTATTCGAAAATGCGAAAATGTATGACAAGCGCGAACCATGAGGTACTTCATGAACTGAAGTACTCACTTCTCGAGCTGCCAACTATCTGTTGATTAGACAGACAGTATCATCAATTTTGGCCCTTCACCAGAACCGGTGCAGTGTGGAAGCATAAATAATAGCTGCCCGGGCAGAAAGAGGCCAGTAGGAAAACAAGACGAAAGTTAGAAAACATAGGGACTGGAAAGCACACAGCAGGATTAGAAGATATTTACAAGAACACAGTCAAGCGTCACACAGTAGAACAACATGAGATTGGGATAAGCAAGGATGGAGGAGAGGAAAAGAAAATTTACGCCTCTTTATATCTTCTGAATAGGCGCTTGTGCAAACAAATACACCGCCACCCGCATTTGGCAAAGGTGGCTTGGTCGACCCAGGTCTAACGGGTTGTGCATATTGTCTCCTACTCTTACTTGTCGTTTATGCCTCCGCGGCGCGACACCGCATCGGGCGGTAACAAGCATGGTAACAATCTTCGGACAGTCCTTGGACAACTCAAAAGCGAAAAGGTCAAAGAACGTCAAGAAGGTCTTTCATCGCTTCGTACCGTCTTCGCTTCAGACGAGGTCGTTCTTCATGTCGATGAAACTGGGGATGGACGCGCTTGGGTCGTTGTATTTCAAGCCCTCTTTACCGCCGTACTCGCAGAGAAAGATGCATTTGTCAAGAAAGGCGCGTCTGCAGCCGCCGCCGTCGTGCGCAGGCTCACTGATGCTGCCTCTGCCGTCCGTTGGTTGATCGAACGGAGTGTTGCGAGAATGAACACTAGGGTGATCAAGCCTGTGCTCGTCCATTTATTACAGACTATGGTGTACCATGGCAAGCTCTTTGCGCCGGTGGCATTAGACTACGCCAAGGGGATTCGGTGCATCTTGAATTGGGCTCCTCATATGGAACATGTGCAGGAGGAAACGTGGGTGAAGATTGTCGAGCTTGCGTTCAATGTCGTTCTCGGGGACCCCATAAGGAGGCAGCTGGAGGAGGACACAGAGGCTAGCAGCGACGATGACATGGGGAGTGTCGCCACTGGCATGGACATGGATGACATCTCGCGCAATGATGAGGACGACGGAGAAGAAGGTACACCCTCATCTTCTACTCCAGCTGGCCGGCGGAAACGCAAGCATCAAAGCCCTGTCCAGAAACCGGGGCGTAGTGGCACAACTGCCAGTCCCGCTCCCCGGTCCAAACCTATGGCCCTGGAACAAATCGAGTTCATGTCAATCCTCGCACTGCTATTGCGATCTCCTTCTGCTCCTCTCCTGTCGCCTAATCACCTATACCTTCCCTCAGCTCTTTTTGATCGTCTCGCGCGTTTCATCCACTTATATCCCGGTGATTCGTCGTTGCATCACGACTATCTACTTGCACTCTCCGCGGCTCTGTCTCATGTCGCGCTGAACGGACGTGCTGTGGTTAGCAAGTTTGCCAGGGAAGCTTGGAACGGCTTGATCACTATGTGGGGTACCAAGAACCAGAGAACGAAGGAGGACCTCGTCGTTGTCCTCAGAGTTTTATTCCCATTTCTGACGCAGGGCCCAGTGGAAGATGAGGACTTCGATGATCCCGGATATGGGGATGGGGTCGCGAAGCTTTGGCACTTACTGAACGGCGAGGCGGAAAATCGGTGGGGCGTCCACGGCCTTTCTCTGGAATCTCTCAGGCTCCAGATGGCCCAGTCAGACGAGGGCGAGAACATGCATATCGCTTTCGTAGCGAATACATTCCGATATGGATGGCATTTTGACTCGAGCCAGGCGCTCGCTTGGGCGATCCTTGAACTGCAAGCTGACTGTACCGAGAAGGTGGAGATGTACTACACTGTTCCTAGTTCACAGACTGATGTGCCTTTGTTCCGAAGTTGTATCACCTTGCCGAGTCAGTTCACTCCATAGGAATTGCGAGTAGCCGAAGCGTAGGCAAACGTACGAAGCTAGAAAATCCTGTGGCTGCCCTTTTGGACTCGATCAAGACGCAGAACGCATCACATCTACGAGTGTATTATCTACAAATTTTATTGTTCTTCATTGATCGGCACTGGTATGTCTTGCACGATGGCCTTCAGCAAGACGTGTTGTCTGTTCTACTTCAATTCATCTCTTTCGAGGATGGCATAGTGCAATCGTGGACCTTCCTATGTCTTGCCGCCATGGCCGATTCGCTGAGCACTCCGCGCCACACTCGCCCTTCTTTCTCTCCCTCACCGTCGCTACCCTTTGGCAGCAATACGTGGGACACAATTTGGACGCATGCAATCCGTCGTATCAATGTTTCAACTGTGGCTCGAGCCGCATGCCATACAGCGCATGTCCTGCTATCCCATGCTAAATATCTATTGTCATCTCATCGTGTTCTCTCTGAAATCGAATCACTCGCCAAAGATCTCGACGTTCAGGGACCCCCATTCCCATATGATTCTGTGTGTTCCTTTTTGGTGCTCTCTTTGCGTGTGGCAAATCAGGATGTCCGATTGTATAGAATGCAACTGGAGGAGAAGGTGCTTACCTGGCTCACCGATACTTGGATGGTGGCCCGCGGCAAAAGGTTGAGGATGCCACTCCATACCTCAAAAGATGTGCTTACGCTTTTAGAGAGCATCTGCTCTTTGTCGAGGAGGAGCAATCTACCGTGCGAAGTGTTCTTGCCAGATTGCTCCGTTGTAGATGCTCTGATTGATCACCATCGTACTGCCGTCATTCGGGATTTCTTGCTATGTGCGCACCTTCCGGCATTTTGCAGAAGTGTCGGGCCACGCAGCGACTTACCTTCTCGTGCCCCCAATGTGGATGCAGGTGGTGGAGGTGGTCACCCTAGTGAGCTCGGTCATGGACCACCTCCTCCCATCGATCTTATCCAACCGCGAGGCCGAGAACGTAGGATCTCAGCGTTTCTATTGAAGTCAATGGAGGAATTACCCACGAGCTGGGAATCAGGCAAGGAAGCAACTGGGTCGATGACAGCGGAGAGGGTCAGATCTTGTCTCGATCTCTGTGTCATTGCTCTCTCCTTCGAGGCTGTACTAGTTCTAAATGGGACGCAGAACAACAGGCGAGTCATACAAGCCGCATGCAGGCTGATCGGATCCATGATCCCAGTCCTTACGGACAAACGTTGGACGGCAGAGGAACGGACGTTGATTGTGGCAGGCCTGCAGCCTCTAGTGGTCATGTCTGACCGCGAAGACGATTTTGCTGCATGGGAGACGTGGGTAGCACCTGACGAGGGCACTGGGATCAGGCAGCAGGCACTGAAGTCCCTCCGACCGGAAAATAGCACACGGAACAAGTCGTTGTCGGGCCCACGCCGTGAGCTACAACGTCTAATTTTTCAAAGCGCTGATGTAAGTGCTCGTCGCTCTAACATGGATGTATTGCAGTCTCATTATCTCTTGACCTCTCACGACGGCTAAGGTGCAGGATGTGTTCAACAGTCTAGTGCAAACTTTGCGAGATGTGCTACGACTACTCGCAGGCGGATCGTTCGATGAGAACGACGAGTCCAATGTTATGGACATTGATGACAAAGACGGCTTTGGCCCAGTTCGGACTCACCAAGATGCCGGCCGTTCCGCATCGTCACAGCGAGGCACCAGTGTTACGTTGGACCGTTCCACTGTTGGGATTTGTGTGACATCGCTTGCTGTAATTCCCATCTTGCAATCAACATCAACAGAGCCTACGCGCGACAAGGAACTGGCAAACTTCGTCTTGAACTGTGCTGTGGATCGGTTTTTTGTCGTGGCCCAAGCTTATTTCAACAACGTCCGGCAGGGGACGTTGAGTATGAGCGTTTCTACTCTCAATAAATTTCTGGAGAAATTCGAGGGGCTTCTTAAGGGGTACGATCATGCGAAGAGCGAGCGCCTACAGTTATTGACGGTACATTTCCTGGAGTCCACCATCGACTTGTGGTTGCAGCCAACCGTGGCTTCCAGCGACGTTGGCAAACGTGTGCGAATGCTGTGGAGCTGGTTCTGTGATATGCTACAAACTAACAAGGTGCATTCATGGAGAATCCGAGATCATCTCACGTGTTTTCTCGACGCCTATCTCGCGCAAGATCCGACTCAAAAAATGTGGACCACGTACGCCAGCGCCGACCGGGAAGAAGATGACAGTGATATAAAGAGCGACGACAGCGACGGGGGCAAGAAATCTGAAGTCGATCAGGGTGGGGTCGTAATTGACTCCGGTGCTTTGCCAACGGCATTGCTGCCCACCCTAGGTGCTGATGAAGATATCCGTGTCCGGTGGCGCGCTGCTGTAGCCAATGCTCGCCTGTTCGTTCTTGCTAGGAGACTTAACCTCAATCTTTTGGATCTATATACCAAAGTAAAGAGCTACCTCTGCACGGATACAGATAAGTAAGCATGCCCGACTACTGCCTTATCATGAGTTAACATGTCAACGAGATAGCTATGAACAAATGCTCACTCGTGTGCTCTGCCTGGGCAATATTATGATAGTGAGTTCGGCCGTAAGACGTGGACCCTATTGGCATCTCTTGGAGACGTGTCTATATACCACGACATACACAAAGCATTTAGAAGCTGTCTTAACAGGTGTCGCTGAAAGAATGGGACTAGATTGTCTTTCCCAACTGTTCGAATCCTATGCATCTCAAATTGCGTACTCCATACGTCAAGCCGAGAAGGACTTCTTACAATTCCCCCCTCGCATCTTAGGATTCCAGGACAAAAGGCAATGCGCTCAAGCTGCGTTTCATGCTTTCACTCCTACAAATCTGATAGCAGGCGGCACTCGTGAATCGGTGAAGCACGGGAAACAACTTTTTACTAGCCATTGCAAAGTTGTGCAGAAATCAAACGTGGAGGGTATCCGTGAATGTTTTGCTGAGATCATCGGATACCAGATCGTTATCTGGATGGACGAACATTTGAACGCTACGGCAAACTCGATGGATGGCCTGGAGGAGCTTTTGCGGATCAAGACGAAAGAAATTGGCGAATCTGAGCGATTCGACGCATATTTGCAGCAAAATGCGGACGCTATCGTTGGTGCAATCCTGCGTACCCTCCGTGATCAAGACTTCACTTCTCGCGGGCCCATCGACATAGGTTTACGAGACTCAGGCTATCACGACAATGTTACAGACACCTTTCGGCACTTGTGTCGTTACAGAGGAGCAGACACCTTTTTGCCACACGAGCCTAATCTTCCCTGTTACGGTACCCAGACAGTCTTGCAGTCGCTGAAATGGTTTGGTTCTCGAGTGCCCGAGGTAGAGACGCCTGGAATCACGTACCACATTCTTCACCGACTTTTCGCGGAGGTAGAACGAACTCCCATTGTCAATGAGCAAATGCGACTCTTGAACGGCATTTGCGTCTGGATCGCCACACATTATAGCCATTTTCAAGACGAGACCCTACTACGGACGATGGTGAATATGTCTGCCATCATGTTGGCCCAGTCGGACCTCGCGTATGCAGCACAGTCTATCCTGGAGTGGGGGTTCAGCCTCTACCGCCGCAGCACACAGAGAAATACCAACATATCAGATATCCTCATTCGTATCAGCTGTCTGGCCTATGACTATGCTCAGGACTCCGGAGATTCTTCTCTTAAAAACATGGGGCAAGCACTTCTTCTTTGGATAGAGAACCAGGTCATACAACTCTGTGGCAATGAAGTCATGAAGTTACAGGTTGTGAAGGCTCTGACCGCATGGCCGCGGGACCTCCCACAAGAATTGCAGATTCTTCGCGATGAAATACAATCTCCTGAGCTTTCAGCGATACTCACGGATCATCGTATCTCATCCAATAAATTTCGTCTTGTTCGCCGTCTCCGCGACCTAGCAACAGAGACTCATGGTATTGACGAGGAACAATTTATGCAATCAGACTTCTGGCATCTCAAAGAGTGTTTACCATCAGCAAGTCAGCTTCTCGACGATGACATCGATGCATTCGCTGCTCTCTTACTGCTCAATCATGGTCACCTCAGCAGCTTCGGAAACGTTGATGCCCAAGGCATGTCCCAGAATATACGAACTCGGCATCGTAACAATTCGCTCAGGAAAGATCTCACTGACGGCTACGATGCTGCGCGTCGCGCCATCGTTGTGTCGTTGCTAACAATGCTTGATGCTACTTCGGCAGTTGAAGTGCATGCTGCGTATCTCACCTTGCGCTCACTTATGTCGGTTTACACTCCGGACGCAGTTAAATCTCGAACGTGGTCTAGTGGATATTATGGCGATCTACTATACTTTCAGGCACATGCCGCGCCGTTCGCGAGAAGAGCGGCGTGCGATCTCCCCACTCTTTTAGCTTCCCAGGAATCCTTAGAAGCCTCTAGCAGTTTCGATACATGGGTACCTCACATCACGACGTTGCTGTGCGATGCGCTCACCGCCCATGATCTCTTTTATGCTCCCCTAAGTCCCATCCTACATTCGCATCGAGATTTCGCCGAACAGATCTTGCCAGTATTGGTGCAGACACTCTTACAGATCGAACGTTCGAGTGCTCCTTCTCAAACCCAACTCCCCTTGCGTGAAGAACTTTCACGGTATTTTGCTGCAATTCTGACTTATGAACACGCCGACCTCGCTTGCTTACGTTCTGTAGTTGATATTACCCTCCACCTTCGTTTCTTCCGACCAGCTCATATACGTGATGCTCTGGCTCATGACAGTTGGCTTAGTCTTGATTATGCGTTGATGAGTCAAAATGCGATCAAATGCGGCGCATACACGACGGCTCTGTTATTCCTGGAGCTGGCAGCGGAATATAACGGGGATGATTGCTCGGACCCCGCGACAACCGAGCGAATCCTTTTCGATATCTACAGTCATATCGACGAACCAGATGGATTCTATGGGATCAAGACGCATGACTTACGCCAGTTTCTCATAAAGCGACTGCATCATGAGAAACAATGGGACAAAGCTTTCCAATTCCACGGTGCCGCGTTCGAAGCAAGGACATCAGACACACAAAACGCCCAAGGTGTAGTCGAAGCGCTGCACTCTTTCGGGTTCAATCGTCTAGCAATGACGTCTCTGGGAAGCATACCGAATGGATCAGAGGAGAAGAGCGACGCAAACACAATGATGTACCGCCTTGGATGGCGCACAGAGACTTGGGATTTACCAGAACATGTGGAGGAGCGAAATCCAGGACTTCCACTATATCTCGCACTTCGAGCTGTGTATCGCGAGCGTAATCAGGAGACCGTCGACAGCATAATCCGTCGAACATTAGTCGAAGAGATGCGTCATCTGCATCATCTTGGAGACGAAAACTTGACCGAGATTCGTCAAGTCACACAGAACGTCATGTGTCTTAGTCAAGTAAGGCAGTGGAGGAGTCATGCCACACAGTTCGCATTACACAACAAGACCGTCGAGAAGGGTCAATGGGATACGTTCACTCGCCTTGACGAGGACTTTGAGTACGTGCTGCATCCGTAGTATTTTGCCTGTAACTGAGAGACCCGATAGCTTTGACGACGGTGAGGCAATTCTAGCCACACGGATATCTCTTGTGCGATCAGTGAGTCAAAGGGAGCAACGAGGGCAGATAGGAAATCTTCGATCACCCTTTTACAAGAGCCTGATTGATCTCGAGGCCCGCTGTCTCATCAGTCTATCGGAAGCTGCTCGGCTTGCCGGTCATAGCCAGATTGCCCTTAACTCTGTTGTACGAGCCCAAGCACTTGAGGACAGTTCTTCATCAAGAATCACTCAGGAGTTTGCCAATGTTCTATGGTTAATGAAAGAACCAAAATCAGCGGTCCAGTCCCTGGCCAATCTCCTATCGACTTCATCTAGCAACTTTTCTCAGATGGACAATCAGGAGAAAGTTCGAAGGGCGATGTCGCTAGCTTGTTTGGTGACTATTCCTTAGCTTAGAGAATGCGGGTTGTTTAATCAATCGCTCACTCAGGGTACATGGACCTCAGAAGCGTCGCTCGAAAAACCAAGTGAAATCATCACCCGCTGTTTTGGTCCAGCCACTGATTTACTGGCTCAAATTGACCCTCAACCACTTCCTATCTCAACCTCCGATCAAGCCAGCGTTTATCATAAATACGCTATCTTTGCGGAACGCCAATACCACGCCATTGTAAACTCTCCAGATGCTTTAAGATTCAGAGTATATGTCGATCGCAAAATAGAGGAGATCAAACACCGCAAATCCCAGGTTCAGAGGGCTCAGATGGGCACAAGGGAGCATTCGGAGCTTGTTAGGGAGCTCAAGAAAGCGGAAAGAGTTCTAGGCCAGGATCGGACACGGTTCAAGGACCACGTTGACTCTCGGAAATCGTTTCTTGCGTTGGCAATCGACATGTACTCCCGTTGCTTGACATCTTCCGACGCCTTTGACAATGACTCCATCTTGCGATTCTGTTCCCTTTGGTTGGCCAACTTCGAGGAGTCAGATCAGAATCTTGGTTTTGGTGTTGCTCTGGATCGAGTGCCCTCACATAAATTTGTCTTCCTTGCGCATCAACTGGCAGCTAGGCTGTCGAAGACTCCTTCACCTAACTCGACCGGTAACCAAGGTTATCTCCAAAGACTTTTGATCAGGATGTGCCGTGAACATCCCTTTCATAGCTTGTATCAAGTGTTCTGCTTGACGGCTGAGGGATCTGTTCCGCAACCGTCCATGTCTGCGAGGAGGCAATCCGGACGACTTGAATCTCAGGCAGAACGAACTACTGCAGCTTGTGATCTCTTCGACCAACTCCGAAATGATATCACAACTCGAGAGCGAGTACGAGATGTAGAACGAGTCTGTCACGCCTCGCTGGAGTGGGCAAAACACCCCATCAAAGACCGTTTCCTTCGTCATCCGCCGAAAGGTCCCCTTCAGATACCAGAAGAACTCCTCATTCGTAGGATCGAGCACCTGCGCGTGCCTGTGATCACGGCAAATACTCCAGTTGACCCAAGTACCCGATACGAGCACTGTATATGGATCAACCACTATGAGGCAATCTACACTACTGCTGGGGGCGTAAACTTGCCCAAGATTACGATTTGTATTGGCAGTGACGGGCAAAAGTACAAGCAGCTGGTGCGTATTACGATATCAACCTAGGATCCATACACACAGTCTGATGATAGTCTTATGAACTTAGTTCAAAGGCGAAGGCGGTGATGATTTGAGACAAGATGCTGTGATGGAGCAGGTATTTGACCTTGTGAACGTCCTTCTCAGAAATGACCGTGAGACAAAGAAGCGGTCGCTGAGTATCAGAGACTACAAGGTTGTTCCTCTTGCCTCCCAAGCTGGGGTGCTTGAATTTGTGCAGAATACCAGTCCGTTGTCTAAATGGCTTCCTTCCGCGCATATACGGTATGTCTGAGCCTATCTTCCCGTTTTTTTCGTGTCCATGACCTATTCCTCGCAGATATCGCCCGGGCGATATGCCTGCCAATGATGTGTCGAAACAACTGGCCAAGAAGCACGCGGAATGTAATCACGAGCGCGGGCCATTGTTGCAGCTTTTCCTTCAGCTCCGCGAACGCTTCAAACCTGTCATGCGGCATTACTTTACTGAGACGCATAAGAACCCCATGTCCTGGTTCGCGATGCGATTGAAATATGCTCGAAGTGTTGCAACAACGTCGATTGTGGGTCATGTTCTCGGGCTTGGAGACAGGCATACGTCCAATATCCTCATGGACAATGTCACTGGGGAAGTCGTCCATATCGACCTGGGAATCGCATTTGATCAGGTCTGCACAATCATGTCTCGGTTACATCAGGATAGAATTGATCTAATTTTCCATTGTGCAGGGAAAAATATTACCTGTCCCAGAGCGAGTGCCGTTCCGCTTGACAGCAGACATGGTTGATGGTCTAGGCATCTCAGCGACTCAAGGGGTGTTCCAGCGCTGCGCCGAGGAGACTCTACGCGTCTTGCGTGAACGATCGGAAGTCATATTGACGGTCCTTGAGGTCTTCAAATATGACCCGCTTCACTCATGGTATGCTCATATGCATTGATACGGGTGCAGATTATAACACGAAGCGTTCAAATTATCCAGGGCTGCTAGTGAATTGAAGATCAAGCGAGTACAGGGCTCCAGCAACGAGACGAACGCGCAGTTAACTGGCGATGCCATCCGCTATGCGATTGGTATCGACATGGCAAGCGGGACGGCAGATGAAGCTGCCGACCGTGCATTGTCAGCCGTTAGTCGCAAATTGGACAAAACGCTCAGTGTCGAATATACTGTAAATGAATTAATCGCCGAGGCGACAGATCCGGGCAATCTCGCACAAATGTATCACGGTCAGTACAATCAGTACAATAATATTTCCGGCCTGCTCATCGACCACTGACATGTGTATGCTTGCAGGATGGGGTCCTCATTATTGAACAATGGTCGCCATACATGCCTTCACGTCGCATCGCAACAACCCTTATGCATAATTTATAAATTAGCTCTGCCACACAATTGTATAGTATTCCTCCATCCATACAAGATTCTCAAATTTACTGCCTATATTATCCTCCGAAAACATCATCCGGCCCAACCACACCAGAATACATAACTTAGCGAAGCAATGAGATGAGATGGCAGTCATGAAGAACAGAGTGCCAGTATACAGCTTTTTTTTTCTATGTAGAGCAGCTACTTCCCGCATTCCAAAATTCGTACAAATGCTGAGCACAGGTATTACTGGTCGCGGGTATAAACCACGGACGAGTGTATCATGTATCAATACAAACCATCAACACCAAAGTCGCAGCCTCCCATAGCACGGACAGCTACGAAGTGGCCTACCAGCCTTCACGTACGTAGAACAACAAAGGAGTCTGTGATAACGACGGAAAGCGAGGGAAAGGAGATCCGGAGAATGAACGTAGATCGATGCATCATATGACATTGCGGAATGATGAGATACCACGGGAAAGAAATAAAATGTCTGTCGCCATTACTTCGACTTGGAGATTTCCCGCGCGGCCTTGATCAATGGTGCCAACGTCCGCAGGGGCTCCGAAATCTTAAAGAATGGGTGCTGCGATAAAGTGGTGGTGAGACATGAAGAGGAAATGTAAGAGGTAGCTTACCTGAAGGATCTCGGACGCCGTGGGCCGCTTCTCAGCATCTACTTCCAATGTCTTGGCCAAGTAATCCCGGAAGATCGGAGAGAGCGCCTCTGGGTTGGCAATCGTCGGCGTGCCGTTGGTGGCGATGAGGTACAGTGCTTTGAGAGGATTTTGATTGAGGTATGGTGGCTCTCCTTCGATCATTTCTGTAACAAGCGGCATGATGAGACAAGGACAAAGAAGTGAAAGGTAAGCATACCAATCGCCATAATGCCCAAACTCCATATGTCCACCTTCGGACCATACTCCTTCCGCGTGACGACCTCTGGCGCCATCCAGTACGGCGTGCCGACCATAGTTGTCCGCTTGGAATTAGCGTCCGAGATTTGGGCACAGAATCCGAAATCAGCTGTGTCCCGATTTATCAGTGATTCATGTGCATACACTCAGTAAAACAGCGAGGAACGTACTCAGTTTGATATCACCGGTCATGCTGAGGAGCACGTTGTCACTCTTGATATCACGATGGATCACACCATGCCTGTGCAAATGTTCCAGACCCTGCGCCGTCTCCCGCGACACCGCCGCGATCTGGCCCTCCGACATCAAGTTGGCAGTAACGACGTCCGTGAGCGAGCCGCCCTCCATGTACTCCATGACGACCCACAGCTCGTTCTTGTGCAAGAAGGAATCGATGTAGTTCACAATGTTCGGGTGGCGCGAAGCACGCATGACAAGAATCTCATTGATGATGAGATCCTTCTTGGGCTGCTTCTCAAGGTCCATCTGCTTGATCGCGACAGAAAGGTTGGTTCCGACCTGATAGGCCGTGTAAACACCTCCCGACGCTCTACATCACATCTCTCAGCGTTAGAGACCGCATATAGTCAACGTAGACGACAAACTCACCCAGCACCGATCTTCACCAGGTTCTTATACAACCTCGTCGGGTCCGCATCTGTACAGATCGCTTGCAACCGCGTAACGATATCCGCTTCCTTCTCCTTGTCCTTCTCCTTACGCTCCCGCCTCCTCGGCGTAGCCCCGCCCGCGCCCGCCGCCTTCTGCAGGCTCGCGGTCGCAGGACTGGCTTGCTGGGGAGGGGCCGAGCGCCCAGGAGTGCGCTCCTGGTGCGCCTTCGACGAAAGATCCGTGGTAGACGAGCCAGGGGAAGATTTGGATGGCTTCCCCTGGAACGCGCTCGGCGGCGCAGGCGCCTGTGGGTAAGGCGTCCCGTTCGGTGAGCGCCGGTCCCGGGTAGTGTTTGCACGAGAGAGCTGGTCAGGAGACTTGTGCTGCTTGGAGGGGGGGAGGCGCTGCGAGGTGGAACGGTCGAGGGCGGGAGTGAGCGGGGCAGCGGGCGGGAGCGGGGCAATGCGGTGAGCAGGAGGGGTGCCTTGCGTGGGAGCAGAGGAAGACTTCTTGGGAGGCGGAGGTGCGGCACGCTAGTATGAAACGTGAGACGTTATAAAGAGTACCAGATATCATGACTTACAGGGTTCTGGAAACCATCGTCGACGTATTGCTTCGGTTGCGCAGACATACCAGGTTGAGGGGCAGGGACAGTAGCCATCTTGTCCCAGACGGAGTGATCGCCACGGCTCTCCTGGTAGAACTTGACAATATCCATGACCGCCTGAGGATTCTTCTCTTGGTCGCTCTTGGAGATGCCACTCTCCTGGAGAAGCTGTTGCCATTCCTTCGGGAGACCCGTGAACTCACCCGTGGACGAGTTGAAGCCGACGTGGGTGAGATGCACGGGGTCGTACGGCGTGCTTATCTCGGGACGCTTCGAAGTGTTCAGGAGGTCAGCGACGAAGCTGGAAAATCCGCCCTTCTTTGACTTGGTCGATGTCGTCCCGCTCCGCCCACGGGTCGTCCCAGGAAGACTCGACTGCGGTGTATTCGGCACATTGGTTGGGACGCTGTATGTGAGCTGCTGCTGGAGCGCATCCACGTCGAAGGCATCCTGTTGCTGTGCAGGCGCTTGCTGGTATTGCTGCGGGAGCGCCTGCTCGTCGTCAACGTAGAACACGGTGTCGGGCGGAAGGCCAATCGGATCGGACAGACGTTGGCTCGCGATGTTGCGCTGAGTTGGGAAAAGGTCGTTCAGATTGGCGGTATTGGCCCGCGATGGGCGCGGCGGGGGCGATGTGCCGTTCATGGGGATGTTGTCGCCGGTATTGGTGCGGTTAGCGGCAAAAGGATCGCGATCGATGTTCTTGACAACAGTGGGAGTAGGCAAGCTCTGCTTTCGTGGCGGAGCCTTCTGGAGAGAGTTGCGAACGCGAGGGTCTTTCTTGGCTACTGACGGAGGTGCAGGGGCCTGCCTGGAGGGCTGAAACGGATCCTGGTAGTTGGTCGTAACTGTAGCTTGATGATTGGGGTCTTCAACGAAGTCGGCGTATTGCTGGAAGGACTGACGGTTGGGACGAATGTATTCGACAGTGATCTTGGAGTGGCGACTGGAAGAAGGAGGCGGTTGGTACGGCCTCTGGTTGATACTGCTCTGCGAGGTCGTCGACATGGACAGTGATGGCGAGTCGCGAGGGGTGTACTGTTTGTCTTTTCACGTCAAGCGGAGTTGGTGGTCACGAACAACGATGTCGACGACAATCAGAACGAGGTGGTCAGTGCGTGGTGGCTGAGAATGGCTTTCACTTTAATGACCCGGGGAGAATCCGCAGTCCGACTATATTAAAGGCAGTCCAGGCCACTCCGACGCCGTGCAGAATGCCCTGCTCGACGTGTGAGAAGGGAACAGATGGCGGACGGACGCTGTGCGTGACGGTGTGGACGCCGGACTGAACGGTCTCGACGACAGAATGGCGGCGACAAAGTTTAAGTCGACCTTATCGATCCCAGTGTCCCAGTTTGCCATATATGGATGCCCTGCTACACTTCGCCACAGCACCGCCCTTACGGCTCATCCTCGCAAGATCCGGATCCGTCGCACGCTCATGTTCTCAGCTCGCGAAAATCATCCGCCGTTCTTACCATCGCGTTAATAGGCCAGATGATTTTACACCGATTATTTCAACACAAAACCTACGTCCTAAGCTTTGGTTCATTGTTCGCATGCAACAGGTCGTTTATTTATTCGTGATGAGCATAGCTGCAGATGTTGAGAGCATTGGATATATGCTGCGATCAAACACCATGCGCAGGCCGTCCAGGCCGTCCAACATCTCGCTGAATCACAAACTCCAGATTTTCATAATCATTCAGCAGCACAACGAGGATGCACAAAAGGAGCACGAGCTCTTATCGAACATAAGGGATAACTTACATGAAGGGGATACAGCAAGAATAGTATCTGCGAGGCTAGAGCGCTCGTATTCCGCATATTCCGAGATACTGGTATAAGCTTTACGCTCAGCTTTCTCCAATCGTGGCTAGCGTCCTCGACCACTGTACTACTTTGGGATGTGCGAGAACCTGATAAGAGAAAAGTTAAGGGCTGATTCTGCACGAGAGACAGCAAACTGGGGCTGGCATACCTTTTTAGGGTCGAAATTCAACACTTGCAGCCCATCCAATGAGGTTGCACGAGAGAGCGCAACATATGCTTGGCCTAGATTCAAACACATACAGTCAGATAAACGGCAAACGCGAGGCTGGGACAGAGCATCAAAGCCTACCTTTCTCGAACACTTTCGCGAGATCAACCTTCACTCGCTCCAGTGTCTGGCCTTGCGACTTGTGTATCGACATCGCCCACGCGAGAATCAGCGGCAGCTATGAGTTATCTTCACGTTAGCGATACAGCGCACAGTTCACAAATGCGCACGCCTCACCTGCGTCCTGCTGACCTGCACCTCTCCATTCGGTAATTCCACCTTGAACACTTCCGACTGTACGATCACGGTCCTGGATTGAGATCCGGGCTGCAGGAACTCTACCACCGGAAGCCGCTGACCCGTGCTCGCCCTCTTCGCTTCTTTGCCGTTCTTCGACAGCGGCTTCGACGAGGACTTCTCGCTGTACGGGTTGTCCTGCATATCGGACAAGTACGACGGATCCCCTGGGTCCACGAACCTGAGGACCTTGCCCATGGACCCATTCACCAGCGTGTCGTCTATGTTCTTGATCAACATGACCTGTTCCCGCGACACTTAGCAGCCCAAAGCGATCACATTTAGCCTATGACGCACCTGAGCACCGACTTTGAGTGTCAGCATCCTAGGGGCCATGAAGTTGCTTAGCATTTTTTCACGCTGGGCTTCGTCAACGATTGTCCCGCCATCACTGGCGGTGTAAGTCTTGACCTCTCCGTTGATGCCGCTCATCCGCGCGGTGTTGGAGCGCTCGACGTCTTCACGCCGCGGGAACCTAGCACATAACATTATATCAGCTATGCCGACAGAATACGATCAGACCACGCACAACTCAGTCGCGCCAAGTCCATCTTCATATTCGATTCCCCGTGAAAGACCTCTGAATTTCGCAATGGATATGGCTGTAAGCCGACCAAACCGCATCTCGTTCAGCATGTCCACGAATTCTGGGAGCTGTCAACGCCTGGTAATAATGCAAGGACCAAAATTTCCACCCACCAGGATCGCGCTGACGGAACACCTTCGTGAGATTGAATGTCTGCTTGATGGTCTCACCCCACAATTCGGCCTCAAAGGCAAACTTGACTTTATCGCTCTTCGCCACAGGTGGCAGCTGGAAGAAGTCTCCCGTGACGATGACCTAGCCGGTCGCGGTGAGGAGGATGGCTCCCTATGCGTGGACCTGGCTATATGCGCGAGTAACACACCTGAATCCCACCGAAAGGTTCGACCTTCCCACGCAACTTGCTCCCGATTTGTGCAAGCTTATCGAATAATTCCCCTTCCACCATTGACACTAAAGGACGTGTCATTTACGACAACAGAAAGAGAAAGATCATGGCGACAAACCCTCATCAATGATTAGAACTTTCGTCCGAAGCCAGCGTGCACTAGCCTTCTTGTTCTTCTTGATCTTTGTTACCAGCTGGTCTACAGGCTCGCGTCCAAGGCCAATACCCGCAAATGAGTGGATCGTTACTCCGCCAATATTACATGCAGCGATGCCTATATTGTATGTAATTAGTGCATGTATACGACTTCAAAATGCCGGACAGACCAGTAGAAGCAGTAACAGCAACCGCATCGTGGGACGTGGAATTTTTGATCTTGAGAATCCTGATAATCTCGCGTAGTAGTATAGACTTCCCAGTTCCTAAGCGGGAAAATGAATTAGAGATGTTGTGCGACACAAACGACGAAAAGGGGCTCCATCAAGGTCAGGCGGGCGAAACGAACATTGTCCAGTCCGCCTATGCACACAGGAAGGTAGACGTCAATGTATTGAATGTGGTCTTTCAGGTGATAAGTAGTCCGACCTGTCATTCACACACCCCGGTATCCAGTACCACCGTGCGTTATGCATGATTGAAGTTATGTAAAATCAGGTAATACTGCACATCTCCAGTCTTGCATACCATATGTTCCAAGACGTTGAACACGATATAGTGTTCCATCTACTCACCTGCACTTCCGGTATAAAAAACGCTATGTCCGTCCTGCACCAGCTTCAGAATATGTGACTGCTCCTGACTTAGCACCACTGGTCCAATTTTTGCGCCAGCATTTGACCCTGAAGAAGCAGGAACTACACGCGGAGAGGCTGCGTTTGTCGACTGCGCCACTCCGAGTGGTCGCCCAAGCCGTGATCTGGGATAGGTTGTGCTTTGACTTTGTGCAGGTTGACCCCAGCCTGGAGGAAGCTGACGACGTTTGGCGGGGGGATCCTGCGAAGACGAGGGGCGTTTCTGCGATATGCTGCTCCTGGAACTTTGAGAAGACGTGATCATCGTTTGTGAGGCAGCGCTTTCCTCGTCTAGAGCCTCTTGGATGTCTTTGAGACGTTGTTCCAGGCCAGACAGTTTCTGTTTGGGAGGCGTAGGTGCCCACGGAATGGCCGTCGCGTCCGAGTCACTAATGGAGGAATCGTAGCTCGCCGAGGGCAGAGAATTTGATGAAAAATCGCGTTTGACGGAGCGAAGGCCGGACATCGGTTGCTTGGGCGGAGGAACCATCTCTACTCAGGTGGTGAGTTTATGTCGATAACAAGTCCAGGACAAGTGTGCAGACGCGGATACAGCCGTGCAGCACCCGGTGGCAGCAACGAAGTTGAATGTGGACGCGTGACACCCACCCGCGACACGATCACGAGATCGTCACTTCGACGCGACACTGAATAGTACTAGCGCCGGAGAACCACCACATTCATCACCTTCGTCGCACAAAATGACTTGGGTTCTCGGTTGGTCGCTTGATATGGATTATGGTATCCAATTCGCCAAGGACCGTAAACTCGTCGGCGTTGTCGAGAATGTCACGGACAATCGTCTCTTCCTCGCTGCAGCCAGTTATATCGGTGTGAACACAAAAATCCGTGATGTCCTGTCCTGCTGGGAGGGCGACGGTCTTGCGGTGGTTTTCGGTATCTATGTTGACTACAGACATAGGAGGTGCCCGCCGCGAGAAATAATCCCTTCCCGACTACCACCCGAGAAAAGGATAGATTTACTCCTCAGACTTTTGCAGACGGACGACCCCCCTAAGTGGTATCGCTATGATGATGGCACTTATACGCCCTGGGGCGGCGAGCTGTGCGGATTTTCCGCTGAGGACCAGGAATACGACCTACAAGAGGAACACAAGTGGAACGAGGATGGTACTCGTGTAGAGGACGCGCATGACGAGGAAGAAGAACAAGAAGGCGATCATGATAATGATCAAGATGATGAAGAGGGGGAAGAGGAAGAAGAGGGGGAGGGGGGAGAGAAGGGGGAGGGCGCTATCGAAGATGACGGCGAAAGGGCACATGAAACTAACGCGCTCAGCTCCACCTTTGGTACGTGCGGCATTTCGGTGCATTGACTCAGAGTCTTGAACATGTCTATTCATGGTCATATATCATATACTGCAGTGTCGAAATGCATCATCGAGGTCTAATAGCAGAGTTTTATGACGGACACTTACGCATACGGCTTATCATTACACTTTCTCCTCCGTTCCCTGCCATGGTGGTGCGGCGACGCTCCCTAAGCTCATGGTGTGATATGTTGCTTCCCTCAATGTAATGACTAATGCGTGCCGTCCTCTACTCATTTATCACAATTCCGATAATCAAAATCAATGCACACGGGCTGGAGGTAGCGAGGAACATACATATCATACAATAGAAACTACAATCACCGACTATAGTCCTGCCCTCACTCGTGCGAGTATAGCCGCTATGAGGCCTGGGACATCGTTGGCCTGCGCATATGCTCCCACCACGTCTCCCACTTCTTCAGAAAGTCCTTCAATATGTGCATCCGCGAGCTGCCTCGTATTGGGTACAAAAAGGAGGATAATTTGTATTGGTCTTGGTGGCCCGCCCGGGTCAGACGATGGCGTGATGGAATACGTGAGGTGAAGTTCATTCTCGGACGCAGAACGGAAGGATTCGAGCGAGTGTAATGAGCGGTGTAAGGCAAGCGACGCCGTGAACCTGTTTGCAGAACATGACGCATGAGGACTAGCAACAGGAGCTCCCAATGCGACGTACCAGTCATACAGGCTGACCACCCTTCCGTCTTCAACCTCGTCCTTGCCCGCTCTGACAAGCTTCTCTACGTCCGCTCTCTCCATCCGCAGTCGCTCAACCTCCCTTGCGCCATCCTTTACTTTCTCTTTGACTTCATCAATAGTCTCGTTCAGATTCTGGAGCTCATCGTCCAGCTTCTGCATCTCCGAGACCTGCGAGTCGAGTTGAGCGTTGGCAGACGCAACGGTAAGGCGAGGATGAGGATGTGCCTGGCGTAATCGAGTGAGCTGCAAACGCGCATCGAGGATCTTGCTCGCGAGTGTCGACGCCTCATCAGTGAGTGCTTTGGCCTTCACATAATCTGCGCCGAGATGTAAGTCGGAAGTACATGTATATCATGACCATCATTGATATTCGTACTCACCTTGCTCGACGAGGGGAGCCAATTTTCGAATGTCACCATCCTTCTCAACTAACCTGGCCTTTGCGGTCTTGAGAGCGCCCTTCTTCTCCTCGTTTGCGAGCCTGAGCTTCTCATTGTCTTCACCGTTGATGTTGGGTGCATCGTCGCTCACAATCGTCTTGATGTACTGGTCTTTCGCCTTCTGCTCAAGGTATTGGATCTTGAGCTTTCGCAAGAACGCCTACGGAAGCCTCGTATAAGTCTTCCTACACAGCACCCGGGAACTCCTCACCACTTGCGATGCAACATGAAAGGCGACGATGGCCGGATCAGTCAGTGCCGCCCCACCTTGGAACAGTTGTCCGACCTCATTTTCAGATGAGCTTTGCTGAGAATCAAACTGATCTCGATAGTCGACAATATGGAATGGCGTATTCTCTAACGTTGACTGAAGGGAACGAGCTGCCTCTAGTTTGGCTGTGTGTTCCGCGTCCATCGTCGGTCAAATCGCAGTGGAGACGGTGCGTCAAAAAATATTCTGTGAGGTATCCTAAAAGAAAAAGCAAAACGAACTCTACAGCCCGGTCATGGTTTGTTCTGGCAAACAACCCAGACGCGTCGCCTGCAGGGCGCGTTTGCAGTGATCACGTGCTCGGGTCGTCGACCATCACGGTCCACGATTGAGGTCTGGCACAAGTTGAGCAGAAACCCTACCTCGACTCGGACGTGGACATCCCTGTCTTGACATTGTACGGCGTCCACGTCGCCAATCTCTCAGGATGTCTGCTACGACCATCTTCCGGCGGAGCCGACTGCTTTTCGAGACGCTGGCAGGTACTTCTCGTGGCGTCCCGTCCGTCTCTAGAGTCGGTCAAACTCGAGGGTATGCTCAGAAGAAAAAACCTGTTGTAAAGCAAAATTGTGAGTAACATTCCTCGTTTCTTATTTTGAGCGCAGGAGCCCGGGATCTGAAATGAAATCCTATAGCACAGGGGTTCAAGGGAAACAAGGGCAAGGGCCCTGCAGAGAACAAATTCAAGAAAGAGAAGAAACCTGGGGTATTGCTTGCCAATGCGATTCTGCACACTCACACCTACTCATCTCTGCGTCTTTCCGTCATAGACATTCCTCTCTATGCCAGTCAACCAGCTCGCAGATCCTCTCTTCAAGTCTGACAATCGCGCAGTGCTCAAGCTGCCACCATACTCTCCCGTGCGTCCCGAGGACACTCATTGTCTTTTCCATGAGCTGCTTGTTTGCTAAGTCGGTTGCCGGTGTTGCAGGACTCCATGATCGACGCTGTTATAGGATCAGCAATGGAGTTCCCGATGTCGGAAAACGAAGCGATTCGCGCATATGGTGTGCCAAAGAATCTCCTAGTCGAGGTGAGCTCGCTAAAATCTCCTTGACGTATTCCCTAACCACGGCCCTTAGTTCCGTGTGCTCTCAAAACCATGCTCTATCGTCCGGGACGTTACGATGACCGCTATCGATACGCTGGATGAAGCGGGTATGAAGTCGAGTAAAGATTTGAGATATGTATTGAGTGAGTTGCTTAGCTGCGTTGGAGACATATAACCTTATTATGGTTCAGCTGGACCCTCGGGTTGCGGCAAAAGTTTCCTCTTACTGCAATTAGTCGAATATGCTACGAACCTTAATTGGATCGTGTTATATATTCCGAGAGGTATGGCTGCCGTTCCCCAGCTATTGATATCAAAGAATGTGCTGATGACCGGACACCAGCTATCAACTTGGTTAATTCATCCACCACCTACGTATACGATACGCGCACGCGAACGTATCTCCAGCCAGACTATTCATATCAACTCCTCCGACGATTTCTGAGTGTCAACTCGATGCCCCTGCAGGATATCACATCTCAGGAAGAAGTGATATTGGAGAATCAAACAATACCGGCGGGCACTTCCCTCACTGAGCTAGCGAAGGCCGGTCTGGAGAACAAGGAGTTTTCACCCATCGTCCTCTCTGCGTTGATGAACGAGCTGTCACACCAGTCAAAGTGGGTTTCTCCTCCTCCCACTTCGTCTGTGTCTTTTAACTCACGCTCGCTCCTTAGATATCCGGTCGTGTTTGCAGTAGACGACGTTCAATCGCTCTACTGTTACACCTCGTATCGTGATCCGCATTTCCGAACTATCATGCCTCAACATCTCTCAATTCCCCGCATGATTCTGGAATTTGCTAGTGGCAAGAGGTCTTTCGTACGTTTTGGACCCATTATCTTTCCGTTGTGGCATGACACCCTTTTTCCAGCCTCGTGGTGCGTTCCTGGGAGCCGAGTCCACTACAAACACGGCTTTCCAGATGCCTCTAGAGCTACGTGAAGCGCTTGCTCTACCACCCATGCGTCCTGCCGGCCCCTATGTGACACGCTCGCCCGAGCTAGCGGAGTATGCGCAAGGCCTGCGTAATTTCCCTGTCCCCTCGCAGCTCAGTATCGATGAGGCAGCGTCGCTGTTCGAAGTCTGGATCAAGGACAATGCATTACACTCGGGCGAAGTGCGTGGAGAGGGTGGTGAGCTGCGTTCAGGTGGGTGTCAATTGGTATGTTCCAGCTCAACCGTGTGTGCTAATGCGTTCTCCAATACCACGCAGCCGCAAATGACGAGCTCTTTATGACGAAGTACTGCGAGGCGAGCGGGAATGCGAGAGCGTTCGTATGGAAAGGGCTCCTGTCCACGCTGTCGTCGTTATAAGTAGTTGGATCGTAGGACGACGAGTGCTGAATATACTTCTTCCATTCTGCTGTGTTTCTGTGTCCATCATTGTGAACGTCCGTCAGCGGTCAGCTTCGATCAAATTCGAGGTCTGTCAGGTAAGGTGGTGACGAAGCATGATTTGCTTGAGTGATTGAGTGTTCTTCTGTGATCCTGTGGAATAATTTTCGATCGTCACGGGCGATCATGCGAGGAAAATAAGCACTGCCGTGTGGGTCCGAAGTGGAGCAATGTGGTATTATTAGTTGCTGGTTACTCGTGCAGCCTCCGCAAACTATCAAGTCGATCTATGATCTATATAGTTATGCATGAAGATGACTGCATATTATTGCTTGTGATCCGTGTGCATGTTACACTATCGATGGATTCAAAAACATCCGCAGGTCGAAGTATAAACTGTTTATAGAACTTGACGCGGATACCCTCACTCGGATGATCCCCTATGCACAGAAGCAGATATTTCGTTCACGGTCGGCGGCAGCACACGACACAGAAAGTGAACGGCTAAGTGAAGCAGCACAAGGACAGACCCTAGCAGGTAGGTTCCCAAATACTTCAGCTCGATTAATCTACATCATGGTAATAGAGGCCTACTCGAAAGGCCGTTCGTAGAAGACCATTCAAAAACGGCCGACCAATGATGGAAGGGCTGTACCATTGTCGGTTGTCTATTAAGATGGACGACAGTTGGCGATTGGACCCCGTATACTGCGGTACAAACCGGGACCAACAGTCTTCGTAGTCTTGGTGTCTGCTGGACGGTTTGCCTACGCAATTTACCCTGCGGTCGTACCAGAGGTGCCAATTATATTGGCATATATACCGGCAGGATGGGGCTTCACCAGATCTCACCGCTCCTACTGCGAGTCGGTGAACTTCGACAAAAGGATTGGGCGCTGCAAGACAATGGATTCAGAGACTTTCCTTTCAGAGACACAAGTACGTGTATATGCTCTCACGGTCGCGGCCACAATCTCGCAACAGACACCGAACGAAGGGCCGGAGATCCCGGTTAATTCTGATGCTTCTTTCCTCTGGTAAGGAAAAGAAATCAACTGGAAACAACACACGGGTCACGGCTGCAACTTGTCTGGAGATACAAAAGTGCAGGTGAAGTGCACTCCCACCTCTATCGCTCACCTTCCACCGTCGCCGAGACCTTCGGAATATTAGTTGGTAAGGCCCGGCGCTTGTACTCTGTATATATCATTACTGATCCACATTTGCGAAGGCGTTGCAAAAATGTCTGGCGATCTGGCTGTTTATATCGGTCAGTACGACCGAGGTAACGATTTGGCCGGTGATCCTCTTCCATACAGTTTCAAGATATGCATACGGGTATCCAAGAGGAGACGATCTGTTGGAACAGTATTTCAGCTCTCGCAAGGGGCCACGGCCGTCGCAATAGAGGTCATAGAAAATTTTGCATATAGCTCTCCATCGAACTGGCGAGGATGCACACTAGTCGGGACCATCCCGGCAACACACCTGCCTATGATAGCGCTGACATTAGCCTCCCTGGAGATCACTATAGGCGAACCGCGAACAACCTGTCAAACCTGGATGTGGCAAGCATTGAAACGCTTGCGAGAGCGTCAGTACGACATCGTCAAGTTCGACTCGTGCGAATCACTTCAGAAGGCAATGCATGCAGCATACCTGGAATGGGGGAGTGGGGAGGATTCGGACTGACCTCATTACCCATATGATGGTCTCAAAAGGGCGCTGGAAGGCTGGGGGGAGGGCGATAGTTATGCATAAAATGGCAGTTCTGTATTTGTATCAACTTGGCGATATCCTTGCATTTTCATCGTTTTTACCGTGATTTGACGTTACCAGTGTTATGTGATACACCTTGATACTAGTAGAATCGGTTCTGCCTATGACTGGGTCGTGTATGTAGTACAAGAGGCTTCTGATAAATCGTATCAATATGTATTCACTTGTGTATTGGCAGAGCAGAGCGAAACCTTGAACCTATCAGAGCGTGGAAGAAAAGCTCACTTGCTGCGACGTGTCTCAACATTCTGGGAGCAGCTCAGCTCTGAGCTCGGACAGAGGAGTCTTCGCTCGTGTGGGGTTGTCGAGACGGCATCATACGTAGACCGACTTCACGGAGACATGGTTGTAAATCACCTTCAACTTCCTTCTACCTCGTGAAAGAGCAGCTGTTGCCATGCCATGCAGGCTGCGGCTACTTTGCGGTGATAGATCATATACGTGCAAGTGAATAGCGGTGCTAATCGCTACTGAAGGCGGTCTGGGACGGTACGAATGACCGCCATCACGGTGGAAATAATTTTATTTCTATGGGTTGTAATGGTGAGCGGAGAAGGACGAAGGACGTGTTGCATGAGAGCCCATGCTAGGTCTGTTTACAAACTCGTTCGACTGGATATCAAGCCGTATAACCCGAGGAGAAGTGAATTCGTCGGGTGTTCATTGGGTGCCGATTCGTTGTTATAGATTTTGGCCCTGCAATGCCAGCAAATGCCAGGTAATTTTTATCTGCAACTGGATGGTATGTCTACTTTTGACGGACGATGCCTTGATGTTCCGTAGATCTGGACCTATCTCCTATAGGCGGACTCTAAATTGTTCCCTTGTAGAGTGGGGAAAGACGGTGACAACGAGGGATCTTGTCGTAGACACAGACACTAACTACGCGTGCGCTAGTGGTTCCATCATCCACGATACGAAATTCTATGTTCTCATACATCTCTGAATTTAGAGCACGCTCATTAAATGGTTCCTATCGTATAATCGCTCTGATACTCAGACAGAGGCATCTATAAGGACATGAGTACTAAGTAGTTTATCAAGAGGTTCAATTGAGTGTAACACGTGATCCGGCACGATCACGTGCCACACGCGTCGCGGTTCAGTTTGAATTGTGGACAGTTCTGGTCGCTTACACTCGGCTATAATGTCTCGCCTCCCACGACCGCATTCTTCTCCTGACCGTCAACTCAAAGAGCCCACGATGTTCTCGGCAACTCGTCAGCAGTCGCTGAAACGAAAGGTAGCAACACAGGACGAGAACGCCAATGTTGAACAACCTCGAAAACTAGCCGCCATTGCGGAGGCGGATACAAACCAACCATCCCGTCCAGGCAGGATACCACCTGCGCGACTGGGGAAAGGACCTCCTCCACTTACCAAACCTCGAGCACCTCCGTCAAATGCACCGACAACCAGGCGTATGGAGCGGTCCACGAGCGCACCACCGAAGACCACTGCCACTGTACGTCCCAGCACCAGCGCGCGCCCTGTAGCAGGCCGGCCAACGAGAGCAGCTCCAGGTGCTGTAGACGACAAACGTTTTCAGGCCTTACACGACAAAGTATCGTCCATCGAGACCGCTCGCGCTGCTGATGCTTCTCGTCTCGCTGCTGAAATGGAGGCGGAACGCTCAAAGGTGGCCGAGCTGCAGGCCAACCAGCTAGCGATGTCTCAGCAGCTTGCCGTGGCGCGTACGCAGGAGATGGCGCAGAGACGGGAGCTCGACAGCGTGAGCGACGAGATTGACCAATTGCGGAGAAAACATGCGCGGGAGCTGGAGGATTTGGACGTCGACGTGCGGAGGAAAGATCGCGAAATACGCGCTCTCAGAGATGAGCTATCGACATGCCAGGACGACTTGCAGCGGGAACGTGAAACGGTGTCGGGCCTCAAGGCGACATTGTCCCACCAGTCCACTGCGCAAGTGGCGCTGTCCACGCAGTTGTCGGCCATGCAAGCGCAGCATGGGGCGACGCAAGCGCAGCTAGATGCGCAAATGCGAGCATACCTCGATGCGACGATCGAATTGGAATCCGCGCGGAAGAGAGTGGCCGAACTGGAGCAGGAGGCACGGGAGGGGGAGAGCCTGCGGCGGAAGTTGCACAACCAGGTGCAGGAGCTGAAGGGCAATATCCGAGTATTCTGTCGTGTGCGCCCGCTGCTGTCATCTGATATCGCTCATCCGCTCCCGTTGATGTCGGGGGCGGGGAGCAGTACGACGACTCCTGCGGGGAGTCCAGATCCGGAGGATGAAGATAGGCTGAGAGAAGAAAGCAAGGCTCGCATGGAGTTCCCTGACAAGATGGACCATAAGGAGATTGTACTCAGCTCGTCCAGCGAGAGCGCGACGGGACAAGAGCGAAAAGACGAATGGATGTTTGCCTTTGACAGGGTAAGATTTCAGTTCCTCTCGTCATGACAAAGCCGGTGACATGTTGTGTAGGTATTTGAGCCACAATCCACTCAAGCAGAAGTGTTTGAAGAGATTTCTCAGTTAGCGCAGAGTTGCACTGATGGCTACAACGTCTGCGTATTTGCATATGGCCAGACGGGCTCGGGCAAATCGTTCACTATGGAAGGTGGACAGGTGCGATTCTGCTCCAGTGTATGGTGAATGCGAACTCTGATCATTAGTGCAGACGGAAGCTACCACTGGAATGATTCCTCGCGCAGTGGAGCAAGTGTTCCGTGTCGCCGAACAACTAAAGAGTAAGGGATGGGAATACAAGATGGAGGGACAGTTCCTTGAAATCGTGAGTTTGAGTGGCCAGTGGTTTGATTTCGTGCTAAAAGACCTCACAGTACAACGAAACGATCAACGATCTGCTTGGCAAGGGCGAGTTCGACAAGAAGAAACACGAGATCAAGCACGACACCAAGACAGGACGGACCACCGTCACAGATGTGAACGTCGTACCGCTTGCCTCCGCAACCCAAGTGCGCACGTTACTGGCACTCGCGCAATCGCGACGTACAGTTGCTGCGACGTTGATGAACGAACGCTCGTCTCGCTCACACTCAGTCTTCACGCTCCGTATCCGCGGCGAAAACCCACTGACCGGCGAGGCATGTGATGGTAGCTTGAATCTTGTTGATCTCGCTGGTAGCGAGAGGCTTGAGAAGAGCGGCGCCGCAGGCGACAAGGAGCGGCTGAAGGAGACCCAGAACATCAACAGAAGTCTGAGCGCTTTGGGAGACGTGATCGCTGCCCTCGGAGAGAAGGGCGAGGGCAAAGGCGACAAGCACATTCCATACAGGAATTCCAAGGTACGTTTTCGATAGGTGTTGATTATTTGATGATTGACGACGACGGACGTAGCTCACCTACCTCTTGCAAAATTCTCTGAGCGGCAATTCGAAAACCCTTGTGAGTGGATCTATCTACCGCAATGACATTCCTGTGTTAAATATCCCTGATCCCTAGATGGTCCTAAACCTGTCGCCGCTGGCCAGCCATCTCAACGAGTCATTGTGCTCACTGCGGTTTGCCACCAAGGTGAATACTTTAAAGCTCCTAATATTACGGGTGGCAAGCTGATGTATATGATCATGGACAGGTCAACAACACAACGATCGGGACGGCCAAAAAGCAGCTGCGTCCCGCAACTTCATCATGATTTGTCCATTCTCCCTTCATCGCGATTTCCTGGACAATGCAAAGTGTTTTATACATATTGTAGCTAGTTGTAAAAGTCATAAAGGTGCATCGTACAAGGCCTATTTCACATATATTGATACAATAAATACGTGGGACTCGATGGTATAAGTATCAGGAGTCGTAATCAAGATCCGCCTCAACCGCTTCATCTGTTATCACTGGAGTTCTTGGATTGCCGCCCTTGAAGAACCTCTCTTTTGACGTCGCTGGCCCATTTGAAATAATTACAGCGATATTCGTGGTTAACCTCCTCACGTAGACGTTCGCTCTTTCCCTTGTCATAACCCGGACCTACAGGACTGTTAAGGATCCAAAAACGGCCAGTTCAGCGGTCAGAAATTAGCGAGATTGCACGTAACACACCGTGAACATATGTAGAACGTTTTGCCCTTGTTCGGCCCTTGCTTGTTGACAGTAAAGAGCTTTGCGGGTTCGCCGTGCACTGTGCACTTCGGTGGCTGCAACGGCGCAAAAAGATTCGACCATGCGCTCTTGCTCTGCTTTTGAGTCGAGGACGACGCGGCACTATGTGCAACAGCATCTGCTTGAGAGGAGAGTTCACATGCGAGGAGATAGTCGGCATCCAATGCTGCATTCGGGTCAACGACGGCCTGACGCTCGCCGGGAGATGAAGATGGGATGGCGCTGCCTTCCACACTGTGCTCATCGTCGAGGATGATGACCTCCTGAGAAAGACTCTTCGATGGGGACGGCTTCGCGAAGAAGGATGAAATATTTGCTTGGCCTGGCTCTAGTTTCTTTTTCTTGCTGGCACCGGCGGATCCTTTATCAGATGGCTTCCGCTTGACGCTACTGGTAGTCGGCGTAGGACGCAGTCTCTTCGATTTCGAGTCTGGATTCGACGTATTCTGCGAAGTGGAGGACTGAGTGTCTGCGCGGATAGCAGACATGGAAGGTGATGCTAGAGACCTCCTGGCAAGGCTCGCCGAAAAGGCTGCTTCGGCATCTGAAGGAGACATACTCTGAGTGTCGACGTCGCTTCGAGTTGACGCATCTGATCGCTTCCCAAAGAAGGACGACAGCACGGTCTGCTTCCCTGAGAATTCTTCCCAATATTTGGCCGCAAGCCGCGGTGGCTCTTTTACGTCGTTCTGCCTCATAGCATCGCGAAGTGTGACGGTGGCCCCGGACTCCATGACCAACTCTTCGTGCAAGTCGATGTATATTGGACAGTGGTCTGAACCCTTAAGGGACGCCTGAATATCGCCGTGTTTGACCCAAGGAAGTAGACCTCGGGTCACGAGGACGTAGTCAATACGGGCCCCATAATTGGTCTCGCGAGCCTGGAGTTTCGTGTTCCAACCTGCAGATACGTTAGCATGGGCAGTAGCAGCGGCTTCAGAAGACCTACATGTGTAGAGGCCTTTCCGATCAGGCCAAAATGACCGAATGACGTCGACCATAGGACCATCTGGATATAACCACTTGCGGAACCAGTCTCGAGCCGGATGGTCCCAGAAGGTCGCCGCGTTGCTGGCAAGGTGGCCATCGCCATGGTCTAACGGTGTGGCAGATACATTGATATCGCCGATGACGATTACTTCACGGTGTTCTTCCTCAATCAATTTTCGAACGCGTTCTTGGAGGAGATAATGAAAGTTCATCTTGAAGGGTAATCGCGCGTCAGAAGTCTCAGCCGGGCAATACACGTTGATGAGCACGAACAGCCCGAAGTCCAGTACAAGTGTACGCCCCTCGACATCAAGTGCCTCGAACCTACAATCGACTTCGTCATTGGTTTCTGGATAGACGTCGATATGGTGCGCACGAGGATAGTCTGGGGAAACGCGTTCCTCGGAGGACAGTGGCGGTTTAGGTTGTAGTGTCCCTGTCAGACCTTCTTCCGCCTTCAGTGGGACCACTTTTCGTGAGTCAGTGTACACGGCCACTCCACTGTAACCTCCTTTATTGACTGGGAAAGAGAAGAACGCGTGGTAAGGCCCAGGGATAGCGATGTCGCGCGAGAGCATTGCGCGTGACGACTTCATTTCTGCAGCCAGACAATCAGCATCAACTAGCTGCGCAGCGAATTATAGCTTGCCTTGAAAGCATATTATCTCTGCTCCCAAGGCATCAAGAATACCCTCGCACGAATCATGCGAGTTCCAACTGCATGCAATGGTTCAATTAAAATAATTCGCAAGGTGTTCTCAGTCAGCTCACGGGTAATATTTTGGCAGAGTGCGTATGCCATTCTATGTCTGCATGTCAATAAGGACCTCGGGCACGAGCGTATCGTAAGCACACTCACAATGTTCCAGGACAGTATGCGCATGCCGTTCTGCACGGGAGAGAAATGTCGGTCCTAAATTATGAGATTATTTTCGAGCCATGCGTGAAATTGGAGTATCTTGCGCGACAGGTGCTACTTGGAGGCTGGTCGAGCCTCGTTCACTGAAGTAAGTTCGTCGATATTGACCTCAGGCTCGATTAGCCGCTGGCCTTCAAGTTCGCGCCGCGCGGTCACGCTCTTTGCGTTGATTACGTCAGCTTCATCCGTTGTCGAGGTTGCCGAAAAAAGTCCTCTACTGCAGAAATTCGTTCAATCTACCATGGGTCGTCTTCGTCGCTCTCGTACTCATCATGCAAACAGGGAGGTCCATCGTGGTGCACGGACAAGGGTGTGTCCAGCTGTTTTCTTTTCCTTTCGTTCCTATACTGACGTTTGGCCTAGGCTCGTACGAAGGACTTGGATCAGATTCAGCTTATAGATCTGGATCCCAAGGTCTGTTTGTTTGCCGGGAAACCTCTCTCATTAGTACTTAACGTCAGATATAGAACCGTGCTGCACTTGAAGCACAGGCCCTCGACTTCGATAAACCCGGACTAGCTCAGCACTACTGTGTCGAATGTGCAAAGTGGGTGGTCCGGTGGCATGCTGTTCATGTAGAATTTCACGCTGAAAGTTATCGTACAGATATTATGAGACTGATGCTGCGCTACGCTCACATTGGAGGAGCAAAGTGCACAAGAGGCGCTGCAAAGCTCTCAAGGAGCCTGCCTATACGATAGAGGAGTCAGAACGTGCGGCAGGCCTTGGGAGAGAAGGCAAACGGACAATTTCCACAGTAACACCTACTCCCATGCAGGAGGATCTTGTATCATGAGCATTTATACCTGCAGTGTATGATCGGTATGCATAACTTATTGACCATTGTTCTTGTACTGTTCGTCGTGGTGAAAGGCTTTGAATTTTCGCAGTCGCCCCAGAACTTGGCGCAGAACGCGGACACTCTTCAACAGTTCATGAATTCAATCCTACATGGTCGAATCTTTATTATGATCTCCAGCGACAACAGGAAAGCATCGTGCATAGATGGTCTCATTACGGAATTGTGTGACATACAGATTATGTGGCTCGTATCGCCGTGACATGAAAAGCTGAGCAGAACCCCTAAAAACAAAAACAAAAACGAACATCATTAGGTTCGTCAGAGATCACACCGTTCCCAACATTCATTCGCCTCTTCTAATGCCGCATTAAGGGCATCCCATTGCGAGAAAACTGGATTGATGCTGAATCCCATGGCGCAAAGCTTCCTCACCGCTGCAAATACCCACGACCTGCAACGCCAGTTGGGATCGCCGCGGACGATTTCCACATTGCTGCACAGGGAATCCATCTCTGCCAGTTGGTCCCTCCTGATGGTGCCTATGAAGACATGGCCCCTCCAGTTCTGCGACGTGGTGTAATGATGATCCTTGCGCATATCGTACTTGTACTCGTGATACGAGCCTATGACATGATAGATGTTGCCCCTCGGGTAGGCGTCGTGTTTATCCAACAGATCGACCACAATTTCCCAGTGAAAGGGGAGGGATTTTTCTCCGTTCATGCCGCGGAAATATTGGGCTACTAGGATGGGTAGGTTCTCCGAGTCGTTGGTCTTGTCTGTGAATAGTACGAGGTGAGTGCCAAGCCCGTAGACATTTGTGGACGGTCGCACCTGTCGCCTTAGAGAAAGACATGATGATGATGATCTTGCAGACCATCCGCCCGTGTCTGCGTCCTTTTATCTCTCCGAAAGGTGGCCGCACCGTAGTCTGTGGACTGCAAGGTCTATGGCCGGGGTGATCGCCTCGTGTTCTTTGTTCCACCTCGCACCAGTCCTTGTTGCCATGTTCTTTCTTTTTTTGAGATTCTCCGACAACGAACTTCGCCCGATTAGTAAGTGCCACTCACGAATTTACCGGATACCGTTGCCATACCCTCAGCCACAGCATGCATTCCATTCCTTCCGGACATCGTCGTTGCTGGCCGTGGTTCCATTGTCAATGTATCTTGTGCCATCTATCGTTTCTTGTTCAATGCCATATCATCTGCGACTTTTAATGTCAAATAGTCGGGAGTGCAGTCAGGACTTCGACTGTGGCCACTGTGGCCACTGTGGCCTGTGGCTAGATTAGCGGCGAAACCTATTTTGCCAACCGCGCGCATCGTCTCAAATTTATTCGCTGCTGCGTCTGAAGAGCGATATTGCAGTATACTTAGGCAGGCTAATGCTGAGAGAAACGGAACTACATTGCGGAGGAACTACATTGCGGATAGACATACATGAACTTTCAAAATGAGTAAATACGAGAGCAATCTGACAGATACTAAGCAACCTTCATTCGTGCACGACATACAACAGAGAGCGTTAGAAAACAGCGTGAGTATCATCAATCTGAGTCTTCGCCCTGTTCCCAGCCCCATTTTGCTTGTTCCATCAGGTTTTGAAGGTCTGTAAAGGTCCTCGGGACGGTGATGTTGAACCCATTGCTTTTCAGCTTCTGGAGGGCGGTGAAAACCCAGTTTTGACAGTTCCACTTGGGATCGCTACGCACAGGAAGGATTTCCTTGAGCAACTCGGCCATATTGTCGAGTTTTGCCTTCTCGACAGAGCCAACCTTGGTCGCCCCATTCCAGGCGAGGGTCGAACTGTACATGACGTTATCCTTTCGCTCGAAGATCCAATTGTCAGATGTCCCGATCAGATGCAGAATTGTGCCCGTTGACTTCGCGCTCGGGCCCTTGGGCTTGTCTATCCTGACGCAAATTTCCCAATGATCAGGCATGTTCGAGGACACACCAGGGGCAGCGCGATTGAATCGTGCCACATAAACTTCGTAGCAGTCCGGCATGTCGAAGATTCAAACAAGACAATCTATAATCATGTGGTGAGTGGCGCAACAGGGAGGTCCAAGAGACTGCGCCTCACCTGTGTTGATGGGACGCAAGGTGCTGATTGTAAGTGTTCAATGGGAGGCAGTGGGGTATGTCGTGTTGATGCATTTCCGCCGCCGCCGCAGGCCCATTTATATGTATTCCGGAGGCACAGTGGCCTAGCGTTGCGAAGAAACCATCGGCAAAGGCCACCAACGGGGGTCTTCGTTGCTTGAGCCAATGAAGTCACAGAGTGCGCTTTGCCACTGATTGTAGTATCCTCGGCAAGCGAACGGTTCTACGCGAAAACCTATTCAGTCCACAACGCTTCGGCTAGATCATATTGTGGCGGTGGCCCCTCCTCCCCAAAGTCCGAAATGAACTCGCACGTGTTGAATACAAGACGCCATCATCTTCCCAATTGCATTGTTCCCAGGGAGTAGTCTTCCGAGCAAGTTATGATCATCCTGGAAGACAAGGATGTCCCTTCAAAGGAATATACACTCAAGTGAAATTTTCGACATACGTGGCACTCACCCTTCGGTCCGCACTCCACAGTAGCAATTTGGATGCCAAGAAACGGTCGGTAAACATCAAATATATCAGGAGGAGCCTGATGTGGCTTCGTCGTTTTCCACAAGAGCTCATAGAGACAGACGGCTGCCTTGTAATCTAGAATTGGACTGGATCCGCTGAGCTCCCGCGGTTGTTTATATTAGGCTAGAATAGGCACGACAGACTGTTTAGATGCAGTCAGTCGTGTATCTCAACTCAACTGGGGTGGAAATGAAATGCAGGTTACATGACCGTTTGTCATACCTTGAGTCAATTCAAATGGTCTCCTGCTACACACCAAAAACGAATAGAAATGCAACAGTCTCAGTATGGGAGCCCTAGAATGGAAGCCGTTCGTTGCGTCATAATTTTTGTGAGGCGGGAAGTGTTTAGCGTTGACTTGGCACTGTCCTTGTGGATTTCTCATGCAATCTGACTACGCTTCACACTGATCGGGGGAAAGCACGACTCACGAGTTATTCTCCTTGCATCCATTCGGTCCCACAGGGATTCCCAGGGCTCAACTCTTCACGTACTTCATTTACTATTTGATGCGACACCTGAAGCGCAGTGTAACTGGTAGAGATGTTCAAACAAATGAAATGAGAGGACGGACGACAGCCATCCAAACTTTGCTAAAGCTGCCATAGTACTCGGGCGTTTAGTTTTCATACACAGCCTGAATGGGAGGTATGGAGACAGAGCAACCATAGCTATACTTAGAGCTGCGACTTGAACTTGGACGTCGGGAGGATCCCGCCGGGAGAATCGCAGAGGTCGATCGGAGAAGATCCCGGCATCCGATGGCATCATTTGGATCGGGGAACGGCATTGCCCCTAGTACTACCATCTCGCCCTACCTCGAGGGGCGACGACTTTAGTGGTAATGGGATTGCACGATACGAGATAACTAGGAACCCTCTAGTGGGATGGAGGACTCGTTGGTGGAATTAAGGCCGTCGCGGGCAGGATTATAAGGCGGTTTAAGCTCTCTTGACTTTGCAATCATGTCGATTAGAGAAATCCAAGGCGAGCCGACTCAGTCGAGCCGCAGATGAAGGTCACTTTGGCTAGGCTTATGCAATTTGTTTAAATTTCTCTCGTGCACTAATTGCTTGTGCCCTGATGATCGAGTACGGTACTGTAGGTAGATATTATTTTGGGACTTGTGTCTACACACTCCGAGTCCTTATTTGGTAATTCTCCGCCCTCGCTGACTCCTGGGGTCCTGGGGAAGACCGCGCCCGACGTGCCATCCCAAGTACTATCAGTCTTGAGACACATCCCACTATCGGATCACTATACCATTATCCTGCTGTACTTGCACTATTCAACTACCACCAAACTGGTATATACTCCCCTACCTCTCCATTTGCTGCTCTCCAGTCTCCTCACATGACAGACACACAAGCATCGATATACGGTGTGTGTAGAGGTCCGTCATATTCACTGCGACAGCCTTCAACCGCTACTCGACAAGATGCAGCAAAACAAATAACCATGATCATGCTCATAGCAAGAAAAACACAATATTTATGTATCCGGGTATAAAATCAAGTACACAGAACCAGAGAATCAGACGAGAGAGGCTTCCGATATTATAGTACTGTAACAGCATTAAAGAGCGGCACTTCGTAGTCAAGAAGTTGACCGCATCCACAGCAGCAACTGCCACGCAATGTTCCGATACTGTAAAACGAGTGAAAGTTAAGGTCCTGCCGTAGTCTGTACATCAAATCTCCGAGTATTGCGAGAGACGCATATTTTCCGACAGTAAGCCTGTCTCGCCGAGGTGCAGGGTCCCGCCCGCACGCGCACTACGCTCGAGCAGGTCCTCCCACTTATCTGCCTTCTCCTTTTCCGACCACGCCTGCCGAGGAGACTCAAGCTCGCGAAATGTAAGAGGTGATCGGTGTGAAGAAGCAGCTGACGACGGAGAGGTAGCGGAGGAAGAGGGGGTTGAGGATGCCTGTTGACCGGCTGAAGCATGGTTTACGGTGCTCGATGACAACCGATGCGCGTCAGTTGATACGGCGAGTGGACGAGGCGCGCGGGGCGTCATCGGCGAGTTCAAGGCTACAGACGAAGAGACTGAAGCCGGAGGCAACTCGATGCTTGTAGGTTTCCTCCGTGAACTTCGCTTTGGTCGTGGTGGTGCCTGACCGAACTCGGGTAATGGAAGGGAAGGCGACGAGAAGTTATTGACCACACCTTCGGTG
Source organism: Amyloporia xantha (assembly GCA_036971615.1). Classification (NCBI taxonomy): domain Eukaryota; kingdom Fungi; phylum Basidiomycota; class Agaricomycetes; order Polyporales; family Adustoporiaceae; genus Amyloporia; species Amyloporia xantha. The sequence goes on from JAYKKR010000036.1 coordinate 168,576, forward strand.
CTGAATGACGGGAGGATAGGAGAGGGTGAGCGCTCAGGTGCGCTTCGGTCACGAGACCCTGCCCCATGTCGCCGTGGAGGTAGTGGCAAAGGCATGCATTCGTCCGCAGAGCTCGGGAACAATGAATGGTCGACGGGTTCGGAATGAGAGCGACTGGGTTTCCGCGATTTCCTCCATGCACCGGCAGCGTCCTTAGTAGATGAATCCTCCCTAGCCCGATCCGTATCGAACCTACGTAGCTCGTTCGGACCTAGAATGTGCTGTGCGATGCCCGACTTCAGCGTGTTCGGCATAGGAGGTACCTCCTCGCCATACGACGATGCAGAAGATCTGGTCGAATGGGTTCGATGGAAAAATCCAGAGGAGGCGATGTCAGAGGACATGGGGGACGATGACCTTGTCGTTGTGCTCGGGCGATGTGCAGAAGGGCTAGTTGACGCCTTGCCACCCGTAGAAGGCCGTGACGCACTCGTATGCCTTGAGGATGTCTTCTGCGATGGCGACGTAGCAGGGCGGGCGCCAGAGAGCGACGAACGAGACTGCATGAAACGTAATAACACCCCACCGTCACCCGGACCTTCTCGTATTGGTGAACTTTGCGCCTCGGATGCCCTCCGGGTTTCCACTCGTTTCTGGACATGAGCGGGTAACGGAGGTACAGGCGGCGGGGTCGCCTCATGTGGCTGGCGGTACTTATCTCGCAGCCCGCCAGTACTGATCCGCTTCACGAGCTTCCACCACTTCCCATGAGCCTCTTCGTCCTGGTCCCTGTCTTTATCCTTCCCTGATCTGGAAGCATACAAGCTCTGCTCCTCTTCGTCGATCTCCTCGGTGATCGACCGCTCCCTATCGTGAGTGCTCATCTTCGCGGTGAGAGTCGAACGGCGAGAAGAGCTTTGGGTGGCGACATCGACGTCTGTCGACATGCGCACGGGACTCCTTTGTGCGGACGACTGACCGTCAAACGGACGCCAGCCATCGCCCTTACCATGACTATCTGAGCCCTCCCTGTCCCTCTTCACAATGTCGGCGACCTTCCTGAACCTGCCCGACACCTTGCGAGACAAGCTCCGAGGAGGCTTCCTGACGTATTGCCCTCCTACGAGGTACCCGTCCAACTGCTGCGAAAAATCCAGGGGACTGCCAGCCGCGACGACGTGTCCCGAGCTGCTGCCAAATACCGTGTAATATGGCCCGTGTGCCTCTTCTTCATCTGCCTCCAGATTCAGTTCATCGTGGGCATGTAAGTTTTCGAGGCTCTGATTACTGCCAGACGGCACAGGAGCAGAGGTTTTCGTTGTGGGGCCATGGACCTGATCACTCCATCCGGTGAGCTGCTCTAGCTCTTCTCGGCGTTGCTCCTGCTGCTTGTACGCTAAAGCTACCTGCCCAGCCGGCGTCAACCCTTTCAACGTCTGAGCATCCATCGTTGGTGCACTCGGAGTTTTTGAAGGAACGGAATCTGCAGCAGACGGTGCAGAGGAATTGTGGAAAGCACCAATTGAACGCATCCGGCGCTTAGGAGGATGGGAATGAGGTGCTGCATTTGATGTAAGCGCGTCTGCAGCCCCAGTGTTAGGTGTCGTGGATGAACGACTGGGTCGTCGTCGTAGTACGTTGCGTTGCCTGACGTTCTGCTCTGGTTCGACATTGCGCGAGGAAGACGAAGTGTCTCGTGAACCCGAACGATTGGGTGGCGTGACCTTCGCATTTGCTGTTAAAGATCTCATGGGGAGGCCACCTTTATCCTGAATATTTGGATGAGGACTACCGGACTTTTGGGGCGCCATTGCTCGAGTGCGTGACGTTGCAGACACCTCGGAATCAGATGGGAGAGAGATGGCAGAAGAGCTCGAGGGCGTGTGCTTGGCAGGCTTGCTGAGAAGCCGTTTTAGATCCAGATGTGCGCCCGGATCGCGGTCAATGCTGGCGACCGACGACTTACGCGACTCCGATGCCGTCCCTAAGGAGGTTGGAAAGGCTCTCGTGTGCAGTGGAGAATGGCTTGGCTGAGGAGCTGAAAGCAACGAGCTGGAGCCAAAACTTCGGCCAACGTTGCCAAGATCGACCGACGCTGAGTCGGAGAAGCCCGGGGGTTGCGAAGAGCTAATCTTCCTCAGCCGCGGGTCGTTCTGTCCCATTGACGCCTGTAAGAGCTGCGAATTGACTTCAGTGTGAACTGGCAGGGTATGTGATCTATTTGTGGAGGATCTGTTGGCGGATGATAGGTTTGATGATGCGTCAAAAGTGTGATGTCTGGCAAGCTTGTCAGGCACTTTGCGCGGACCTATAGGAGCAGCGCGCTGAACGTTGGAGTACGAGCCAATTGGGCTGGGAACGGGCTGGATAGAATTTTCTGACGTAGACAAGGCCATAAAGTATCACTAGGGAATTATTAGCAACCGATACAGCGCTCAAAAGAGTGGTGGACTTACAATCTTCGCAAGGTCTCAACACGGGCGTAAGCAAGAACGTGAAAGATATTGGCAGCACTAATAGAGCCTAGATATTCGTCACCAGATGCGTAAGTGGGCCGGCCGGGTCTGCAGGGTGACCGAGCCACTCACATTTTCCAGAAATAAATTCAGAGACGTCCAAGGAGTCACCGCAAGAGCTTTGGGCTGAATATTGGGGCTAAACGCGTGTGGTATGTCGTGAAATAATCAGCACGTGTAGACACGACCGGGTAGGTATGGAGATTAGTCCAGCGCTGCAGAGGTCTCTAGATAAGGATGATATTTCCGAGCGGTGAGAGCTCTTGAGGGAGAATAGCGAGCAAAGCGATACAAATGCGCAAGAGTAGAGACAGAAGGAAGAAAAGAGAGTGGGTACAAGGAGTGTTGGGGAACGAGACCTGGCAAGACTTGGGAGCGTCGGACAACGAGCAGAGAAAATGAAGGGCCGCTGCACGTGGCACCTCTAGTCTATATGAATCCGGCCGGTCCGGAACGGCATCTCAGATTCGTCCCCGATAGTCCCGACGATCTATCACTTTTCCGGCCAGCGTCGGTCGCATCCGGCCAGTAGCCGGCAGCGTACCGGGCCCAATGACGCATCTGGAATTTGAAGGATCAGGAGGCCCGCTGGCGACGGACGACGGGGGCAGTAAATTAAAAATTATTAAAAGTGATGGTCACAGTCGGTGAAGAATTATGATGTCGAGGGTAATAGAGCAACACGGCGACGACTATCGTACAGCGAGTTGCTATGTTCACGATGATATAGAAGTACAGGTAACAATCAGCAATACGAGGTGGTGGATACTAGATAGCCTCAACACAACTTCAGAGCAGTAGCGATACACATTCCTGTCCGGCATATGATCAATGCCGGTATTTCATTTCGTCCGGGCATAAATAAGTTTACTCGTCCGTTTTCGCACAACTCACGATTCCTTTGTACCTCTCGAGAGCTCGTCCAGCCCTTCATCATACATCCAGAAAGATTCCACCTCCACCGTAACATCCGCATCGGCGCCGTTGTTCTCGTCCGTCTCTGCACTCGCTACGTCCGCAACCCCCAAGCTCTTCAGATACTCCTCCTTCACCACCGTCTCAACGCGCTCGGCCTCGCGCTCCTCCACCGTCCCGCGCCATAGCAGCCGCTCCAGCACGTGTCGCACGAGCACCCGCACGACGATGTATCCGTGCGACGCCGCGAGCGCAATCAGCAGCGCAGACAACAGCATCTCGCGGGAGGACGCGTCGCTGTGGCTCAAGTAGATATGCTTGCGCTCCAGCGTAGTCGCGAGTGGCTTGCAGTGGTCGCTCGGCCGGAAGAGGTAAACGAGCGCAGAGTTGGTCAGCGCTGCGAGCCAAGAGAGGAACGAGAGCGAGTCCAACCACGGACCGATCGTGTCCGTCCGCGCAGGGATGGGCCGCCGCACATGATGCGCGATCTTGAACGCGTCAGAGCGCAGCTCGAACCAGTTATTTGTCAGCGCCATTACTGCAGACCATAAACGCGTCAGAGGATATTTCACAGCACTAGCGTTCGAACGACTCACAGGGGGCCAGTGGCCAAATCGTCGACCACAGCGCGACGTACCCAAATTGCGTGACCATCTCGCTGTAGTCCTGGAACAGCTCGTAGTCAGGCAGCGCGACCTGGCGCCACACCTCCTCCACAAACTCCCTCTCATCCCCATCCGGCGCCTTGACCTCGCCGTCGCCCGCCTGGTCTTCGAATGAAACCCTCTTCTTCTTCACCCCATTCGGCAGCGCCGCGCTATGCCCTGAGAGGCTCAACCCCCGCCCGCGCCGGACGGAAGACACAGCACGGAGAACATACGGCAGCCCGATCTCCAGGAACGCATTCACGACCTGGTTCGTCACCGTCGACGCAAACATCTGGTCCTGCAGCCGCGTCGGACTGAGCTTCTTGCGTGCGCTCATCACGTCCATTTCCCACATCCCCTTCTTCGCCGCCGCTCCTCCAGACGCGGCTGCCACCGCGGCCTTCGCCCGAGCGGTACCCGCAGGGAACGCGGAGTAGATGGAAGATGAGATGGAGATGTGTCGCGTGGGGTCGCGCTCAATGACCTTCTGCACGAACGTCATCACCTCCTCGCCGAACGGGACGTACACGAACGCAGAGAGCGCGAGACCGAGGTATTCCACGATCGCGGAAAGCGAAAACGTTTTGAGCGTCAACGATGCGTCGTGCGTGGACAGATGCGCGTGGTCTTCCCAATTTGTAAGAGATACGGCATACGAGTGGTAAATTTTGAGAAATCGCGGCACGACCACGGATACGATGATGGTAGGTGCAAAGGACTGCAAACGGACCATCAGTTGGCTGCAGGCAAGGGGACAAACCAGGACTTACGACGAAACGGTGTCCTGGACCGGTGTACAACTCCGTAACAAATGCCTCAAACACGAACATTCCCGTCAGCAGTGCGGCCAGCACGGTCGCGAACAGCATGAGGACGGGAAGACTGGCGATCATCCTGAGGTCCTTCTGCCACCAGGAAATGGGCACATACTGCGCTCGTCGCTTCTCCACCCGGACAGAGCCACGCGTACCCCAGCGCACAGACAACACCCGCTGGCGGATGCGCCACGATTCGACGAACGCGATCGACCATAGCAGCAGAATACACGAGTACCACGCTGAATAGGGCTCGCTGAAGAAGTAAAAGTAGCCCCCTGCTAGAGATATAGCAATGAGATACTTCGTGTAATATGACAGGAAGGCGAAGTACAGCGCGATGGCCTCGCCGAACTGCGTGATGAATGAGCCATCAGAAGATGTCGCCGCAGCGGCGCGTCACGGACCTGGTATCTGATTTTGTCGAATGTGACGAAGCCAAGCTCCCGCCTCGTCCAGGATCGAATCCACTCATCGTTGAACACATAATCGTGCAGCATCATGATGGACTCTACGCGGTCCCAGTCTGATGAGCCCGGAGCAATGCCTAGGCCACCATCCGACACAGTTGACGTAAGGTACGTGTGTACAAGTCGTAAACGATCCGCAGGTGAGAGTGGCGTCTCGTCTAAGTCGAGTGTGGCGGTAGGGTTGGCGGTCGGCAGACCACACACAAAGTCTGAATGTCTAATTGTGGTGTTTAAGCCAGCACACGGACGAACAAGTGTGGCATCTTACCGTTCGCGCTGCGCCAGACGCGTGAGTGTGCTCTGAGGACATGAAACAAGCACCAGCAGCTGTCCGTCATTTTCGCCACGCTTTCCTACGGCTCGCAGACCACCCTTTTTGAGGGCGTCCAGCAGATTGGTGTACTGCTTCTCCGCCTGACGCGCATTCTCGCGTGCCTGCGGTCTCGAGAGGACCTTGCCAGATGAAGAGCGAAATACGAGAACGAGGTCCACCTGAGGTGGCATGAGTGAGATAGAGAGAGTAGGAGAATTGGAACCAAGTTGATACAACGACCCAGAATACGAAAGCTAGGGATCAAGAAGCTGGGAACCCCTCTTATTAGATGGCCTCCAGACGCCCACACTCCACAGATTGCACAGTCTAAACGTGTAATTGTTGAGTACCACGTTGACTTGTTGAGTACCACGGCCGTGCGGTGCAGGTCTAGGATAACGACGTGCAAGTAGCAGTGAAAGGAACAATAAACAACATTGTCATTTGCCCTGGTTTACCAAAATAGCCATCGGTACCGTCGAGCGCGACGTCGTGATCCTTGCCACGTGGGATGCGCGTCCGCGCTCTGTGCTAGCACGTGATCACTCATTGGTAGGCAAACCACGTGCGCAGCGCGTATATCACGTATATTGAACAAACTCGTCTGTGTTCATGCGACTACTGGATACAGTAGGATTCCTAAATGGCTACATCAGCGATCCTAACTCATATGCACCATATACAGTGAGAGCACATATAGCCAGGCGAGTGAGGTAGTACAATATACGATGTTATGAACCGTGATCAAAATATGAATAAATAGGTCGGCGGGAGCCGTATATCGCTGTCCACTCAAGAAGTGAGACTGCGAGCGTGGTGGAGACATGGGCCAGTGAAGTAAATAGATCTATGTCCGCCATGCAGATTTTCCGCGGATGACGAGTCCGCCGTCGAAGGAACCGACAGTCCACCCGTCATCCACGAGTGCCGACTTGACGGCAGGACCAAGGACGCCCACGCCATTGACGGAGTGTGTCCCGCGCCCAGTGATAATGTGGAGAGGCTTGGCTGGAAATAGTTCCATGAGAAATGTCAAACGAGAGAATATAAAATGGTATTTACAAGGCGAGGGCGTCCCGTCGCGAAGGAAATCCCTGACTATCTGGATAGCTTCAGCGACAGTCGTACCATGCAGATCCAACGTATCCGCGTTGTGAGACGTCAATCTGAAGCCATGATCAGCCCAAACACCCTTGTGCCCTAATCGATGGAATATAATTACCGCTTTGCCTGCACCATCTCGCGTGCAGCATCAAGCTGCTCCTGCCGAGCCTGCTGTTGTAGCCCGCGTGCCTATATTCGCCAATGAATAACGTAGAACGCAGCCCCAGAACACAGAGACACCCACCTGCTCCGCGTAATAGAACGCGACCTCCCCACCCCTAGTCTTCGCGCTACCCCTCTGCCACGCGCGTCCAGCCTCGCGCAGCGCCTGTCTCCTCCTCTCCATTAGCTCGTTCGCGCGCGCGCGATGGCCAATCAACCCGCTTGGGGCCCCTCTTAGCTCGCCGACGTCGCCCTTCCCTCCCTTGCCCAGCCCATTTCCGCCGCTGCGTACTTTACGCTTATACGCCGGAATCGATTCCGCAAGCGGGTGCGGGCCGCTGGGCTGACGTTGCGGTATGGTCTTCCATGCATTCGTCGGTGGAATAGTCGCGCGGGGTCGGTTAACTGGAGAGGGGGAGGGTGTGCGTCGGCGAGGCGGTGGAGGAACAGGTGGCGGACCGCTTGGTAGATCCCTGACCGCCCTGACGGCACTATTGAATGCAGACGACGACGGCACCGGTGAGTGATAGACGCCCCACTCGAACTCACCAGAGGCAAAATCGCGATCGAGCTCATGCAGCTGCCGAATAATGTCGAGAGCAGTGTCCGGCTGTCTGCGTGTGGCACGCAGGGCAAGCTGTGCGTCGGCCATCAGTTGATCGCGCTCTTCCGCGTTGAGGTCAGCATACTCGGGCGATGCGTTAATGATATCGAGCATGCTGAAGAGGAGAGGTGCCTCCTCGGGAGTAAGGTCAACATCTGGTCCTAAGGTAGCACCTCCAGATGAGGACGCGATAGAGCGCAGCGCGCCACGGAGGGCCTTTGCCGGGGTGATGTACTCGGGCGAATGGAATGCGGACTGGAAGAACGAGGCAGGGTGCGATGGTATGAGGTTGGACAAATAGGACGCGACGGACGAGAATTGGGTCCAGGGATCAGGTGCAGCGAGGCGCGGAGAAGTGGGAGGAGCCCTTTCGTGCTGCTTCTGACGGATGTCCACCAGTGTGAATGTAGTCCCGCGCTTCTTGCTCTTTTTGACAACCTTGGAAGGCGACTTCTTCTTTCCCTCGACTACGAGCCAGCCAGGGTCTAAGTCGCCAGGTATGTCTGCCTCGTCTAGCCCGTCCAGGCCTCTCTCTTCTAGCTCCCGTACATACTCGCTGCTGAGCAGACTCTCCACAACCGATTCCATATCAAGATCCTCTGCATTGCCTTGTGATTCGAGTTCACTCTGGAGCTTGGAGGTTCGAACATGAGGGAAGGCGGCTTGCAGGAAGCCAAGTGGAGAGCTGAAGGAGTATTGGCTAGACGAATCGGAAGATGAGCTCGAGGTCGTATGACTGTTACCCGGAGAGAAAAAATCCGCTGAGCTGCACGTCTCGTCTGTTACACTGACAGAATATGACGATATGTGTGCGTTGGACAATTGTTCAGAGAGCTGGACTTCGTCTTGTAGTTCCTTCTCGGCTTGGGCCGCTAGTTGAGCCAGTACTGCCCGACATGTTTGTAGGTGCTCGGAGGAAGGGGCGTTGCTATCCTCGGACACATAGTCGGCTATGATAGCTGCGATGAGGGAGCTATCGAGAGGGGGAGAGAATTCGGCCTTGCAGCCGGTCGGTTCGAGCAGAGCAGATCATCAAGTCGAGATCGCACCTGTAGGATGTCAAACATGGTAGATTGTGGTATGAGTACCATAGTCATTTCGGTTGTGTAGACTGTAAAAGAGGTGAAAAAGGAGTCTTTCGAACTGGCCGCTTTTATGAACCTGTGGTGGAGGCTGGCAGAGGCTGACTACTGCCGGCCTCCGGGACGCTGCTACTTAATATGGCAATTCGTTAATTAGTCTGCGTCACTGCAGAGCCACTGCAGTCTCACCTCTTCCTCACGTGCTTCCGAGCTAATAAGCTTGTCATACGGGGGGGGGGTATGCCAAGCTAGTTAGCTTAGAAGTCGGTATTAGCCCTCAGTGGCAATAATTGTGCATTAAAGCTAGATCTATTATCTATAGATATAACTCTGTTATCTAGAGGCCGATAGCAACGTATAATCAGCCTCGGGGATCCCCGCTCACCGAGTCCCGTGCCTCAGCCACCGTCTGCTGTGGCGGTGGCGCTCATCTGGCGTCGGTATCAGGCGCGCAGGCGCGCTCATCGTCTCGCACGGCGAGCTCGACTTCTACCTCAAAACGCCGCGCTTTCGCGCCGCTTTTTCTGTAGTACATAGACTCTCAATAGAACTTTCAATATGCCATGGCAAGGACAGAATCAATTAAGCCATACTCCGTAGAACATGAGTACTATCTACAATATGAAGACTATTACTATTAAATGAAATACGATGTATAACGGTTGTCCAATCACGCGAGATTAAAGCCCTAACACCTTCGCGGTAGACCAAAGTCCTGGTTACGGAGCAGTACCCTCAGCCTTCTTCTTCCTCGGTCCGCGAGGCACCCCCTTGTCGCGGCGTGGAGCTCGCGGCTTCTTGGAGACAGTGACAAGTGTTCCGTCGGAACCTGAAACCGCGTTCACGAACGTAGTGTTAGGGTGCACCTTCTGGGAAGACGTGCCAGCATGCGGGCCCGGCATGAGCGATCCAGGAGCAGACTCGAGGGCCGGGAGCAAGGAGGTTTCACCGGAGGAGAACGTCGCTGGCGGAGAACCTGACGAGGGAGGCATGACACCTGCCGACATCGCTGTAGCGCTCTCATCGTTGACAGTGCTTCCGAGTGGAACATCAGCAGCCAATGAAGGGTCCACCGTCGGAGTGAGGGCTGCAGCACTGGGGGCAGATGGAGACTCACCCCGCGTCTCCTGCATCCGTGAGTCAAACGCGTCGCTCTCCCACTTCTCAAACTCGGCCCGCGAAAGCTTCCTGAATGACGTCGCGCCGGTATCCCAGGAACGATAAAGCGTCTCCAGCTCCACGCGAGATGTGATCATACTTGGGCTACAGAACGCCGCCAACGGCCAGCCGTCGATTACAACACCATACGCTTGCGTAATATGCTTGTCGAAGTTCATGTAGTACATGCGAGGAACACGCTTTCCTGCGACAAGACCTGTCAACGGCGTCAGTGCAAACAGCGCATGAGCAACGCTAGTGGTACTCACGAAGTTTGGAGAGGATGAGCTCGCTGGTGCGAGCTCGTAAGTTGGTCAAGAAGTGTCGAGCACTATCCAAGACTCCCTGTATTCCGCTGAGACAGAAACCTTCCATCTTCACGGCAATGTCAGGGAGGCTATGATTGATGGCCAACGGGAAGAAATCGTGAAGCTTCTCGTCCGTAACAAAGACGTAGGGCTCGTTATAGTGGTCATGGTCTGCGCGAACCACAACCATGACGACCTCCATTCCTGTACGCGCATGAAGACGGATTAACTGGGACAAGTAATCAGACATGAGTCATCTTATATCTCAAATTAGATGGCGTACCTCTTCCTGGATACTTGCCATTGTCGCTCGGGAATCATGGAACGCGTTGAGGGGAATATTCTGACGAGCAAGTTGCTTCATCTCGCGTTGTTCTTGTAGTCTGCTTATCAGTGGATCCGTTGCAGCCACCTGTTCCTCGCGGGTCATGCTTTTCCACTTTGCGGAAATCTGTCCCATCAGCTCGGGACCCTTGTAGCGTGGGACTCCCTCTGCGAGTGCTATTTGAAACAAACTGGTTCAGCCATGATGTACCGATAACACGGAAAGAATACATACCATTGTTTATCTCCGTGACTTGGTGGGAAACAAAGGCGTTCCAGCGGCTTGGTGCACGCTTCGTCTTCTGAGAGCGCGCATGCTGCATCAGTTCTTCTTCGTAGTATTTCTGTCCGTGGGATGGGAACTCGGCGCGAAGCTTGCTTGCTTCTTCGTGAAAAGTAGAACATGCTTGATTGAGTGCCGCCTTGTACTTGATTTGCCGCTCCTTCCTCTGCTGAGCAAGAATCTGCTTGTCGGCAGCGTTACGCTTGGGAACAATTTGCTTTGTACGGACACGCCATGCAGCGCGTTTGAGAGTGGTGGTGAGCTTCCGAGAGGTGGATGGGAGACGTCGAAGCAGCTGGTTGGTGTCCTGCTTCGACCTAGTCCGGGCCATTCTTTGACGTGGCAGGTGACAGTCACGAGAAGCTGTCAAGGTGTCAAAGGAGCTTTTAAACCTTGAGGCACGTGACCTAGGCATTTTGTGATTAGGGGGCCACCTTGAGGATATCTAAGAGATATGTTAAGCAGAGTATAGCGAAGGAAGAATGAATAGACATAGCATTGGATTCAGCTAGCTAGCTAGTCTATTGAATTAAGAGTTCAGCCCATTGGCTCGTAGGCGGGGTAAGCTGTTGAACGATCAGTTTCCAACTATAGTAGTCGCACTTCCATACTTGGTAGTCAGTACTTACTCATTTCTATGATGTTCTATGACGTTCCATAGTATGTTCTTGTCTTACTTCATAGGCTCCACTTTCTTACTAAGAAATCTCCACTATGATTTCATTATGACTTCATATCTTACTCAGATATTCTATAGGTTTCTAGATACGATTACTAAGGAGCCTTTCATGCATGTATATAAGCAGGGCCTTACAGCCCACTAGAATACAAGACGGATTAGTCTCCTCTCCTCTATAGTCTGCGCTCAACAGGTTATGAGCCCCGCTCTAATCTGTCTGACTACTGTGCAGTCATCTGTCTTCACTCTTCTATTTGCGCTTTCACTTTCTCTTTTGCGCATTTACCCCTTCTATTGCCTTCTTCTTATAAGGCCCCTTAGTAGACTACGTAAGTACACAGTCCTCAGTTTTGTGACGAACTCTTGGGAGTCTGCACTTCAGTGGGCGGCTCTTAGAGGTCCAAATCCTCTCCTGGGAATAAGGCACCTTACGCGAAATAGTCAAAGGCGTAACAGGGCCCTCAGGCAACTGCGAAGCAAAACTCTGCGGCTCCATAGGTAGCTGTAGATAGAAGTACTATACAGTAGCTAGCTAGGCCTTGGGCAATACCCTCTGCGGCATAGTCTCGTCTCGATCGCTCACTTCCCTCGACTCTACCCTGCGTCTTGGCTATTTCGGCTAGCTGGGACAAAGGTTCACTTCAATAAGTGTCCATCTTTGAGCTAGAGACGTTGACTTCTTCATCAGAAGCAGCTGATCCAGTGGCAGATCAATCTCAGTCAGGCGACTCAGAGGGATCTTCACCAGAGCCAGTACAGCTTATATCTGTCTACCCAACAGATTATAGCTGGAAATTCCCTTACGCAGGCGATTATATTGGTGGTCTTACAAGCGACGATCTTGGTTATTCTCCATACAATATTGAAAGTAACTCTCTTAGTCACACTGACAGTGAAGAGTACTTTCCAAACCTCTCCATCACATTTTTGGCTATACTTCTTCGATCCGATCCTTTTGATCAAGAAGTTAAAGAGGTTAAACCAGATCGATCGCCTCCATCAATTCCTCAATCAATTCCATCAATTCCTCGATCACCTTCCATCGCCTATCTCCTTCAGTCTGATACTCGCCCTGACATTTTATTCTGATCGCCATGGATCCCTCCAAGATTCCTACCTCCACTATTCCCATTTTTGATGGTACAAACTATATTGCCTGGTCTAACGCCATGCGAGGTGTTTTCAGATGGTCTGGTTCCTGGAACATTGTTGAAGGGAATTCAGGCACACCTCTTCCTCGTCCTACTGCTGCAGCTGCTGGAGAAGACCTCCCTACAATCCAGGCTGCTTGGGATGAGAAAAATGACAAGGCACTTGGTTTGATGACCATCTATATTTCCTCCTCGCTACAATTCCTCATTGGCAATACTACCACTGCTGCTGCAGCGTGGAAAGCAATTAAAGATCAGTATGCCAAGCCTGGTGCTGTTGGTGCATTTGTCTACTTTCAACAATTATTCAATACTCGCTTTGACGATGCCCAACCTCTTCGCCCTCAGATAACAGCACTTGAGGAAATTCGTAGTCGTACCGTTGATGCTGGGATTGCCATCTCAGATCAATTTGCTGCCCTCATTATTGTCAACGCCTTGCCCAATTCTTATCAGACCATTGCTTCGACTCTGCTGGCTACAGTTACAGATGTTTCTACACTTAAACCAGCAGATGTCATCCCCAAAATAATTGAGGAAGAAGCTAGACGTCAGGCCTCTAAAAATGCTAATGTCTCTCGTGTCTCATCGACTACTCGTCTCCCAAAGAAATGTAATATCTGCGGGAAGACTAATCATTCGACTGAGAACCATTGGCCTGATGGAAAGCCACCTCAAAAGGGGAATAAGCAGGGCAAAGGCAAGGGCAAGCAAGGCGGTAATCAAGGTGGAAATAAGGGAAGTGGACAGAATCACGGTCAAAATAGTGGTAATACTGGAGCTTCACAAGGACAGGGACAGAATTCTGGTGCAAAAGTCAATAATCTTCTTATAGAATCTGTACCAGATGTAACGGTAGCATCTTCTTCGTCCAAATCAATTGACCTTTCCCTGTACCATGTGGGAGATGAGATCGCAAGATGGATGGTTGACTCAGGTTGTACTTCACATGTCACAAACGTCTTTGAAGATTTTGATCACTATCATGAATTTCCAGTACCTGGTCATGCGCACTTAGCCGGCGCAGATAAGACCATAGATATCAAAGGTGTTGGAATAGTTCTTCTGCGACATCAGAATAGTGATGGAATCATTGTCAACCTGACTCTTAAATCTGTCCTTTATATTCCTGAAGCGTCTCATCGTTTCTTTGCTCCACGTACCATTATTGACCAAGGAGGCTGCTATAGTGCCCATGGGGACACTATGAATTTTTGGGCAGGCTCCAAACCGGGTGAGAACCTAATCCTCACTGCGCGATCAAGCCATGATGGTTCAGGTTTCTATTGGCTTGAAACCAGAGTGTTTCATCCAAACACCCGGCCTCAGACTCTGCAATCTGTGGAAGCTGACTATGACTTGTGGCATCAACGGTTTGGTCATGCGGGACGTAACACTATTCGTCAATTGCCTAATCATGTTAATGGCGCACCAAATAGTCTTTCTTCAGCACCAAAGTCTGATCCTTGTGCTGGTTGTGCGCTTGGCAAGTCCCACAGACAACCGTTCCCACTCTCTTCTACTCGCGCTTCTAAACCATTGGAACTTATTCACTCAGATCTCGTCGAGATGCCATCTCTGTCCATTGATGGTTTCAAATATTGTGTCACATTTCTCGACGACTTCTCCTCATTTGGTGTCATGTATTACCTTAAGCGGAAATCTGATGCTCTCACCTGCTTTAAAAGTTATCGAGCATGGGGGAAACTCAGCTTTCTACGCGACTTAAGCGTTTCTGCTCTGACAGAGGAGGAGAATTTATGGGTGAAGAGTTCACACAATATTTACATGAAAATGGTATTGAGCGCGAGGCGTCTATGCCACAAAGTCCACAGCAGAATGGACGTGCAGAACGTTGGCAGCAAACTATTGTAGAAAAAGCAGAAGCTATGCGTCATCATGCTGGTTTATCCACAGGCTTCTGGAAACTTGCTGTTGAGACTGCCGTTCATATTTACAATCGTCAGCCATTCCGCAGAGCACACTGGCGTACTCCCATTGAATTATGGAATGGTACTGTTCCAGATGTGTCGTACTTTAGAGTCTTTGGATGCCTAGCCTATGTACATGTTCAGAAGGAGCGACGCCAGGATAAGCTCACGGCTCGAGCTAAACCTATGGTGTTCGTTGGCTATGAACCTGGATCAAAGGGGTATCGATTCTGGGATAAAGATAGCCGCTCCATTGTCTTATCGCGTGATGCGGTATTCAATGAGAGATCCTTTCCGAACAAAAGTGCGAATCCTATTCCCGCTGCCCAACAACCGCATGAGCCGCCCGTTCCTGTAGCTCCAGCACCACAGCCGGCCCTGCCGCTTGGTGATGATGATGCTAATAGGCCTGAACCGGATGCTGACTTGCCTCCACATCCGGGACCACCACCAGAACTGCCTAGAAACCCATCTCCTCCACCTCGTCCACCTTCTCCAGATGAGCCTCCAGTTCCACAACCTCCTCCATTTGTACCTAGACGCTCTACTCGGTCAACCGCTGGTAGACCTCCACCACGGCCTGACAATGCATATGGTGATCGTCACCCTGCAGCTATACAGCGTGACATTGATCAAGGAGGTGGTTTACCTGACGTCATGGAGAATCTCATCTCATATCTTCCATCAGAGTTTATTCTCAACGCCGATCCTCAGTACGGACCTTTTCCACAATCTTATCAGGAAGCAATCTCTCGCCCTGATTGGACTCAGTGGGAGGCCGCTATGCAGGAAGAGATAGACTCTCAAATGGAGAATGGTACATGGGAGTTAGTCGACTTACCTCCTGGACGTAAGGCAGTACCTTGTCGTTGGGTTTACACTATTAAACCTGGTGGTAGATATAAAGCTCGGCTTGTAGCCAAAGGCTTTAAACAGGTCAAAGGCATCGATTATGATGAAATATTCTCCCCTGTCGCTCGTTTTGAATCTATAAGATTCTTACTCGCCCATGCTGCTCTTAATGATTGGGAGGTAGAGGCTATGGATGTAAAGACAGCATTCTTATATGGCGAATTAGACGAGGAGATATATATGGAGCAACCAGAAGGATTCAAAGTCCCTGGTCAGGAACACAAAGTCTGTCGTCTTTTGAAGGCTATTTATGGTCTTAAACAGGCTGGCAGACAGTGGAATAAAAACTCCACAATGCGTTGTTGGAATTAGGGTTCACACGTACATATTCTGATGCGGGTATTTATGTGTATCGTCATCATGGGGGGGATTTAATACTTGTCGTATATGTTGACGATCTATTGCCAATTGGGTCTGATCGGCGTCAGATTGCATGGCTTAAAGGTTGTCTTCAGAAGCGATTTAATGTTCGTGATCTTGGGCCTGTAGAATCTTTTCTAGGCATGCGGATTACTCGAGATAGATCATCCAGAAATATTTGGCTTGATCAGTCTAAATACATTGAAGAGACACTCGAGAGATTCCAAATGCTAGATGCAGCACCCACACGAACTCCCCTTCCATTTGGCGTACATCTTGTCAAAGCAGATCCTTCATATGAAGTTGATGCCACCCTTCGTTCAAAGTACCAACAGCTCATTGGTTCACTTTTGTGGATCGCCTTAGGCACTCGTCCAGATATAGCCTATGCAGTTAATCACCTTTCCCAATATTCTGCTAAGCCTACAATGCAACATTATAAAGCCGCACAATATATTCTTCGTTATTTGAACGGTTCACGTTCACTTCGGCTTTGCTACAAAGGCAGCGGACTATCTGGACTCATAGGTTATTCTGATTCTGATTGGGCTGAGAACAAGGACGATAGGCATTCAACTAGTGGCTTTGTCTTCTTTATGGCAGATGCTGCTATTTCATGGGTCTCGCGGCGACAAAAGACTGTCGCTCTGTCTTCAACAGAAGCAGAGTACATGGCATTGTCCGACTCTTGTCGACAATTAGCCTGGCTTCGGACTCTTCAGTCTGAGATTGGTTTTAAGCCGCAAAATGCCACACCTTTATGCATTGATAATAATGGTAGCATTTTTCTTGCGGTTAATCCAGCTCATGACAGAAGAACCAAGCACATTGATATTCGGTACCACTTTTGCAGAGAGTTCATTGAAAACGGTCATGTTGATCTTTTCTTTGTACCTACTGCTGAGCAAAGGGCCGATATCCTCACTAAGAATTTATCTTTCTCTATTCATGAGAAATTTGTACATAGTCTTGGACTAGAGTAGTTAGCGACTATCTAGTTGAGTGGGAGTGTTGAACGATCAGTTTCCAACTATAGTAGTCGCACTTCCATACTTGGTAGTCAGTACTTACTCATTTCTATGATGTTCTATGACGTTCCATAGTATGTTCTTGTCTTACTTCATAGGCTCCACTTTCTTACTAAGAAATCTCCACTATGATTTCATTATGACTTCATATCTTACTCAGATATTCTATAGGTTTCTAGATACGATTACTAAGGAGCCTTTCATGCATGTATATAAGCAGGGCCTTACAGCCCACTAGAATACAAGACGGATTAGTCTCCTCTCCTCTATAGTCTGCGCTCAACATAAGCAACCTGGCATTCCAGAAGAACTTGCAGACTTTGATGGGTAACAACCAATCCGCCAGCGATTCTATGACATCCTCCTCAGATTGGGCGTTGAGAACGGCCTGCGCAATGATGTTCACGGTAGTGGTATTGTAACCGACTGCTTGAATGAACATATCGCCCATGGAGCCGACCGATGGCATCGGCGCGTCAGGAGTGCGTGGTTCATAGAGAACCTCGAGCACGCCTGTGAAGTCGCGGATCTCTTGATAGATTCGGCGCTGAGGGCGAGGTGTAAAGGGAGTAGATGGCGTCGGTGGCGGCGCACGCTGCAGATTTGCAGCTGGACGCCTGGGAGTGCGCGGTGAAGACGGCGCAGCTCGAGATGCCCTCGAGGTATTCTGGTCATTGAGGTTCACTGTAATATACATACAGTCATAGTAAGTTACGCCGCGTCGGACAAATAGATAACATACTTTGTTCAAAGCGAACATTGTTCACGTCAGGTGCCGCTGTGCCACGCTCTATTCATGACGTCCATTAATCTATTTGTAAGACATCATAGAACAGCTACTCACGGCTTCCCGATGGACGAAGGTCTGCGTACTCCTTCTGTAACCGTGCAAAGTGGTAATTAGAGTCGTTCTTCTCAGATCTTCCCACCGAAACCATGAACGCGATGGCTCTGGTGAAATTAGGCACACTCTTCCAGATCGGCTTGTTGACACCCTCGACCTGTGTCGCCGCGTCCTCACTGGACATGCCATGTGAGTTTTCTGCCAAGCTTCGGTGATGAGACTGTTACTTACTGATAAAGGTAGATGGCGGCTTGTGTCCCGAAGGCTACAGGATAGAATGATCGCCATGACGCCATGATATCAATACGAGTCTTCGTGGTGCAAACCAGGCGAGTGGGATCGTGGCGAGTCTCCCAGTATCTGTTGAAACGCTTGATGACCTCGTTGTAGCGGAAGACGTCTGATGCTTCGTCTTTCGTCCTGCACTGGACAATGACGGGTAGGATTCGTGTACTGAAGTGGCCTCCAGCTTCTATCTTGAGGGGCTGACTATTTGAAGAGGTAAGCTTGATTGAAGAGTTTGCGGCAGCGAGTACTTACATTGTGGCTACTCTAGGGTTCTCTCCTCCGAGTACAACCCACCATTTATCATCCACCTTAACCTGCGGCATAGTGCCAGCAAAGGCTCCAGCAGACGGTGATGGGCTCTCGTCAGATGCTTGAGACGAGGACTGATGCATGAAGTGTGATGAGGATGGACGAGGAGAGAGCAGAGAGCCTGAGATGTCCAGTGTATCATGTATCAATTGTTCGCTTAGACATCACATGGATTTACCGGCTACCTCAGCACGCATCTTTGGGCCTTCAAACAACTCTAATGAATGTTGTTTTCTTGTAGTCCTCCTAGGTGCATAGTCATAAAGTCGATTCATTGCGTGTCATTGTAAATACATTCCTCAGGCTACAGCGTGATATTCGACAAGTAATCTACGAGTGCGTTCATACCGTCCACGGCATCATCTTCACCTTCAATATCCTCGTCGTCTGCTGCTTGCACAGACTGCGGGTCAATACTATCTTCAGTGATATGAGCCTCGGCCGCCAGCTCATTGAACCCTTTGCGAAATCCTGGACTTCTCGTACCTGAGAAGCCTTCAATGTCGTGTATCTGAACAATACGGCGCAGTATGTGAGCGTTCAGACGTTGACGGCGAATACGGAACTCGTTGACAGCCCCAAAGAGAGGACTGTGCTCGTCATGGTCTCGCTCAACGGCGAGAAGATACCGGTCCTCATTGATGACGGCCATATGCACTCGTCGGACCTCTATATTGCATCGCACGAGTTCCTCCTGCGCACGCTTTACACGCTGAAGCCGCTTCATGGTCTCGCGCACTGCAGGCTTTGTCCACGGCTTGTCTTGTATATCATTGTGTGTGTTTCGCAGCAGGGGAAACTGTTCAAGAAAGGTATAGTGAGTGACTCAGCTCCAGTCTAATGTCTCTCGAGGAGGATCCAGAGCCCGAGCAGCCGTGTTGTATGCGTCGACTGCGCTGCGTATAGCTTTCGAGCGAGTCTGAAGGGATTTGGCCATGTGAGTACGAACACGATATGCGGTTTGCGAGATGTTGAGGCTATGAAGCTCGAAGAGCCGCTGGACAACGAGATGCTGGAGATGATCGAGCGCACGGTGATACGTCCGTGTGGACATGTACTTCATCGCCGTGACATATTCTTGGCACGTCGGCTGCCAACGCTTATCGATCCCCATACTCACTTCCATTGCGATCACTTCAGAGAGTACCTTGCGGCGCATTTCATCAACGTGCTTGCGCTCGGTCTCGAGCTTCCTGGTACGGGACACATCTTGATCATATGTCGGATGGGAAGACTGTGAGGCGGGGATAGATGGGAAACGATAGTCGGCAGGGGTTGCCATTAGGAACCGTGTGGAGGATGCAGTATGACGAGACTCGAGATTTGCCAGCTCTTGAAGCTTCTCAACGTACGCCATTGCATGTATATCCCACTCGGGTTCATCTCCGAGTGTCGCAAAGTACTCCACCTCCTCCACTTGCCATGCCATCAGTTCCGCCTCTGTGATGCTGAGTGATTCCAGTGCTTCAGAAACTATCATTGAATCCTTCTCAATGATGTCAAGTGCTTGGCGGTAATTGTTATATAGAAAAGCACCGAGATTGAGATACTTGTCCTCGTCCCATTGACGGAAATACATGTCGATTGCAACATGCCAATGATAACGGCTTGCGTATCGAGTCACAGAAGCCAGCTGATTCGAGGCGCTGAAAATGCGCTCGAGCGTCGCGAAGTCTTCCAGGCCCATGCCGATGATAGTGCTGGGGTGATTCTTTGTCTGACAAAGCCAACTATGCGTGTAGCCGTGAAACGCGTTGATGATGCAACGGCAGTCAAGTGCACGGAATGTCTCGCCGAGGGAACTTTGATTAATGATGTCTTGAAATCGGCATCCGATGTCGTACGCCTTGACCTGCTTCGGGCCAAGCAGCTGAAGAGCTTTTGCGACAATGGCCAGCGGATATTTCGCCAGCTCACCGCTCCGAATCATATCCGCCAGCCATAGTATGAATCCATGACGGCATGCACTTGCAAATATGCCCGTCTCTTCATAGATGCCCCACATCTTCTTCTTCGCGTCCTCGGCGGCAGCCTTCCAGTGCTTCGTACAGTCGCGCAGCGTCGGATTCTCGTCCGTCGCATCGGTTGGATCACCTTCAATGTCTTCCGTGAGTTCTTCGGTGGGTCCCTGGTTGCTCGCGTGCTCGCTCTTCGGCTGTCTAGACTTCACCTCGTGCGCGTATTTGTCGACGTATTCGGGGGAGAGGAAGTAGTCACTGTCCGTAAAACTTCTTGTATCTGCCACCTCACGCTCTCCTATCCTCGCGATGCGCTTCAGCGAATTATTGCCATCCATGCAATACATACGCCCAAACGCAACTTCCAGCTCATCCTTGAGCTCATAGCAGCATGCGGGGCATGCGTTGAGAATGCGCCAGTCAGGAGTATCGCGGCCTAGCACGGCATTCATGCGCTTGTCGATGATCCTGTGAATAGCGAGGTAGACGTCGAACGCGTCACTGAGGGCTAAACGGAACCGGCATTGGTACGGAAGCTGAGCTCCGAGTCAAATCAGTACAGGGTCAAACAAGTTGAATCAATTACTGTGTACTTACCATATAGAAGTCACAGATGACTTTCGCGAAGGCTTCTGCGCTAAACGATGCCTTGCGCAAGCGCAGACGGCGGAAGAGTTCGAGTGTCTTGAACGACACGGCCTGTGATGGAGATAATGGTGATGTTCCGAGGTAGCCTTGCATTGCAATAGCTTCAATAGCCGTCGCATTCTCGGAGCACGGAATGTGGGCTGACACCTGCAGTGTGTACAAGTCGATCACCTGGATGGTAAAGTCGTAGGTGGTGTCGCGGTCGCTAGAGACGTCGATAGGACCTCTCGTATTGTATCGCCATTCCAGATATATGTCCGTGAGCTTGTCAACGAACGGCGTCCAATTGGCATCTGCACGTTCTATACGTTGACGCCACGTACGAGCGTCCTTGTACATACGGCCCCTAGGATGACACATAAGACTGGTAAGTTGATGGATACAGAAAATACTGTACTCACCGGCCAGAGAAAATATCACGCACTATGTGTGTAAAGGACCCATCTTCATCATCGGGTATTGTCTCCCATACCATATCCTCTCCAGCGGCCTCCATGTCCTGCATCTCAGCATCCGCCCAGCTGCTCTCATCGACGTTCTCTCCGCGGATCTCTGACAGTACTTGCATAGACTTAGTGGATAGCCCGGTAGTAGCCCTCTGGATGCGCTCTCGAGCAGCATGGCGCTCCAATACGAGTTGAGACTGTCGGAGATGCCTCTCGTGTACGGAGTGAGCTGTTGAGGATGACAGCGAGGCAACCTTTACTTTGCGCGAGACACCTTTCTTGCGGCCCATAGCCAGAGTGACGAAGGAACATAGAAAGCGAGAGGTGAGGCAGGGATCAACGAACGTGTGGGAGAGAAGCACGCCCACATGTCTGTTGGCCCCACGTGGCGGCGTTGAGTCAAAGGAATGAGTACTTTACATAAACTGACGTGGCATTAGAGTACACGTAGTATACAGAGTTGTAAGTCCAGCGTTACAGAAAGAGAAGCGGCGCGAAAGCGCGGCGTTTTGAGGTAGAAGTCGAGCTCGCCGTGCGAGACGATGAGCGCGCCTGCGCGCCTGATACCGACGCCAGATGAGCGCCACCGCCACAGCAGACGGTGGCTGAGGCACGGGACTCGGTGAGCGGGGATCCCCGAGGCTGATTATACGTTGCTATCGGCCTCTAGATAACAGAGTTATATCTATAGATAATAGATCTAGCTTTAATGCACAATTATTGCCACTGAGGGCTAATACCGACTTCTAAGCTAACTAGCTTGGCATACCCCCCCCCGTATGACAAGCTTATTAGCTCGGAAGCACGTGAGGAAGAGGTGTGCAGTCTTCAACTGGCAGCTCACATAATCTCCATTTGTTCACTTACATTCGACGATCTGGTCTCGGTCTTAAGCCTCAGCACAACGAGGACATCTCCTATACTAGCATGGTACCGCCGAAGATTGGACGGAATGATTCTGGTGACGAAGAATATACAGAATCATCACCCGTAAGTCAGCCAGCCTGAGCTTGTTCATTCACAAGTTTCTTCGGGTGTATATGTACCTCTCTAACCTCGTGCTTTTCTCCCAGCCGCATAGTCGCAAGCGCAGAAGGACAAACATAGAACATCCCCTTATTAATACGCCGGAGCCAAAGCAATCGTTCTCTCTCTTGCTGGAGGTTCTACCAGAATGGTATGGCCCGTCAGAGGTCCATGAAAACGCGGAAAACTCGTTCGATCAAATTATAGACGAGGTGCTTCCGGATCTACTAGCAGCTGAGACCTCACTTCAGGAGAAGTTTGCCGAGCGCGATGACACTGTGAGTGAAATGCAATGGTACAATAGGTGAAAGGTATGACTCAGTAAGCAAGCAGGGGAAAATAATACAGCCTCTCTCTCGCCAAGAAGCGACAAGTCTTCGAGAGGGTCTATCAGAGAAATCTGAAGCTTCTCTTCTCTCAGCCATCTCTGCACTTGTCTCTCAGAAGCTGAAACTACAGTCGGTGAGTCTTCCATTGGTGTGCGCTTGTCGTGCCGTTAATAAAATCCAGGGCGAACTTCGTCGGGAGCTCCTCAACTTACCCACTGCATTCACACAAAATGAATCTGTCACCCCACTGCCCACCCCGCGCCCTAACCCGACTGTCAACCCACAAGTGCTTGACGCGCTGTACGCCATAGAGACTACGCCTTACGAGTGTTCGTTCTTATCTCGTCTGCGAGGCTTTCAGCCTTCGCGGACTCCAGAGCCCATCGCTGTCGACTGGGAGACACGCAGTCCGTGGATGGAGCTAATGAGTGACATCCGCGAGCACTTTTCCCTGTCGCAGTACGTCCATAGTTCGCGTCGAGTACACACCGCCTCACGTATTTCTCAGTCCCGAACGTGAACAGCCCGTGGAAGTGGTAGCGCCGATTGAGTACATGACTCTACGTGCTTCTCATCTCGATCAAATACACGATATTCTCGCCCGGACCTTTTGGGAGGGAATAAACGGTAAGCACTATGTATCTTAACGCTGTTAATGTGTTCTGCTCACAACATGACTAAATAAGTGAGCGATTCGCTGCAATATTCTCCTGAGAAGTCCACAGTCGTCGCGACATATAAGCAGCTTGTTGTTGGAGTCGCTCTCATCAGCTCGCCCCAAGAGACATATATCACTTACTTAGCAGTCCGAGCAGGCTGGGAGAACTCTCAAATCGCCACGTATGTCTGTCGTGTCGTATGTAAGACCTGCCTGCTTACGTCGCGTTATTCTAGAACAATGCTGTACTACCTCATTACACTAAATCCCAACAGAGATATCACGTTGCACGTATCGATAAATAATCCGGCAATGGTCAGTCGACACCACTATCTAACAGGGCGAAATAGATCTGACTCGAGCCCATGCCCGTAGCTCCTGTACAACAGATTTGGGTTCAAAGCGGAAGAGTTCATCGTTGGATTTTATGAGGACTACCTCGACCCGCAGTCGCGCGCTTCGAAGAATGCTTTCCGATTGCGACTACGACGGTAAGGCCACGGGAATCTCCCTCATGCTGTCCGCGCTTTCTTGGGTCGTCGCCGCACCGGTCCCGATTTATATGAGGGGTCGTCCAACTCGGAGCTGGAAGACTCGTCGACCGTAGAAGAAGGTTCTCGCGTTTCTTGGGCTTGCTGGGCTAGATCCTCCACCCATTTTCCGCCCTCTGCGCCTTCGAATAACCAGACATGACTGGAATGCCTCGTCAGCGCCCCAGCACTAATGCGCTTTATGCTATACTCGGCAACCTACCTCTTCCCTACCCTCTGGGGCTCTGCAGTGTCGAAGTCCCCTGATGGCCTCTTCTTCAGAATTGGTGCGCTTGTTGGTGCATCTAGATTCGTACGGGTAGGTGGAAACGGCGGGAGGTCCCATCCAAGCTTCCGAGAAAGGTGAAGGACGATATCGTCGGCATTCCCGAGGAGCACAATCTGTGCAATGGGTAAATGGGCAATGGTCGTGCACTCATTCATGAATGCTTACGTCTGGATTGATATGTTTAATGGGAGTTTTATTGATGAGTATCTACAGGTAAGTTCGATGTAAGGTTTTGGTCGAATGGTCACCGATATTCTTACCTGTGGCACCGAGTGTGGTAGATGTGCTGGGCATCCTTTGAGTAAACATAACTCTAACATGACTAAACGAACTCACATATGGTGTCTGAGACGGGAGAAACTTTGAGAGAGGTCCCAATGATTATAAGCAAATCTATCTCTTGTCGATCTGCGAGTACCGAACGGTCGAACTCGTCGCTAAGCTTCTCGCCAAAGAAAGTAATGTCAGGCTGTGGATCATTCAAATCTGTCGTTAGTGCAATGATAAAGTCGCAAGGACCCAGTGAATCAGTCTCACTTTCATGATCCAAGGTGGGTAAGCCGGTTCGTCCGGTTCGTCAGATTCGTCGCTGTGCCACCCCGAATCCCGGCGCTGTTTCTTGACCTTTTTGGCCGGGAGTGGTGGTGCAGCTACGCTACATACTTTGCAGACAGGTACTCTCTGATTGAGAATGTCGTCTTCTATGTCGGTGCCCAAAACGCGCACTCTACAGCTCAGGCATGACGCTGTAGCGAAGCTTCCATGGCATTGAAGGACGCGGCGAACACCGGCCAATGTCTCTAGGGTGTCTATGTTCTGTGTGTAGTTCTGCAGATCAACGGATAGACTTCAGTATTGAAAAAGTAAGGTGCAAATGTGGAACATACTCTTAGAAGCTGGGGGAGATCATGTTGAGCGGACTGAAAACATTCATACAGGGGCTGCTCACTTTTCCTCTATCTTCAATAGCCTTTATGAAACGATGACAAGGTGAGGGTATAAAGTTTGAAGGGTATATTTTGCTGTGATTACTTCAGCGTTGTGCACCCACATGGATTAGAAGCATTACCTAGCAAACGAACTGCAAAACGCTCGTGTTTAACTCATGACGGGAAACTGGATAACGGGTGCTTACTAGAATACTGTTGCCACCAAATATACATGGGATGAGATTCAAGTTCAAAGACAGCTGAAATATGACTTACCAGCCGGATTTTGGCGAAAATAATGTATGTCAAACCTACCAGCAGTCATGTCACTATTAGCTCTTGAATGGATGAGACGATGACTCACATTTGTTGCGGGTCATCGAGGTCATATTCCTTATTCTGCTGGAGAGTTGCGTACAGCCCATTGCGCGAACGAAAGTCAGGTATTCCGCAGGAAACACCTGCATGCGATGCAAGATTGAAGCGGTCTGAAACGGTCTTTCTTATACAAGGAACGTACTGATTCCTGCGCCTGTAAGGACTAGAATACGTTTCCGACTTTGAATGAGAGATACCGCATCTTCAATGGTATTCAAGTGCTGCAGTCTCTCTCGACACTGCAACCTTGATATCGTTGTGATTTTAGCGGAGACGACAGCATGTTTACCAGAGTACTCACTCGCGAAAGAAAGCCACTTTGAGAAAGTACATCAACGTTTTGGGGCCTTTCTGCCTAAGTTCTGGACACTGAGAGCGCACTTGTTATGACATGCTCGAACGCAGGTGCATGTCTTAATCTTACGAGACATATTCCAAAAGCATAGAGCAACTTGACAATGGGAACAGCCTCGGTTACGATGAACTTGTTGATGAAAGAAGCCGTTCCTTGAGAACGCCCGGTCGCAATAGGATAAGCTCGAAGAGCTCACATCCAACAGATAATCAGAGCAACGCACCAGATTCCTTCAGATACGTCTTCATGTCCTTGATCTGCTCCTTAGTCCATGCAGACTGGGCTGTGCAACCAAGGAAATAAGGCAGTGCATTCAGTTTCATCCCAGGAAACGTGCACATAACACCGTCCGCGCCGCTACCAGACCCGAACAGAACATGGACATTCACCAACACCGATCATGCTCCCTCGTGTTGTGCTACCTAACACTAAGAATCGTTGCTTACCTTCACGCAGTAGCTGCTCCCATTCTTCTACGCTATCATCCTCTTCGGTATCCCCTCCATCAAAATAGGCCGGCCCCACGTCTACCTCGTCGTCTTCATCGCCCGTCTCATCCTGCGCGTCGCCTCCGAAGCCTTCCAAGAGGTCCTCGATCACGTCCGTGTCCGTGTCAACTGCCTCTGCCGCTTCGAGGAATGCCTCTACTTGCAGTGCGTATATGCTGTTAGGACGACGTCTCGCGGTGCCAGCGCTGGTGTTTGAGGATGGATTTGCATCGCCATGCGCGTGTTCATTGCGAGAGCCGGTTGTGGGTGATTGGGGGTCCATGGGACAGTGGTGGTGGTTGCCGCAAGTGAAGGCAAAGGACCGAGTTGCCATAACGAGACGGGCGAGCCGCATAATGGCATTTTGCGATAACTTGTCTCAACACCATACAAGCAACTGCTATTGACAACCCCATCGCGAACTCATACAGTTTTTGGACATAACAACTTCGCAGAAAAACAGGAAGAAGCACAGGTCACCAGGCCGGCAAAAGCGAAAATATTCTGGGCAACAAGAATAGCGTAATAACGACATGGAACTTGGGGCCAACGACATGCAACAGGTAGACAGAGAACACAGAACAAGAAAAGCTTAGAAAGCTTAAGGCACACATAAGTTGCCAAATGGGATTACGGGACGGCGAGTCAAAATTGGAGATGATAAGACGGTGTCGATGTGGGGAGGGATCGATCTAGACAAACGCCCGGCGTCAGCGCTGTCCGTCCAAGCTAGATGATTATAGCTATGAGGGAAATAATCATCAGACCATTCATAATCATTGAGCACTCGCCTGGCGGCCCTGCGATTAATCTACCGTGCTTCCTGCCTTCAACAGTAATTCGTCATCGTCCTCATCACCAGAAGCAACGAGGAGGGGTTGCTCGTCGATCTTCATCCTGATTGTTGGCCAGCCTTCGCGGTTACGTTTATGGGTGCGCACCGGTGAGGTCGGTTTTAGCCTGCCCTGCTCGTCCCGAACACGTTCGGCAGCCGCACGCGACGCAGATGTGGAGGCAGCGAAGTCTGCTAGGGTGACGGTCCCAGAGCGCGTTCTCCGAGAACGCACCTCGCTAGTCGCGTTACTTGCCTTGGGATTAGTATTTGCAGAGACGCCAACTGCAGAGACCGGTGGGCGTGCGAAATCCGAAGCACGGATCGTGTCCCCTCGCTTCCGCCTGTGAGTTTGCTCTTTGCTCCGTACTGCCCTTGATGTGAGTTGAGGAGACAGGTTTGGGGTGTGTGAAAGAGGAAGGGCACTAGATAAGAGCGGGCCACCAATGCTATCTTCCCTTTCTCTAAACATAGAGGCGGCGGACCACTTTTCATCTTCTGTTTGATATGTGCGCGTAACGTCAGTGAAACATCGGATTATCCGCGGGAATGCATAGAATCCGAGACTTGAGAGCAAAGCTATATAGATCACCTACCATCGAGCCCAAGAATAGAGAAGAGATCTCTCAGCTCATCCCCGTCCGAATCAGCATTAAGTTGGTCAATAACAGAGGGTGACCTTGCAACTTCCTTCAAACTATTGCTTTGACGGGGGCTAACAGTAGGGGCAGAGACAGAGCGGGCCAAACTCGGAACAGTCACAGCAGAATCTGTAGCAGGTAAGAAAGCAGAAGCGAGTCCCAGATTAAGTTCCAAGAATTGTGCAGATAGCTGAGACGCTTCGCCGGTTACAGCCATCAGTTCTTCATTCATTGGGATGCCAGAAGTGCTGGCCTCGGAGAAACCGCCGGCAGAAGATGAATGGTTGTCCTCGGTCGCATGCACAGAGAATTCTAGGACAGAAGAGAAAAGTCCATTGTCTGATGGGTGGTTGATAGTGCGACGGCGTCTGCGTGGGGGCGGTCGCCCTATAAATGCACGCACAACAGGTGAGTTCGGGCGTGATAGGTCTTGCATATCTGCGTCTTCGCCATTGGTTGCTTGCCTAGAGTGCGACGAGGCCGAAAACTCTGCACCATGGCCATTTGGCTGCATTGGCAGAGCGCCAGTCGTGGCACGACGCTTGCGAGGAGGCGTGGAGACCTCGTTCGGGACACCCGAGTAAAAAGACGCATGTTCAAAATAAGCATCGTTCTGAGTCGATCGACTGAAATCTTTGGAATGCACCAGCCAAGTGTCAGAGGCTTGAACTCGGGTAGACGACATCGTAGGGATTGAGCCAGTGCGTGTGTGCATGGATGCAACCGGTTTGAGAGTACTATCTGTGTCTGAAATAGACTGCTGGTGACCTTTAACCTGAGAAGTGGTCATGGCGTTCGTGAAATCCAACGGGGTGTTAGAAATGATTCTGCCCTTCTCCGTCACGATTGTAGGGACATGCGCTGAAGAAAGTGTACGCGACTTGCTGTGAAAAGCTGGTCGCCGGGCTTTCGCTTTCATCTGCTTCTTAACACCACTCATAGGAGAAGCAGTGCGGGAGTTGGGTCGGCTAGTGAAGGGAGAAGCCAGACCGCGGACACTGTTCTCCTTGAGATTGCGCGAGCTAGTACGAGAAAGCATTCGCTTGTCAATAGGTATAGGAGACAACTCAGCTTGTTCAGTGTAGGCCGCAGGGACACTAGAGGACGGTAACATGGACTGATCAGAGCATAGGGTAGGCCGGGGTGTACAGAACTGTGTCTCACTGGCAAGAGGCTTCAGAGAAAAGACTTCAGATGAAGCGACATCGTTAGTGTCACCGGGAGAGACAAGGTCGGGAAACATAGCAGAGCCAGGATGAGACGGTGATAAATGTCGCGCTTTCTTTTCATCTCGTGGATCTTCATTGACCGGGGCTTGACGGTTGGAATCCAAAGGACCAATGTGACGAGATCTTTTCTTCATTCTATAGGTCATTTCTTCTACAGTTATTTCCTCCTTGTCATTGGACATTGATTCGAGAGGAGAGGAATGTCGAGCATCGGAGTTGACAGGGGTAGCTTTGGCACGCGTTCGGCGGTGCGAGTATGTGGTAAGCAGCTTCCGAGATGTACTTTCAGACCTCAACTCCATTGTGAGGAAGACCAGTTCACTTGGGACGGCGTAAAAATGTCCATCCCGTCAGATTTTAGTGGTTGTTTGGGTAACTCATCAAGACATACTACACCGAATGGCTGAATTTTTGGTTTCTTTTGAGGCACTGTAATGTTCAATATCCTAGATCATGGTAAAGGAGGGTGTAAGCTTCAGTATATACTTTGAAACACTAACGGGTATAAAATTCACTGCGATTGGCACTGCATAGTGTACATACCTCACCGTAGAGATCGTGGTCTGTACGAGAAATCTGGAGCAAGTTTATGAGATGGATGTATTATTCATATTCAGGCAAACATGCCCGTATATGCGTCGGTTTGTGTCCGCAGGATGAGTTGTTTTGTGAACGAGGTTACGTGCACGGAGTCCGGACAGCGTATTGGCGCTTATCGTGCGCGTCGCGTGAGTCACGTGCTCCCCATCTCCCACGTCAGTGGCGCGTTTGGTCGCGGCGGTGAACCTAGCCAGGCATTAGCCACTGCAACCACCTCTTCTCATTGAATTCTAGCTTATGGTCCTCTCCTTCTGAACTGCGACATACTCTGCGCTGGTCGTGCAAAGAATACACTCGTAACCGCAAATTATCTCACGTTAAATCCTATACAGTCACGATGGTCGTCACCAAACGGGCACCTGTGCCTCCTATGCCGTCGTCGCGCACACATTCGACACAGCAACTTCCTCGAGTGAGGGGTAAAGCTCCTTCAGACCTGTTTGATACTACAGACGCACCAAATCCCCTTTCGAATGGTACTACTGAAGGGGAGTCAGATGTCAAACATGACGACCAGCCTGCGGCGGAGCAAGACACGGTGAGCATCTGAACATCTATTTCATTCTGGCATCAAGAGGCAGGGTGCTTCTGGGAGGGATTGCTCTCGTATTGTTAACTACTCAGCTACGGCTCACCTGTTGATCTTGAATTGACTTGCGGATGGATTGTGCTCTTGTGGATAAAGCTAGTCACACGAGCGGAAGAGTTTCACGTTTCATAACATTGAACACTTAATATGTTGAAGTCTATATTCATATGGCCAATGGCCGATACACGTGCGACTAAGACACAATCCAGTGATGTACACCGCACTTTCACACTGTGTTCATCAAATGCATGTTGTGTACAGGTACTGAACGTCATCTGAATTAAACAGAACCATTATCCACCCAAGAAGAAATCGTCCAAAATCAAGTCAAAATCGAAACAGAAGAAAGGCGGGAAGGTAGGATTCAGGTCTATCTTGCCGTTGATAAGTCGTCTTACCGAAGATACCAGAAGTCTTCCTCTGGAGGTTCTACATTCTTTGACTTCCTTTCCCGCATTTTCATCCTCTGGTTTACTATCTATTCGCTATCCGTATGCCCTCAAGACACGCAGCTTAAATCTCCTGTCTGCCGCGGTCTCTCGGAGTACCGCCGACTGGTTATAGATCCTTATGTCATGCCGCCTGTACGACTTGCGTTGGGGCATCCCTCCGTTGCGCCCTATATCCAAAAAGCCAAACCATATAAGGACCGGGCGGTTGCCACTGCGAAACCTATTGTTCAGCGCACGCTCCATGAATGGAATGCGCGCGTGGTCCCTCAGTGGAACAAGCTAGCCGTCCCGCTTTGGAAGCGGTATGCAGTCCCACAATTGCAACGACTTGACGCACAAGTTGCACCTTACCGTGCGCGTATTACGCACGAGTACGAGCGGCAGGTTGGCTCGTACGTGCGTCAGGTAAGTCCCTATGTCGAGAAAGCGACGGGCACCCTCTCTCGGTGGCAGCAAAAGTCCCGTCCATACGTCGTTCTTGCGGCCCACAAAACATACGATGGATACCGACGCGCTGCGCCATATGCACGTCCTGTTGGGGAAAAGTTGAAAGTGCTCCTGGCGCGGCTGATCGTTTTTCTCGCGGAGAAGAG
Organism: Amyloporia xantha; assembly: GCA_036971615.1. Lineage (NCBI taxonomy): Eukaryota > Fungi > Basidiomycota > Agaricomycetes > Polyporales > Adustoporiaceae > Amyloporia > Amyloporia xantha. The sequence continues at coordinate 199,728 of JAYKKR010000036.1, forward strand.
ACGGCAGTTTGTTGACCCCCATGTACAAATGCTCTGGGAACGAGTCAAAGAGTTGAGCAGCGGGAGGCCAAGAGCACCGGCTGCTGCGGAAATGCGGGACTCCATCACTTCGCACATCTCCAAGGCCTCTGAAGGAGCAGCGTCTGTTGTATCGTCGTTGATACACGCGCAGACCCAGTCGCTGGATTCTTTACTGCCTTCCAATGCGGGTGATACCACCGATGTTCCGGCTGTCCCGGATGTTTTATCTGGATCAACTTCACACCTCTCCACTGTCCGGTCAACGTCTCCCACGTCGTTCTCCAACGATGCTGCCGAACAAGTCGCATCCCTGGTGCCCAGTAGCCCGACTGTTGCTCACGACACGGCATCCATCCTTGATGCGGCATCAGTGCCTCTGTCGTCCGCAGCGTCTAGCGCTTCATCCTATGAAGAGGCCGCTCTACCTTCGGTATCGCTCGCGCCCTCATTCGGCACAGCAGTATCAGAAACCGCGACGGAGGCCTTGTCGTCAGGTTCTTCTATAGTGTCATCTGTAACTGATCACTTGTTCCCGTCTGCATCTTCCGTGAGCGACGCAGCAACCGCAGCTCTATCACATGCCCCAGAGTCGATTGCCTCATCCGCCAGGCACGCGTCATCTGCCTTGTCTTCTGGTATGTCGTCAGTGATAGATCAGGTCGCCGCCTCAGTCACGCCGGTACTTGCTTCTCCGAGCGCCCCGCCCTATCAAGAGGACGAAGACTCGGATATTGACCTAGATGCCTTCTACGCGGAACTTGGTCTCCAAGAAGTGATATCGGAGCCCAGCGCTCCGACGGCAGGGTCAGTTTCATATCCGCCTGTCAAGAGCGAATCCGAGGAGGAAAAGGCCGAGCGAAAGCGCATACGCGATGCGAAGATGGCGGAGAAACGAGCAGATATAATGTCCCGGCATACCAAATGGGAACAAGATCTGGCCGAATCAATCGAGCTTAACAAGAAAGCCCTCCGTCAGGCGCTTGTCACACTGAGGAAAGCTGCGGCCGCGGAATTAAAAGAGTCGGCCGAAATTCGCGCGGAGATCGAGGGCCTAGTGGAGGAGGCGGAGAAATTCCTCCGCGGCGCAGAGAAGTATCTGCAGACCCTGAGCAAGGAAGGAAGGACCGAACAGGAGAAACGCGCTATGTGGGAGCGCGTGACTGACAAGGTAGACGAGAAGTTTGCGGACCGATTGAGCCAGACGGAGGCGGTCGTGAACGGCTGGTACATGCCAGTGTTGGACAAGGAACTGACAGAAGTTCGTATTGCAGTTATCAACATCTTCGAACTGTCAACTAACAGAGCGTTCTAAATCGTCAGGTTCGCAAGGTCACGGACGCCGTCAGGGACATCGCTGACAGGGCCCAGACCGATATCGGAATGGACTACGCATATCTTGACGATGTCACCTACAACGATTGGCAACGATATCATGATTTACTGAGGAGTGAGTACATTCTCTTACGAAGATCTTCTGGTAAATCTAGGAATGGACCGTGCATTTACCGGCGCTGTGCTCTTCGGCCAATTGCGTGTGCTTTTCAGCCTATCTTAATCGAGGCGATGTTTGTACCGTGATTCTGACCGTGTGCTCATCATTGGCATTGCTCCTTCTAGGCAGTGACAATTTCACCAATGTCGCGAACTCCATACAGAACGGGTCCGATCCTTCACCACCCTTCAACCCAGTATTGGACGAAATTCTCGACCTGCAAGCAGAAGTACAAGACGTTGTGGTAGGCTTCGAAACACGCCTACGTCGCATCAAACGCACTGGCGAACGTGTATTGGGCGACGGTGGTCAGCAAACCGAATCAGAGCCCCAGGATGACGAGTCTGTCTCGATTCTCCCAATCGAAGATGAGGGGAAGACCCAGTCCCCTGCAGACATCGGCGTACCGCCCGTTGTAATAGGCCGAAGCAAAGAGGAGGTCATGGATGCGCTCAATCGCCTTGTGGAGCAAGATGGACAAGCTACATCGGCTCCTCAGGCAACAGAACAGCCTTCGGATCCTGAAGTCGCCGTACGCAGCCTTACGGAGGAGGACGACTCCAGCTATACGGAGTCATCTTTGGTTCATGAGGAGCTCTGACATGCATTTTCCCTATTTGAATTGTAATGACTCCTTTTACATGCACGGAGTCCTATTTTCTATCACTTATTTCAAAACGTCATTTGTTTCCTTTTGCACCAGGTGGTCGTGATGGTCTATGCTGACATATGAATTATCTTTCCGGGTCATGTTGTTCCTTGGCGTATGCCAGGCTTGCAGTGCCTTAATACACTATGCCCATCAATCTTTGGTCCTGAATTCTTAAGCTCGCAGACAGATTAGCTATGTATGATTGTGTCTGATAATGTCAGATGGAGTTTGCTTCAACTATCCCTCCCGGGCTTTTTGTATAAGAACCGCCTTGATTATCGCATAGCGCCAGAGAGCGCCAGTTTCTTAAATTTGATCGGTGCTGTGCACGATTATACGAATATGCTTATATGCAGATGGCTATCTTGTGAAGCAGTCATGCTGCAAGCTTCTCGCCGTGAAATGGACTAATTGTTCGGAAAGCCTGTTTGGTCAGTCCAGAAAGTTTGGAGCCGGCGTACCTGGGCGCATGCACACCACCGGGAGAACTCCCACATATAACCCTTGATGACTTGATATGTGATGACCGATGAGGAAGAGGTAGTGAAGTATTCGTCATGAAAATCGTAGTACCTCCGGAAGGCTGAGTCAATCTGGTGCCTTGTCTATGAAAAAGTATACTCAAATCCAGCAACTCGTCAACCTCTCGCTAGCGCTATCCAGGCCGCCCGGCGATCGTTGTCTAAATTCGCGGATCTGTCAGAAGAGCTCCTATAACTTCCTGGACCCACAACTGGCGTGACATTTATCTCCCTTGCGAAAGGATTTACCTTCATTAGGACACTTAGTGGCAGCAAGTCTTGATAATATAAAGTTCTTTTGTCACTCCGGATCTGTGACTGTCAGTTCGGCAAGCGTCCGGAGTATTCATCTCAGTAGCGCCATAATCAAGTTCTGGCAAGACAGCTGTAGTAACCTACAAGGAAAGTGCATTAAACAAATAACAATGGGACAGGTAAAGCAACACTGTGACAGGCAACGATGTAAGAAGAAGCAGCATCAGCAAAATTAGTCGTTCTCGTCACTGGCCCTCCAGCGCAAGTTCTGCTCGTAGAATTCAAGCAACTACACGAATTAAGTTAATAATCAAGGAGACAAGATAAACCAACACGTACTTTCCGAGGCATCTTTTCTTTGCATACTGCAGTCTCTTCTCTGGCACGTCCCCTTCCACCCTTCCTGGAAACGCTGTCGACAAGTGACATCAGAGAGGATAGAGAAAGAGCACTTACAATGTGAAGTAGACCAGGAGACGATCATCCGACGTGCGTTCGACAGTGTCAATGGTATCCACGATGTGCTCCCAAGTGGCAGAAGACATCCAAGTCTTCATATCCTTGTATGATTCCGGGCCACTCTCATCTACGTCCATGGGCTCAGAAGCGGCCTTTTTGCCTGTGCTTTTTCTCGCCTTCTTCACTCTTGGTCTGTCATCTTCTTCCTCATCTTCCACTTTCTGCTGCTCTGAGGAACCTCTCGCAGACTTGGCCTTAGGTGGCCTCCCTCGTTTCTTCGCAGGCATCTCCTCCACTTCGGAGCTGTCATCTCTCACAGTCGAACCTCTTGGCGCTTTTACGCTAGATACTCTCGGACCTGCCCCCGTTGACTTGCGACCGGCCTTTTTGTCCTTTTTGTTCCGCTGCCAGTACTCGTCGATGAGGACTTGAGCATTTCTGTGTCAAGGCGGGCGCATGAGTACGAGGACTTGTTCTAAGTCAAACCGAAAATCACCCCGCGTCCTTCTCATCTACCCAGCTGTTATGCTCTTCGGTGTACCCCTTCCATTTGACGAGATAGCCCATACGGCCCTGCAATGAAAGCCGACTTCAGAGCTCTAGTATAAACCGAAAAGATGATATCCACACACATTGGGGAAAGTACCAAGTTTAGCATCCAAGATTTTCTCAATCTCGTATTCCTCTTCAACTCCGTCAGAGCCACCGTCATCCTCGTCAACGTCCATCGCAGGCTCTTTGTTCTTCGATGATTTCGTAGCACTAGCGCTCGTCTTCGAGTGTCTCCCGCCTCTGTCACTCTCGCTATCAGAGTCAACCGCCGCTCGCGCCATATCGGCACACTTTAAAGTCTGAATGAGAACAAACGGACGAACAAGATGAGAGTGGAGGAGAGGCGACCGTGCGAAGTTCGCGCTTAGACGCGTCGTTTACATAAACACAGTAGCGCGACGCGGCGCTCGCGGAGCACACTGAGCGATGTTTTCGTGGTTGCGAACATACAATACATACACAAATTTAATAATGGAAGTAAAGGCAACACAGACCAGTGGACACAGCGTGGTTCAACGAGAGCGACAAGAAAATTCCACAGCAAAAAACCGCTGCCAACTGTCTGCGTATCTAGTCTCGCTCTCTCCGACGAGACGGGCTGGCACTGCGCCCGCGACCCCCGCGACCTCTCCCCCCTCTCGGACCAGAAGGCGGAGGCCTGACGAATGCGTAGTCACACTGCAAATTCTGCTCCAATAGGGGAGTACCAGACGCGCCATCGATGGCAGCTTGTGCCTCTGCCATCGTTTCGTATTCCACCAACGCATAGCCCTGTCATACAGCCACAAAGTGCATGAGGATATATCGAATTGGCACCGAAATTTAGGACACACCTTCACGTATCCTGTCCTCCTGTCGAGGTTAAGGTGTAGGTTTTTAATCTCGCCATACTCAGCAAACTTGTCCGTCACATCTTCCTCCGTAGCCTCTTCGTGAACATTTGTCACCATTACAATCCACCCCTCAACCGCTGGGAAGACGAGGAGATAAGTAGTTTAAACGCTGATGCCCACATGTACAGAGCAGATATAACTCACAACGCGCCGCCCGTGTCTCCAACGCCTGCGAGGTCTCCACCCTATCGAATGTCTGCTCGGATGTCACCGCGCTCTCATTTGCTCCTGTCATAGAAGGTGCACATTTCACCGCATTAGTTCATACATGCCATACGCCATGGTCAGCACTCACCGGCAGCGCTTTGGAAGCCCCTGCCTTTGCGTCTTACGACACCACCAGCGCCGCCTAGTGACCAAGATTTAGCCTTGGCAGGTTCTCAGAGATGGAAGCGATTATGCTTGCCTTCGTCGATGTTCATCTCATCGTCGGACATCTTGAGAATGTCGTATGGGTGGATGGCAAGCGAGAGTTGAGAATCGAAATTGCAGCTGCCGTGACAGTCGGTATTCGCCGGTCATTGGCCGAAAATGGCGTGACTTTTCACTCTGTGACTATGTGATATTGCAGTGACATAAGTCACGCAATCACTAAATGGGTATGATGTTTCAGAGTTGCACCTCTTGACGTTTATGAGATGATTGTTATACGGGATGACCAATGTGCACAATGATCTATAAACTGCTCGCCGTGTCGGACCCTGGTAGATTGTTCTCTTTGCGAGCGTCGCCGTCCGGCTGTGAGTCAGGCATTCCCAGCGTCATATATCCATAGCTTGACTCTCAGAGCTTATTTTGTGGCAGCAGCTCCCAGTGGCCCAGCACATACATGATGAGTGTACTTGACGTGTATCTGTATACACACGAGCGATGAGACCGCATGCCACTCCTACGTAGATATTCATCAGCCGTCGGAATTAGATGGAAGCTGACTAGTCGCGCGGACCAGATGGGTGCAGCGGCAAGCGACGGTGTGAGACAGACAACTCTTCGTTACCGGTGTGATGGGCGTGTCATACTAATCCCAACTGGTATCTACTGGATTGTTGTTCCACTGACGGCCTCTTGCACAATTGAAGCGGTGCCTGGACAATTTAGGTATCATCGACTCTGTATCCATTGTGGTTCCCGATTTGCCATCCTGTGAGTCCCACTCGATTGCATTCTCATTCATCTGCCGCCCATGAAATTTGCATGATGCGGTCCATGACTTTTTTCTGACAAGTCCGGTCCACACGGAATCTCCCGCCCATGGACACTCATAAAAGAGCACTCAGCGTGAATCCAACCCCACCACCACATCTGTGCGTACATACCACTTCACTCTTTTAACTGCACCTGTATAGTCGTCATGAGTGCAGCACAACTCATCCAACATCCCTGCACCGTATGCCGCCAAACAACGACTACGTGGTGCAGTCGATGCGAAAAAGCCTGGTACTGCTCGCCGGAACATCTACAGAACGTGAGTGCTAGTCATATACTCTTTACGGAATGAGGCCTGACGCCACCCCGTCACGGCGATGCAGGACTGGCCTCGTCATCGGAAAGAGTGCAAGCCTGCTAATACGGCACAGCAACCTAACATGATCGCCACGCCACCTCCGGCCCAGCAGCAGCTGGTCACGGTAACCGCTATCTTGTTTGCACCGGAAGAAGGTACACCTACTTATGTCATGATCTGAGCCTGTCCGCGCCTAATCACTAACTCAAATTTTGCCTCCAGATCGTTCTCGACTGATTTCGGTTCAGTGCCGCCCACAAGGTACTGTTTCCCAGGGCATTTGTCCGTTGCCGCTGGTGGAAGATTACTTCAAAGAAGGTGTCCCAAACACAATCATCCTTACACAAGGTTTGAACGGCGAACCACTTCGATTCCCACTGCATATTTGGTACTGCCCCAAGGCTCTGCAAAGGGGCTCCCCCATCAATCGTGCGATTCATCGCATCACGTCTGGTGCTGCAGCCAAACCTTGGTGCGGTACCGTGATCGTGTTGAAATTCAATGGTTCGCGGAGACAGGGATATTCTGATGCCGGAGCCAATGATTTGCCCGCGCTCTCCGCTTACTTCCTCGCTTACAAGTAATCAAAGTAAGTCTCTTCGTGATATCACACCGGCATTCAAGCCTCATGCGACGTCAATTTTGGCAGAGGAGACGTATTAGCCGTACGGTCCCCACGGTCACGGTGCCCATATCCCTTACGACAACCTTTCGGACTTCTCAGCTACGGACTTACGATGTACTTTGCACCTTTTGACTTAGTACATGAAAACCGCCACTCGAGCGGAATTATTTTATGCATTTGGGACTCGAAAGTGTATTCTTCTGATGTTCAATCGATACAATTCTTCGGCTCCGATGACTGTAATCTAAGCGAGATTGTCCAGTTGCACTGAATGATTCAATGTGTTTATGGAGCTCGAATCATACTTCGAAAGCGCTGGTGGAATGGGAAATGATAGAAATGATGCGTCGTTGGCCGACGAAGACAGCCTTCAGCCTTCAGGCAGCTGAGCGTCTTGACACACTGAGCGCTCTAAAGTGAGGCACTAATGCTGTCCAAACGCTAGCTGAGGCATATGCCAGGATGTCGTCTTGTGTAGTAGACAGACGGAACAGGGCCTGGTGACGCGACCGCATGGTTCTGAACAACGAAGCAGAACGATGCCGTTGAACTCGTAATGCTAGCGCGCCAACGGGACAGACTAAAGCAGATCGTGTTCTCAAAGAAGACAATGAGTAAATTTGGGATGTACATACGGACACGCAATCTCGGGAATGCTTCGCAGCTAGCTAATCGGAGCTTGTCACGCAGAATCAGAGTCTTTCAGCGTTTCGCGGTATGCGCCCATGTGGACAACTTTAAGGTCACATCATAGATGCATCGAGATCTTAGCTGAAGTACGGCCGAGGCCCTGATTTCAAGAAGGACCTACCTGACTAACAAGGGGATTGTACCTGGCCTCAGGCAAGGAACAGCAGACCCACACAGAGCGGACCGCTAGATACTGTAATGGAGTATGGCGGCATTTACAAGAAGGATTCTTCATTCTTACAGTAACAGGATAGTCCGCGCGTAAGACGCATGTGGAAAACTCAAGAGAATGGGACAAGGCGAAGGATTGACGCATCCGCACCTGGGCCCATGTCATGGCTCGAGGAGGCGCATGACTTCGAAGCCTCTTTCAAAGTCCGCCCGGCTACCGCCGGCACGTCGATCGCTCTACGCAGTTCAGTAGCCGCCGGTCCCCCGATTCCAGTTGCCGTTCAGCATGATAGCATTCTCTTCATTTCCAGTCTCACCACAGAATGAATCGTATCACGCCACCCCGCCACATCCTGAAGATGTTGACTATATAGAGATGGACATTGAGGATGACGTTTTTGACAATGGCACCCACAGACTGACTTGTGCGGGCGAGCCGCTCACATCTTCACAAGCCTTCATGCGGTGAGAATTGTTATCTTCCCCTCTGGTACGAATCTCAAACAAAGTTATGAGTCAGCGGACACGGAACTTACGTAGATGATGAGGAAGTCATTGCCTCAGTTGCGGGAACCATAGAGCGCGTGAATAAGTTAGTCACTGTACGCGCTGTCCGGACCAGGTACGCAGGCTGCTCGCCAATTGTACGTACCACGCGCCTGATATGCCAGACAGGTATAACCCAGAAGTAGGTGACCTTGTGGTAGGCAGGATCACGGAGGTGAGCTAGCCGTTCGTGACGCAACGCATGCACTTAACAGCTGTTTTCTCACTCAAGGTCCAGCCGCGCAGATGGAAAGTTGATGCTAACTCAAGGCAAGATGCAGTCTTGATGTTATCTTCGGTGAATTTGCCCGGGGGTGTTCAGGCGAGTTGTCGCTTTGTCTTAGCTATCTATGAGCATAAGTGACCTCCTTCCAGCGCAGGAAACTGGAGAGCGATGAATTGCAAATGCGCACCTTTTTTGAAGAAGGGGATCTACTGGTTGCCGAAGTCCAGGCCTTCTTCGCCGACGGTGCAATGTCGCTGCATACCCGATCATTGAGATATGGCAAAGTATGCTTATTCTCACGAATGTTTTATTCAGTCTGACCTTTGATTGACCGCCATCACGTCAGCTGCGTAATGGACAGTTGGTTACAGTTCCACCGGCCCTAATTCGGCGTCTCAAATCTCACTTTCTCTCACTGCCCTGCGGAGTCGATCTGATACTCGGACTCAATGGCTACATTTGGGTGAGCAAGCACACAAGTCAAAACCAGCAGGAAGGCGAGGAGGCTTTCGACGCCGAAGCTGTCTATTCCAATAGGAATGACGTGAGTGGTTCTGACAAATCGAACTGTCTATGGTTGGTCGCTCATAACGAATTCTAGGATATCGACGACGCGACGCGTATTGCAATATCACGCGTCAGCAATATCATCCGAGTTCTCGGCGCACATTTTATTCCCTTGACGGACAGTTTACTCCTTGAGGCATATGAATGGGCGGTAGAACAGGAAGGAGATGTCAGAGATCTGTTACAAGAAGACGTCGGTGACGCCTTAGTAGCTACGGTCACTGCGCGGAATTGAGATGTAATGCACAAATTCAGCGTCTGCGTGCGGGTCTCCAGGCCGACCAATCTGGTGGCGTGTATAACTCTACGTCTCATCGTCCTCGACGCTGGACTCGTCTTGGTTCTCGTCGTTGTCTTCGTCATCGTTGTCTTCATTTTCGTTTTCGTCATTCTCTTCTTCATCTTCCTCCTCGTCTGCCATTTGTGCCCCCAGAGCCGGTGCAGCCGATGGGGGTGGATGGTTAGAGCTCGCCCCGCTAGCCATCTTGCGTGCTTGTGCTGCTTTCTCGGCTTCTTCTCGTGCCTCGTCCACCGGGAATAATGTATCGAGGGCAAGATCTTTCCAGCGCAACGAGCCGTTGACACCACCTCCCGAGTAGCCCATATCTTCGAATAGAGCGCGGGATGATGGATCGTAAGGCCGCCGCGGCCTAGCGGCGGGATGTTTGATGTTCAGCGGATTGCCATAAGGATATGACGGGTGGACCTGAGAAGGGAGAACTGTTCCAACGTACGTCTAAGTAGTCTGTTATTCTGATGGCGGAGAAACATACCGTCTGAATCCTCGGGATTGGGAGGTACCATATGGGACGGAACATCCACATCTGCCGTTCCTAGTGAGAGACAGAAGGGCCTTCACATGGTCATGCGCACCGTCATCAGAGAGCTCGCCCTTCAGATAGTCTGCAGTGCCGATAGTGTCCAGAATCTCGAGGTCGTGGCGCGTCATGTGCAAATAACAGTATGTGAGATCCTAGGTGAAACGCGCATCAGTGTCATTCATTCCCCCGGAAATTTGATACAGATGCCAGACAGTCATAGCTGGTATCTTTTCTTCAAGAATATTTCTGCTGCCTGTATTGTCGGACGAGATGGCGGTCGGCACGGTGTAGGCGAGACGCGTCTGTGGCGTGAGACTTCTAGTTGCAGGCAACAGGTCGACCTTACAACCATGACCCCCACCTGCATTTTAACAGGCAATTAACACATCTCAGAGCATCAGCCTTGTAGGTTGATATTGCGCAACTACGGAGGGGATCGCGCACGCTCACCCGTGGTCAGGCCACTTTCGCAACATTTCTGCACGCCCGTCAGTGCTCTGAAACTCACAAGCTTTCGTGGCCATTTTTCTTTTTCTATTTTCATCGAAGACCCAACAGCTATCGCGCGCGTCTCAGGAGGCGCGTTCACGGAACCTTGTGCCTGCTATCCTTTGGAACGATCGTCTCGGGACCTCATGACATCGCCGCTTGTTTCAACCGCATTTAGCCTAACAGCGGTGTCGGCAGTATCCTCGCCGAATTGCCTACAGTGGACTGGCGACGGGCAACTTCTTTTGTTGACCAAGCTGGCGGTGTACATTCTAGTAAACGAACCATCTTCTCACTACCTCATAATTCTCAACTTCCCTCACCCAGACCCCGGACGTAGGTATCACTTTAGGGACGTCATCGGCTGTAAAGCAGACGCAGGACGCAAGGAATGGGCACGGCAGCTCCAGACCTGTTGGCTGGCTAAGGACTATGATAGGATTCGATAAGGCATTGAATCATCATTGGCCTGTCGATTGCCAAGGTAACTTGTCGTCAGCTTGCCTTCGCTAGAAAATAACTGAATAGCTCTGTAGAATGGAGCGCTATATCATTGGGCTCTCTTGATCCCGTACTCCGAGCTGTGACGGCTTCTCCGAGCAATCTGGGCGTCGATTCTGGGTGATGAGCTTTCGTGCCTGAACCCCAAGAACCTCGCGGAAGTGTTGACAGCCATCACTCTAGATGTCTCCTTGCTGTGCTCAACTCAAATATGGAACTAACCATATGGGGACCTGTGAAAAACAATCTCCAAGGAGAGTGGGTCAAGGCACGGCAGCTTCATTCTCCCTGCGATCAGCTTCTAACTCGGTGCGCAGCTTTTGGACATAACTGCCCAATTACGGACAGAGTTTCCGCATACACACGAGCCGATTCTCGCCAGAACCTTGTGGGCACAGACCACTTGTGCGTACAGGCGTTATGATCGTATCATGACGCTGGCCACCTGAATAGCCTCAAATCACAGGTGTCGAATGGTCCGGGCAGGCCGATTTCGGTCTTACGCCCACACCGCAGTTTGATGGCTCTCTACTCGCGGTCGGTAACAGGGCGGGTGCCGTGACTTTTTTAAAGCATGTCTTCAGTCCGTTGGTAATGCAAGCGCGTGGTGCGGGACTCATCCAGCGGCGTGCAGATTCAGCGGCGATACGGAAGGAACTTGGGAAGTCCGCTCCGAGGCTCAACTTCCACTCAGTGACAGATGGGTCATCCACATTGCGTGGTCTACCTGGCGGCCGTCAGGGTGTGGAAAATGTATGCATGTATGCGTCTGGCAGGGTTCACATGCTTCTAGGCTAAACGACGTCCTTTTGTGACCGCAGGCGAAGCATACGTCGCTTGCGGTGTAGCTGATGGATCCGTTATGCTGGTCAAGGTCACACAGGCCGTCCAGCTAAGACCATCTGTCCTAGGGCTCACACCGGATTACGAATTGAAACGAACGTTCCATCTCCAAGACATCAAACCTTGCCCGAGCGACGGGCAAAGCGTCACAAGCATGCGTTGGTCCGACGTGGGAAGTCGCGTAAGTGACCGCGCTGTCCAAGTTGTTCTTTGTGATGCTCACTCGTTATCACAGCCGATGTTGGTGTATTCCAAACCTGGTTTCGTTCATCTTTGGTCGGATATAGCCCCCGACGGCGCCTGGTCAGGTTCCCGGACCTTTCTACTTCGTACAGAGCGGCTCTCAGTTGGTTCCTCCGCTTTAAGCTCCGTATCTGGAACTGTTTACATTCCTGCGAGAGATTCTCTGATAGTCACTCAGACAGACGGATCAATCCACGTAATCCATGGCATTTCTGTTGACCCCTCCTACATTATTCCGACCAGCAAGGAGATATCTCACGCCAGTCGTACGGTTTGTGCGGAAATCGAGCCGCAAGGTCTGTCTTTCAAGGATGTGAATCGCATCTACGGGATAGCTTCCTACGATGATCATGCGACTCATGTATGGGCCTATGAGTAAGTACAGCAATGGTTCAGACTGACAAACATACTTAGGATCACCTAGGCTGTGTCAACCTACAGATTTCAGTTACAAGCACGATGCGAAACACGTCACCATGTTCATAATGGCGCAACTTGGTGGGGAGGTTACAGATGACGAAATTTTACGCAACCTTCGAAACCGGGTGGTTTGTGCGAAGGCCTGTACGTGACCCTTCTGTTGTCCGCGACAATCTATGAGTAACGCCTCTGGTCTTAGGCGCAGGAGAAGGCCCGGTCTCTCTGCTTCGTCCCTTTTTGGTCCATCTTCGGGATCCCAGAAGATTGTCAAGACTGCAAGCGGGGATACTCGACCTGCTCCAATCCACGCATGATCCTTTCAGCAGGACTCCAGTAGACTTCCCCGAAATCTCTGGAGAACTTTCGAAGGAGTTACGTCTCGACCTAAAGAGAAGCATCGCAGCGCATCTTTTCGGATGGGATGCCTTGCTTTGCCAGCGCATGAGGTTCTCATTAGCGGAGTTTTGCCAAGTTTGTTGCGCACTAGTTCGGTAGTGCATATCACTAACCCCAATGCTAGAAAGTTTTAGACGAGTCAACATCTCAACAACTGTTCAAAGAAGCCTCGAACCATATCTTTTCTAAAATCTGGCATCATGTGCTGTACACGATGATAGAACACATTCGGGCCCTTTGGGGACTTCTTTCTTGTACGTTGTCCCGTCCGCATCGACTTGAAAATTGGTCTGGCCTGACCGGTATCCCTAGCCGCGGATTACTCATTTGTTCTCAGAATAATCGTCCAAGCCTCGCTTCCTGGTACGACTGCAGACCTTGTTGAAGAAGCAAGTCACCTAAGGACGAGAATGATGCTAAATGTACCGCAAAATCCTGAGGCGTCCCAAGAACCAACCCTGGACGAGATGTGTCCGGCATGTCACACGCAGATTCCGTTGCAGGACATCTTCAGTGCAGTATGTCCCAATGGGCATGTATGGAGTCAGTGTCATAATAATCTACGTTTCACACGACATATTCTGAGCCTCTTTCACCAGCCCGATGTTCAATCACCTCTTTCATTCTAGCAACGCCAATGGTACGGACATGTGTCGGCTGTAGCCGCAAAGCATTTCTTCCGCCTTCTCAGGTGGCGACTGGGCACGCATGGCTCCCCAACAGTGTCCGCGATAGCTGGCTAGCTATGGACATAGTCGAGGCTACGAGACGGTGCTTTTTTTGCGGCAGCAACTTTGTGACGTTGGTCTGATGCGATCGGCCTCGTGTACGGATGTCCTTTCCTGGGCCACCGAGTGTGATCGGGTTTCTTCCACCGTGGAACGATCTGTGTCCTATTATACTATCGAATGGATCGACAGGATCAGACGGAAACATTCTCTGATCCTGAACGAGTAAGTTTAGAAAAGCCTCCGTGGATCGTTAGGCGCGCGACTGAATCTTACAGTGGGTGTGTGGGATGTCGACGTGAAAGGTTCATCAGACATGGGCCACTAATCCAGCTCCATGATGTAGACTTGTGCCCTCATTACGAACGCACCACATGACACAAACAGATAAGTATGATGTTAAGATTTCGTACATGTCTGCCTTTCACTCTGCAATCTAACTTTAAGCAATGATAGACGGCTGCGCGACGTGGGCGTTTATTTCCTTCCTTGGACTGATTCTCGCAAGTCTGCATGTTAATATGTTCTTATATGTTTTGAGGCGCAGGAACTATCGCAGGGAAGCTTGGGATCGCAGTTTCACGGGTTCCTGGAGTTACACATCGGTTGCCGCACACCTTCTCTCGCAGGGTCTAGTGCTGCACCTACGCATGGCATACGTGGGCGGCCGCTAGAAGGTGCTCACCGCAATAGGTCGCTTGATGGGATTGAATGCATCGATTCACCGCTCCCGGGAACCCAGGGAATGGCATGGGAAATGTTTCTGCTCCCACTGCTACTGGGATTGTATGCTCATAGCTGACAGATTGACGCGCAGGCAAAGAGATCGTTTCAAGAACTCGGACGCTCCTGATACAGGAGTCTATTCTGGGGCATAGCCAGACCGCCCACTGATGCATGACCTGTCTACCCGGTAGCCTTGTGCTTCTTTGTGGCAAGGCATGCTGAGTATTGCCCCCATTTGCACTGTGTCTAAGTATAGTCGCTCCTGTACAGATCGCCGAACAATGGAACGACAGTTCTTCTCTGTCTCCCGACGCTTTCCGACCAATCAGAAGGCGGCTTGGTTAAATCCCCTCTTACGAAAAGCAACGTCATCGGCCGTAATCCAATTCGAGGCTCACGATGCTCTAGGGTGTGGATAACGTACGCGGAACAGATCTTCGGGTACGGCGACGTTCATTGCCGTTGCGTCTTATTCTGTTCAACATGCCTGGATCACTTCACTTGATCATCGCTGCGGTCGCAGACCAGAACCTGTTTTTTTAGAAGTTTGCGGAGAGCCGGGAACCCCGGTGAGTATCTGAATGGTACTGCCAGTTCACAATTACCGATCCTTCCATAGTCTGGAGCAAGTATCTTGAGTTCGTTCTCGGTTTTATTCGGTGTGATCTATCATGCGAACTTCGGGATTTCAATAGCTGATGAGCTTCGCGTTTCCAACTATACGACACATCCCATCAGCTCCGAAGTGGCTCGAATTGGTTTGAATAACTCGTACGCCACTTTGATCCCAATCAATGACGCTGAAGACCATACATATTTGGGACGTCACGGGTCGCTTACAGACGGAAGACAGCTGAGGCCACAATGCAATCATGACTTAGCTCTCTTCGGTGACTATCTGACGCCCCATCCCCATGATCGGCTCTGTACAATCTCGCATTGAACGACCCGTGTTTCACATCCCCGCAGCGGATTGATGCATGAGATGTGACTGTCCCTAGACGGGCTCTTGAGAGACGTGACTGGAGTGGGTGGTCATTTGCCTTGTCATCTCCCCCATCACTAGACATGGCCATTTTGGTGGTTCAAGCGATTGCACCGTTGTTGTTGCCGGTACCGTTGGCAAATGGAGAGAAACCGTATCTGAACCTTCCCGTTCTCAGGAGAGGCAAGAATCCGTCTTTCCCTATTAAAATGGTTGATACGCGGTTGACACGAGCATCAATTGGCTATGTGCGTATGTTATCTCGTCAAGAATTCATATTATTTTCTCTTCGCAATTGCATAGTAGTAACTCTGTCCCTTTGTTCTAGAGTGCTCGACCCTCCACACCAATTCAAGGTCTTTTTCTCAAGTGACATGTGAGCACACTAAGAACTGAGAACTCCACCAGAGCGACTTATCTCGGACGCATGCACTGCAGCAACTATGCTAACCGCAGTGTCCGGCTCCAGGGCGTAGGGTACTTGCTTGGTAAGGTTGGGAGATCCGTGTCGTCGGTACCGAATGGCACCTTGGCGGAAGAAAGAATAATGTGGCCTACGTGCTATGGAAATTGTGCAGATCAGTGGCGAACCGGCTATTCATCAAATATGAGGCCAAATGAGCCCTACTGTGTGCAATAATATAGAACGCTCCGATCTTCGGATTTCTCCAGTACTGAGCGGAATAGCTGACTTACCTCCAAGTACGGATTCAGAAGATATGATAGAGTGAGTCCCGATTCGTTACTGAAGACACCAGAGTACTGTCAACGCAAGTCGAACATATACTATGTAGCACCAGACGGTGGTATGTGAAGGGATGATAGCATGCAAGGTAGTAGTAGCCGCCAACCGGGACTAAATGATGCCAATCGAGAGAATAACCAAATTTCATTTTCGTCTGAGGACGCCTCTCCACCAAAGTACAATTATGAATAAGTTCTAAAGAACTGTATCATCCAAGTTTGCCTACAATTGCAACTGCAAGGTGACTTGCTTGATACAATGCCGAATGAGGAACTCGTTATACTACTTGATAATCAGGAACCTACAGTCAGATTATCTTATCAGTCCGAGGTCTTTGAGCTTATTCTTTGATTAGCTTATGGGCCCAGTTACGAGTGCTCTAATCCATTAACATGTACTGCTCAATCCCCTAAGTACAGAGATCGTCCATGACTGAACTTGTCACTCCCCTTCAAGTCCGCGAACTCATTGTGACGCCGGTATGTTATCTCCGCATTGAAAGACCTCTCTTATCATGGGCCTCCTGACAAGTTCGCTGCCGCAGTGGCCCGCAGCATGCGCGGTATATCTTTATGTAAAACCCCCGATTACGAGCCCGAGTGTCTCCCACCATACCTATCTTCATAAATCCTGGTGTTTGGTAGGTGAATGGCTAACATGGGGACCTACGATCTGAAGAGCGACGCAACACTTCCCTCCGTCGTGTCTACTCCTAGTCGTCACGCTGGATGGAGGTCTCACATATTCACCAAAATGGTCTACATGCTGCTCGCGATATGGGGTGTACGCATGCTCCACTCGACGATGTACCTCCGTGCATTCCTTCCAGACGCGATCTCAGCGGAGCACATTGACGAGCCCGACTTTGACTGGCTTTCAGTACGCAGTCCGTTCTATGCCACCAGCTTCTCATGATATCTGACCACGGTTGGGCTGCAGCTCACTCCCTCCGAAGACATAAACTGGACACCATGCTTCAAAGACCAGAAATGTGCACGCTTGATTCTACCCCTTGACTATCTCTCCCCACCCGGGTATGGCCCGAATGCAACCATTGCTCTCCGCATGATTCCTGCCACCGACAAGGACAACTATCGCGGCACCATTCTCGTCAACCCTGGTGGTCCCGGCGGCTCCGGCACCGACTTGATCAAACGGCGTGGTGAGGCTATCGCACGCATCGCCGGCGGTTCCTTCGATGTGCTCGGCTTCGATCCTCGCGGAACCGGTGCCAGTACGCCCTCCGCGCAGTGTTTCGATTCCAAGTCCCAGATCGACATATGGGGGCTCCAAGATGGGAATAAGCTTATCAATCTGACCGACGGGTCTGTGGGCATGGCCAAGGCACGCGAGCGGGCGGTGGGGCAGAAGTGCGAGGGCGTAATTGGTGGCAATGGGAAAGAAGAGGCAAACGGGACTGTAGAGGAGTGGGGTCCTGGCAGGTTCATGAGCACGGCGAGCGTGGCTACCGACATGCTCAAGATTACAGAGAAACTTGGCCAGGAAAAGCTGAAGTACTGGGGATTCGTGAGTTGCATTCACCCGCTACGGTGGAGCTCATATTCACTGTGATTCGCCTCAAGAGTTACGGCTCCATCCTCGGGCAGTACTTTACCGCGATGTACCCGGACAAGGTCGAGCGTGTGATCATTGACGGCGTCTTCGACGGGTACAACTACAGGAACACGTCTTGGAACTCAAACCTTGTCGACACCGACGCGGTCTGGGATTCGTTCAACACATTCTGCACGCAAGCTGGTCCCAAAAACTGTCCACTTTATGAACCTTCAGCAGACGCTGTGAAGAGTAGGGTACAAGCGATCATGGATGGGCTCGCGGAGGAGCCTAGGGCAATACCGTTCGCGCCGGGAGGCCCGATGGTATTGACTGAGAAAACAGTCCACAGCTATGCCTTCGTCCAGGCATACAACCCGACCGCGGCCTATCTGCCCCTGGCGGATACGTTGTTGGCAATAGAACAGGACAACCAGACCGCCCTCGCCGACATGGCCAAGAAGCTGGGCGGCGGCGTTGAGTGCAAGTGCGAGCAGTCGCCGCCATGGCTTATGGAGACCGAGGCGTTCTACGCGATTGCATGCGGCGACGGCGAGCCCATCACGTACTCGCCAGAGGGATACCGCGAGTGGTTCACCGAGCTCAGCGCCACCTCCTCCTTCGCCGCGCCGATCTGGGGCGCCGAGTACTTGAGATGTTCCGAGTGGCGCATCCGCCCGAAATGGAGGTACATGGGACCCTTGGCGGCAGAGAACACGTCCCATCCCATTCTGGTCCTGTCGCCGATGTACGACACCGTTTGTCCGCTCTCTGATGCCCGCCGTGTGCATGCGCGATACGGTGGCTCTGGTCTACTGATCCAAAACTCATACGGACACTGCTCGATTTCCGCACCGTCGCTGTGCACTGCAAAGCACCTCCGTGCCTACTTCGAAGACGGGACATTGCCGGAGGATGGGACTGTGTGCGAGGTCGACGAATTGCCGTTCATCGGCAAGGTGGACGACGAGGCGTTTAACGCTATGTCCACGGAGGATAAGGAGCTGCTGGAGTCGCTGAGAAATCTGGCCGAAGAGGTACCCACTTTCGGGCATTTCTGATTTATCACAAGTTTCTTGAACCGGCTGTCAAGAATGCAAGCTATAAGATTAGTCACCAGTACTGGTATTGTCACTTCGCCTATAACAGGTCGAATGGCGAATAAAGCTACAAAATGTTTTGTGAATCGGTCCTTTGCGCGCAGACGACGTGAGGATGTACAACATCAGTGCAGTGCATCATGAGAAATTGACTGTTCAAACAGGCCGAGAATTGTAGTCCTACCAATCACTATCCTCCCTGTCGCCCCGCCTCCACCCACCGGTCCAAATGGTCGACCCACAGCCCGCCATACGGGTTCTCGGGCGATTTGCGTATCGACTTCATGTGCACCTCGTCGGGGCCCAGGCCGGTCGGGTGGTCCGCGTATGTCATCCAGCAAGTATACGCAAGGCCGCGGGCCGCCCACTCGTGTAAGTCGCGGTCGTGCGCGGGGAGATCGAGCGTGTGCGCGCCGAGGGCGAGGAGGCCGGGGAGGAAGCAGGGCAGGTGCTCGAAGGTGTGGCTGGGCGACCCGCCGGTGGTGTCGGTGACGTACAGCAGCTTCCGCGTAGGCGTGATATAGAGCAGATTCTGGATTATGCTGTTTGCGGCGCGTAGGTCTGTCGATGCGAGTGAGGCAATGTCGTGCGATGGCTTCGAAATGAGAACTGCCGCCTGACATCATTAAAGTTCTGTCGCCGGCCAGTCAAGTGTGCGAGATACTTGTATTCGAGTTGACAGCTAAGTGCTTCTGACCAGAGTACCGTCCCTCTTGTCCAACCGTCTTTACTCTTCCCGCTGTGTGATGGTAGTGTGAGCAGTGCTACGGGGTAGCCGGTCGGTATGACTCACGTCACTGTGTTGATAGCGTACTTCGGAAGTCCAGATGTCGTGTTCAATGCAGGAAGGAGCATCCGTCCCAGATCGTCTGCACGAGTGAGCAGTATTGGTTCGCCTGAAAGGGCGTATGCGGAGAGCAAACCGCCGAGATAGCGTATAACAGTCTCAAAGAAGGGAGCGTAAGACCTCTGGGGAGACGAAAGTTCGGTAAGATGTTGTATACCCAGGGCTTAATGGGAACGGGACGTACGGAGTCCAGAAAGAACGTCATATTAGCAATGACAGGGATCGCCTCGTAAAACTCGTTATGGAGACCCATGATCCACATAGTATCTAATCCATCTATTAATGTTACTCCCCATCCATTGAAGCTGGCATAATGGTCAGTCAGGCCGATTGATAGTCCTGGTCGGCGTACTCACTTGTTGACTGCGCTATCAGAAAGAGGCAGAAGCTCATCGCTTTGTCCAGCAAACTCCTTATATCCAGCGTATGCGTGTAAGAATGCGTCTCTCACAGCATCTGCCCGCGCATTCCACTTCTTGCTTCCACGCTGGGGCAGACGGAAACTGGGAGGATGGCCAAAGGGATGAGGCAAGGAGTGGTCGAACGCAGGCCAAGCAAAGAACAAAATGCCCCAGAGGAATAGAGCTGCTCCCAGAGCATATGGGACAAGCCGGGCTATGGGTTTATGCATGTGCCTGTGTCGATTGAGAGCAGAACTAAGTACGGTGAACCGTCTTCCAGCGCCTTCAAAGCAGGTGAGTCGGACTGTAGAATCATGTAAGGACTTATGATATATAGTGCCTCTGGCCTCAAGCCGCGAGGATCAGTCTCAGGCCAAGCAGGAGAAGCGCTCGAGTAGGGCGTGCAGCTGTAAGCCAAGATGAATCGATCATCTGGACGGGTATCGGACACTTATAAGGAAGGTGAGTATGTTCGATTGTATGCAACATCCGGAAATTGACTGTATGTTTGGTCATCCTACTGCACAAATTTCACACTCTGCGTGGAACTCTGGATGGAGAAGTAATATGTAGATGTACAGAAATTACGCAGAACGTCATCCCAGAAATCATCAGTACCAGCACACAATCCGGTATATTTCCGTTATCACAAATATCAATTCCTATGTTTCCTTCGTTCTGACAAGAAGTAATTACATTCAAGTATGTCATTTATCTCATCCAGCATTGCCTACGTCATATAGAACCAGCTTCGAAGCAACCGTTGATATGATGGCGCTAAGCATGATGTATGATGACTGGACGGGAAGATCAATCGAGCGTGGGCAGAGGCTGAATGCGCCAAAGCCACGGACGAGGCTTCCATTTAGGTTCGGTCGACTCAGGTTCCTCCTTCGAGTCTACCTCAGATCGGTTGGAATTGGTTCCATCCGCGGTAAAGAGGTCGATAACCTGAACCTAGAAGAATATGAATATTTTTCTTAGCCTCTTCTGTGTGCCGCGACAACATAAACGCACCTGGCTGTGAGGCTTACTATCAGTGAGAGTCCAAACCATTCGCGGCTGACCCCTAACAGCAATCCTCAAAAGTATTATCGGTTTACTGTAGTCTTTGATAGCACATTAGGATATAGCTCACATATATATGCCGTCGAGTTTGTCGTCATCTGGCGATGTCCGATCGCGTGCGGTCGAGAGAATTTCCCAGTCCGAATATTCATCACCTGTTTCCGGCCCTGTACTCGGTACAACAGTGCCTTCTACAAAAAGCAAGTTATTTTGGCTAATAACTCGGCGAGGTTTTGTGTCCAAGGCTGCCGGGGACGAGATGTGGTAGGAGCCATTCGCTTGCTTTGCAATGAACCACTGCAGACATGCAGAAATCAACGACAAAGACAACAGCTCGAGAAACTCAGCGCCGTACGGAGGGAGGCTGTATGGCCGTGTTCAAAACCACCGGTGTCAACAGGTTTGGTCCTGCATCAGTAGCAGTGGGACGTTGATCGTCAGGAGCGATAGTAGCATAGAGCTGGTTGGTGATTTGGAACGTGCGCTCCGGAGGCGGAAGTGGCATTGTGAGTCAGGAATAGGAGGTCAAGATAGATCATGGACGGAAGTGAAGCACTGCGGGTACATATGGGACGCTAGGGTGCTTCTATAGCCACGTTGACACAGCGATTGTACTCCGAGAATGGTGTCCATAGCAGTGGTCCGTTTATGGATAAACAAATACAGTGTTGAGCTCCAGTTTCCATCGGCCAAATAAGATTTAATTTGCCAGTTTCCGGGATTTGCTGGATTCTCGGGCATCTCGGGCAGCAGTTGGAAACCAGAATGGAATCTGGCTCAAAGCTGCGCAGAAACCCTACTGTGGATATCCTCATCAGTATGTATCGCACGCGTTCTGGTGTGCTGTATGTCATGGTGGCTGCAAGAGGGCATGGAAGGAACCCTCGAAGAAGAAGTGAAGCCATCATGAGTGCAGTAGGTTTGTCGTTGAAAAGATGGACAAGCAGAAGCATTAAAAGGTGGCAAATTAAAGAACGCATATATCTTCGGGGAAGTACTTCCGCGAAAGAGATTGCGGGCATGACGGTTACATTGTCGATAGCTCCAGGCTCTTCGTGATCGGACGTGGCAGGAGACTGCGGAAAACAGAAGAGTCGATAACAATGAGATCAATGAGGTCTGCGCGGCCTGCCACCGGGGCACCTCTCACTCGACTTACAAACAAGAGCACCATACAGGCAAGTTGACAACCGGGAAGAAGAGAACGTGCACAATCCTTCAAGTTCCGACACGAGCTATTAGTAAGTAAAATCTGTCGAAGATGCGACCTACCTCTAAGTCATGAAAATCAAATAACTTATATCAGCGGCGATCATGGTCAAATGACGGTCTTTAGGTTCGGAGCGCTTGTTCTGCCACTGCCCCGCCTTTCCCCATGCCTTTCCCCGCCACGGTGACATTCCGGCGGTATCAACGAATCTAGACTTGGACATCCTGCAGTCAAGTCCGAGTCTCGCCCTCTTTACAATTGAAATCGAAGAAGGTTCCGTCACCGAGAAGGGAGGTGGTGGTAAACTGTTCAATGACTCGGACTAGGTTTCACGACAGCTTCGAATTCTCACTGGGAAGAGGAAGCTACTTAGATAGAGCGCATATGAACGCGATCTCGGCGTTTTTTGAACCACAGTAAGCGCTTGCACATGTACGCAATTAGGATTTCTTAGGTGAGCGAGTGGACAGACAAATCTGATAATTTGTTTGAAGTCGGGAATTCTCTAAATTTTCAGGTCTCGCCAGGTTCAATTAGCTCATATGTGAACTGAAGGGTTGAAACTTACTATGCGCAACCAATGACTCGGCACACCCCCAAGTCGGCACTTGTGTGATGCTACACTCGAACACAGCTGGATGTCTTGGATACTTCATACTTACACATATTTGAATATGCCTACCTTCACTTCGAGCTTGAATGAGAGGAAACGGTTGAGTATTCGAGGAGTCCCTTCTTTTCGATGATTCAAGGTTTTTGTCACGCCGGTCAGTCACTCGCCAGAGCCCTGCCGTGGCGGACTTCGTTCTGGCGCACGCATTTTGCCACCTGTGGCAAAAGCTACACTCGGACTTAAGAATGCCGAGCGGACTTCGAAGTCGGCGTAAGTGACAGTCCGTGACGACTGTGTTACTTTTGCGTTACTGCCGACTAAGGGGGTGTGCCGAGTCGTTGGTTGCGCATATGTAGTAGATGTTACGGCCATCGTACATTCTGTAGCTACGAATCAGAGACGTAGCAGGAGGCCGATCTCGATAATGTGGTAGTAGATAAGTATTCGCTAACTTCATCCACTGCCACACTTCAGAGAACATGATTGATGCTGCAATCGACTCCTACCCATGAGCACATCGGTGTATCTGACAGGTATGCAATCCTCAGGTCTCACGGTGAAGCATATGTCTCTACTAGTAGTTCTCCGTGAACTATAACCACAGATTGCGTCCGCACAAGAGAATGAGCTTTCCATATGTCCGCTGTCCTGGTTCTTGACAGTATGCATTGCTTGGCATCTTGCACCAAATATGGTGTGTACCATTCTCAATTCAACGACGTGCTATTCATTACTGTCCAGTGTTCTCTTCTCGGACTTAGGGATAAGGTTCCGAAGACATAACACCGGTGAAGGTGTTCTATCCACAACTTCTGGCATGAGCTCTTCTTAATCATACAACCTGACATGATGAGATTCTCAGAGTTTGTACGAAGATGGCTTTTCGACAGATATAACAGACATCAGTTACAACGACTGGTATACATTTCCTCGTGCTCCATTTTTTCCTACAATATCCCGCTGTGTTGTCTGTCCTCAATCCTCCAGTCGACATGTCTTCTGGCCAAGACGTTTCCTATGCTTATCCTGGTATCATTGACAAGGCTATCGGAGCTTGGTTCCTAGGGCCCAAGTTCGAAAATCATGCCGTCTTTGAGGAACAAGTGAGGAAGATTGTCAGATATTTCAAGCATGGCCGCGACACATATTTCCCTAATGATGCGGTATGTCATTGCCCGCCTCGATGATATTGATGTGCTCATTGTTTTGCTGTCACAACACAACGTAGCCATTCATCACGAAAGACATTATGCAATCCCAAGATTACAAGACCTCAGTGGACAAACTCGATCAAGTCGTCGAGTATTTGTCTATACTTCTCGCCCATCACTCAGTTCCTATCTCGTCGCCTCGCTATGCCGCCCATGTAGTAGGGGATACCTCTCTGCCTGCCGTTGTGGGCTACATTCTTGGCATGCTTTACAATCAGAACAATGTCTCGCCAGAGATTAGCCCTCTCACGGGCGCGATAGAGTATGTTGTGGGGCAAGACTTGTGTCGGATGCTTGGGTTTGCCACAATCGCCGACAAGAAAGGTCGTGAAAACGACCCTGAAATAGTGGGGTGGGGACATGTCACTTGTGATGGCTCCGTTGCTAACTACGAGTCTATGTGGTGCGTACAATTTCCATCTTTCCGGTATTGCGCAAACACTGACGTTTCCATCTCATAGGGTTGGTGAGTGGATCCTTCACTGTGAGTTCATGCGAATTCAATCACAAATTGTCTTGCAGCTCGCAGCATTAAGTTTTACCCACTTTCTCTATTGCTCGCCATAACCGAGGGGAATCTCAAATTCGTCAGCTCTACATTCTCGGTCAAAACCACGGGTAGTGGAGGTGAAAAGCTCTATGTCCGCTGCTCATCATGGGAGCTACTCAACCTCAAACAAAATGTGATTCTTGGGCTTGCCGCTAAGTTAACGGAGAAATTTGGAATTTCATTAGATTATATTGAGCAGTCCATGAAGCCATATCTCGCTCAGACTATGGGCAAGGACGAGTTAGAGAGACGTTTCAAAATCAAGTCACCCAAATACTTCGTCTCAATCACGAAGCATTACTCGATTAATAAAGGAGCAAGTACGTCTTCTCATTCTTGTAGCTGCTGTTTTTTGAGGTTCTGATTGATGGTGCACGTCATAGATATCCTCGGAATAGGTGAAGGAAATCTCGTTGATATTGACATCGATAACCATGCACGAATGGACACGAAAGACCTGTTCAAGAAGTTGGAACAATGCATCGAAGAACGTATCGCGGTGTATGGCGTCTTGTCTATTATGGGCACCACTGAGCATGGCGCAGTAGACCCCCTGGACGAGATTCTGCACATCCGCGACAAGCTGGAGGCGGATCGAGGTGTCTCATTCTTGGTTCATTGCGACGCAGCATGGGGCGGATATTTCACTTCCATCCTTCGTGATCCCCCGAAGCACTGGGATGGTCCCAATCCTGATTCTGGCTTCATTCAAAAGCCACTCTTGCCTTATACGAAAACACAACTCGATGCCATGAGACACGCCGACACTGTTACAATCGACAGCCACAAGTCCGGATATTGTCCCTATCCCGCTGGCGGCTTGTGCTATCGCGATGACCGTATGCGTTACTTGATCACGACGACCAGTCCTTATATCAACACAACGGGCGAGGGTGTCGAGGCCATGGGGACATACGGCCTCGAGGGAAGGTAACTGTCTATTCGTGCTGATGGTATGATGTGCTGAGACGGAAAATTTAGTAAACCCGGAGCATCGCCCCTAGCCGTGTGGGTATCGAATATGGTTCTCGGACTTCACACGGGTGGATACGGAAGCCTGCTGAGTCAAGCTATACTCACCGGAGTAAGGGTACGTCTGTATCGTCCTTCTTGACTTCTATTTCTAAGACTCCAGTTCTAGTATTACACCCTGTGGTTGAACGTTTCACGCAAGTCAAAGCTACTATATGTCACTCCATTCGTTATGCTGCCTGTCGAAGAAAACGCCAACCATGACTCCAAGCTAGTCGATAAAGAGAAGGCCAGATTGATGGAGTGTATCCTTCGTCCTTCGTGCAAAGATGTCATCCAGGACAAAGATACCATGGACACCATTCGAACGATTGGTTCTGATCTCATGATCAACACCTTTTCATGCAATTTCATGCTTTCCAATGGCGAATTCAACAAGGATGTCACTGAAGCAAATTTCCTCAACCAACGTATCTATGAGAGGTTATCTATACGTATGGTCACCGACGACATCAACCAGAAGCCGCTCATTCTCGTTGGGACGATATGGGAGCAGGCGTTGTATAAGCAGTGCCTGACGAAGTTCAAGGAGCGACTCCATCTTGACCCCCGTGACCCGACGGATTTGCATGCATTCTCCAACGTCGCGATGTCTCCATTTGTCACGGACAACTTGATGGGTACCGTTGGCGAAGCCTTCCTGACAATAGCTGAGGAGGAAGCACGGGTTCGTATCTCACGCCGCGTTGAAAAATCATGTGCTTGATGTGCTCAAATCAAAAATACAGAATTGCCAGGAACGCGTGGAGATCAAGCCAGCGTACCACGGTTTCATCATGCAAGGAACGGACCGGCTATATCTTGTGTACCTACCGATGCTGCACGTTGGGCGTCATCGTCAACAGTTGATCGTCACCGGCAAGCTACCTAAGGAGGCAATGAGCATCTATATCAAATGGAAGGAGGCGAAACCGAGTGCAACCTTCACTCTTCATACGTCAGACAGAGTTCTTCTCCAGAACATCCTCGATTCGGGATGCTGCGATGTGGACTTGACGCAAGATCTTCCGCACCTGCACGGGTCCGTATCCTTTCCAATAAGCTCTTCTCCACTCTGACTCAAATATCCATGCAACAGGGTCACCCATCGCAATCGCCTAACCAGGGTCAAACTCACGGAAATCACAGTGGTCAAGCATCATTCCCTGGCGCCACGGCTTCTTAGCAGAGATTACCCTCCGTCCATGCTTTTCTACATATATGGCACTGCCCGCCAAATGCACGTCGACCATGTCCTGTTGAAGGCACCCAATGCCCAGCTCACGTCCAGTCAGGTGCAGTTGGCCCAGCCGCCATCAGACGAGCATTTAGCGAGGGGTTTAATCGCAGTCTTGGACGACATACATGAAGCAGCGATGCAGCCCTTCTCCGACAAACATATACCTGCATTCTTCAGAGCAGAGGCCACCTTCAAGGTAACCATCTACGTCGACCCATATCAATATGACAAGAGCCCGAATATCGACATCCATGGCTTGTGGACAAAACTGCAAGAAAGCAAGCCGATTTCGACGGGGCAGCTCGTGCTTGGGAAAGAGGCCTTCGTCGATGTCGTTCACATCAATCAAGAGACGGTCCCGGAAGTGGACATTATATACCACGGGCGCGAGTTATCTGTTCCTTCTTCCCTTCCAATCCCCGAGGAGGAACTGCCCTCGTCTCTTCTGACGAGTCTGAAGACCCTCATGGAGAAACCCGAGATTTCCCTGTCGCGAGACATCGAGAATGCTGTGCTTTCTAGCAATCTTGCGGTCGGAGACTATAGGCTGGCTCCCAGGAACAAAGACGTTCCCAACGCCATTAGCGTAAGTCGATACCTGATGGGGCAGCCGACCGACCCCATGGCTCGCAAGGTTGGGCTGCGCCAGCAATGGAGGGACGCATTCAGCGTTGTAGGTGGCAGATAATCGAGGCAGGAGGTCGGACCTCTAGTGTAGGTCACAAATGAGCCCATAGTATTTCTTGAGGCACATAACAATGTCGCAAAGTGTTACACGAAATAGAATCAAGAGTATGCAGCGCTAGCGTGCAAAGACTTTGCCAAAGAATCGGTACCCGGAAGCACCTGTATGAGCGAGTACCTGCATCTGCGTGGCCTCGCCGAGGGGAATACTTTGAGTAACACAAAAGACACGAGCATCATGGTCCAGTGAGACGATACGGAGAATGACCAACATGGAATTCTGTGCGCCCGCCGCCAGGTCCAGTGTCCCGCCGCAGCCGACGTCGGGATTGACGTAAGCAAGCGCTCATCTCAACCATGACAAACCTCCGCGTTGCTATCTGTCGGTCTACCTGCGAGGAAGTCGATCCTCCAAAATGCCAGACGGATCGTCAAACAATGCCTCCAAACCAACCACTTCTGCTCAATCACTTCCCCCAGGGATGGTCCTCGGACCTGACGGCAAGCCGTGCAAAATCTGTACCGCATTCCGCAACTGGAAACCGGCGACTGAGCAGAACCAAGCGCAGAACGGAAAACAGAAAGGTCGGGGGTCCACATCTGCCATGATGGCAGCTCTTGCATCTGGCAAGGGTTTCGCGCCCCAGCCAGAGACAGATACTCGCCCAGAACATTGCCCGCCAGATGTTGAGCAGCTCGGTCGAGCGACATGGACCTTCCTCCACACGACGGCTGCATACTACCCGGAGCGCCCTACGCCGAACCAGCGAGCCAACATGCTCAGCCTCCTTCGCTCTCTCCCCATACTATACCCGTGCTCGCACTGTGCATCGCATCTCGAAACGAACGTCAAGGATCACCCGCCAGACGTGAGTGGAAGGGTCGGGCTGAGCAGATGGCTATGCGAGCGGCATAACGACGTCAACGAGAGGCTAGGAAAAGACAAGTTCGATTGCTCGACTGAGAAGACGGACGAACGTTGGAAAGACGGCCCAGCTGATGGCAGTTGCGATTAATGCAAGGTGAGCAATGGATTTGATTTCTCCGGAACTTGCTGAACCCGGCAATCTGTTTATGTCGTAGCCGTTGTCTTCTCATTTTCGAAGGCGCTATTTATACGGGAGAAAAATTCTGCATGTTGTACTGTGTCCACTACTCAATCATACCTCACTCCATATCGACTACTCTGAAAATGTCCGCGACTGGCTGAATTTGCCACAGCACATGTTACGTCAGTCTTCATTGTTCATTCTTACAATGCTTGCCTCGGGTTGGGGGTCGCGTTCTGCTCAGCGCTGGTAATTGCCGCGCGTTGGACCCTGATATACCGGCTAGTGTTCCCTTCCTTGGGCTTTACCGTTGCAATCTCCTGCTACCACAGCATCACTCTACACTTTTCAGATCGGCTTGTCTTTCAGTCCTTGCACTAATATCGCACAGTTGCAGCCGTACTTTGCGACCTTGGCCGTGAGGTCCGTACTTCCTATCGAAGTACGTGGACATAGTATCTACTCTTTGTCTAGCAGTCATCGGTCACCTGAGGGCTGCTTGCTCGTTTGTAGACGATGGTCATCCCAAGGATAGCTTAGAATACTGGCCCCGAGGTACGCTTTCCTATCTACCGGACATCGCAACGCAGCAACGAGACGGTCTTGGTCGGTCTATCAAGCCGTACGACATTAGCCGCGGATTTCGGATCTTGAGACATTGATGCGCATTCCTCTTGTTTGCGAGAGCGGAGATATTTGGTATGCGTATATTGTATCGTTTATACACGCGGTCTCGTGCACTGGCATGTATCTTGCCAATTTCTCCAGTGTGAGAGTCGCCAGCGACTACGTTTATCAAAACACGCGACGCGACATTTCATAGCAGTGCGACCCGCAACCGACTCTATAGCTTTTTGGAGACTTAGCTTCATGGATCAAGGAGGCATAAAGGCCAACCTACTGCCACCCCGTAAATAGTGTATGTGTCTGTATCATGCGCTGATGCAAGGAGGTGTAAGTCGAGGAATTTGTATATGCAAGAGAGAATCTACCGACGCATCTTTGAACAGACCTGAATATGAAATGTTTGAATGACAACAATTAGTACAGTGTTTATGACAGAAATTCCAATGGGCTTTTTATACAGCAGGCGCGCGAGCCCGTCAATCCTGTCTAATTGTACTCCGACTCACCCGCAGGTTTTAGACTGATTTAGATCGACTATTGTGGACTTTGCGTAGTGATTAGCTGCCAGGCTGGGTTATTGTGCGTGTCGTCTCGCTCTCTTGATTCAACAATAGCGTTCAATGTTGGCACGCTAGCTAGACGACCTCACAGTTGGCAATGATATTCACTATTGTTTCATTTTGCATAAATACACTCTTGTCGATGGCATTCCTATGATCCAAAACCTCGACACGCACATCTCACGTCCGCTCTTTACAAGGGAGACGACGGCAATCTTCATTCGCGCATTCTCAGGCTGTCTGTATTGATTATATCTAGGTAGTCGGTTCCGAGTCAGTTGTCTTTGCCCGCTGACTGTCTAATGAATCTGCGAAGCACACGCACAGAAAAAAGTGGCCACTGTGCTTTGAAAGGTGCCTACCGGGATTGGCTGTTCGGGAGGACTGCCGCCTTACTGCTTTGCTATGCGTTGTGATTGTAGAAGGGTTTACAATCACGACGCATAGCTGATCAGCAATGTTGGCGCTGTCGACATCAGACCCATCTCACGACGATAAACGAGCGGTCACTGAAAGAGGATGAGATTTTGAGATGATACCGAGAGGGTAAGGCTTCTATGATACTAAAGTGAAGATAGAAAACTTCGGTCGTCAGGCTTGGTATAATGGCCTATTTTACACAGAGCGATACCTTCCTCATCTATGCGGCGCAATATGACTGGGAAATTGGGATGTTCGTGTACATTGTGCAGTCAAATCTGTCGTCTTGCCTGCATTTTGCATGTATACATCAGCCATCACGGAAGAAGCGCACGAAGTACATCGTAGCCATATCACTGCTCATATGTCACAAGCGACAAGACCGATCTTACAGAGAACAAATTCCATAGTAGTACAATATGCGTTGTGATTCGAAAAGGGTCGGGCGGAGTAAATCACTGTCCTCATGGCTAGAAGGAATGATTTCCGCTGGCAAAGCCGACATCCACGTCGCGACGACAAGGTGGCGATGGACAGTCAAGCAACTGCATAGGAAGGTCGGTGTTGAGGTCGTTAGAAGAGATCTCCGAGGACGCGATGCCATTGTTGTCAGGCTGCGACATGACGGCAGGGTCGAAGGGGAAAGTGAGCAGGTCTAAGTAAGGACCAGTCACATCCCTCCACAGGAGACCATCCGGGAAGGCCCGTTGACGCTGCTCGTCCTCCTCATCAGAAAATGTGTGTAAACTCTGTTCTTCTGTAGCAGTACGAACAGGTCAGAAAATTCATTGGAACAGGGCACATTAGACGTAGTACCAATAATTACCTGCCAAATGAGCAGCTGTTATGTGCGCTTGAAAGGTACCGTCTGCAGTGGGTGGGTATGTGGGCCGTTTCACTGATTGCTCAGCATACACGGGACACCATACTTCCGTCTCAGTGGTGTTCTGCCAATACGGGGTCCCCGAATCAGAGAGCTCCGAGTCGTGGACCAGAATATCAGGCGATTTGGAAAATGGAGAGACGTCGTATTGGTTACTATTCCAGTCCGAAGATGTTGACTCTGGGAATCCTGAAATAGTGTGGCCCAGGATTTGCCTTTGCTCTGTATTGTTACCACCCTCCTCTCCTCGTATAAGGTAGAAATGTAGAGTCTGCCAATAGGAGATAAGCCATTGCTCTGCTTGGATTGGCATGGCCGTAAGGCTATGAAGGAAGCTTCCACCGGAATGTGAATCTGTACATTGGTAGATCAGAATGGCCAAGGGAAGCAGATACGGGAACGGGTTACCATAGGTGTGGCCGATGGAAGGACTATTGCTCGCCATAACGTTGTTGTCCGGGTCGTATAAACCGAGATGTTCTTGTGGAAGCGGCACCCGTGAATCGTTCGATGCAGCGCCGTGTTGCAGGCCTTCAGCAAAGTCGTACTGTACTGTATCAAATCGGATGCATTCCGTATTCACATGTGCATTGCAGAAGTGGGAACCTGTATTTTGATAGATTAATACAGTAAATAATACCACATCAAAGATTAGGTACCGCGGTGATGGACGTGAGATGGATCAACAGTCCTGAAATGCTCATACAATATTCCGTAGCCATGATGCCAGTTTCCAGCAAAACGTGAGAGTGAGCTCCAGAAAGGCATCCTATCCTGTAAACCACACTGGACTGGTATATTCCTTTAGCACAGCAGACTGACGGGATGCTCGAAATCACCACCAGTCAGGATGCGGGTAAGAAGTGCCGCAATCGTGCTGATACCTGAAGGGACGAATGGAAGATCTAGCAGTGACGGAGATGGAGCTAGACCTAGTACCGACCGCAGCGACAGGATCGACGGGCCTCCAGCGAAATCGGGTTGTGATGCAGTTGCAGCTACTTGCAGACACAAGACTTCCGGAAGGTTGTCCCAGTATTTCCCCAAGATAGAATATATATATACGAAATCTTTAACGACGAAGACTCGACTCCAAAGAGAAGACGAATGTTAACATACCCCTGGTGACAGGGAGCGGA
This sequence comes from Amyloporia xantha, assembly GCA_036971615.1. Lineage (NCBI taxonomy): Eukaryota > Fungi > Basidiomycota > Agaricomycetes > Polyporales > Adustoporiaceae > Amyloporia > Amyloporia xantha. The sequence continues at coordinate 231,966 of JAYKKR010000036.1, forward strand.
CAAATCGTGACTTTGAAGCAGTGTAGATGTCTTCATGCCACTATCAACCGGCCGTTTCCACCCCATTTGTGTGGAAGTGAACATTGCAGTTGGGAACAAAGGTAACCAGCGAAAGTAAAACGAAACACGCAGTGCATCTGCGCCACTCTGGTCTGGGCCAGCCAATCACGGACAGAGCTCCCGATTGCCGGGAGTGTATGAATGTCTTACACGGCCAAAAGAGGCACGCCCCGAAAAAACATTAGACGAAAAGGGTGGGAAAGAGGGAAATATGGACCCAAATACAGCCCGCATTCGGCGCCAGCCCGGGGATTTTCCCAAATGCTGAGATTGGACCGGGTCGAGATGTCTGAATGGTCCGGGATTTCCTGGGCTGTTTTGGCCCTTTGAACGGGTCGATTCCTGGGCTGGGACAGGGTGGCTGCAGCATCTGCCTTCTGGCCTCGCATTGCTCCTCCTTGTACAGCCACCCGCATCACAACACGCACAAATTTTGGACTTAGTCGTTTTTGAAGTTGTCTCTCAGGCGTGTGCATCCTCGCACATACGTTGTCGCTGTCGCTACTGAAGCTGAAGTATCATTTCTCTATTCTGCTGACCTGATCACAAGCCCGTCTCTGCCCTCCTCCTCTCTTATCATGCCCTATTTGATGCTCCCCCATCCTTGTCTCTCGCTGATGATGCTGGCTGTTTTCTCTCGTTGTCTCGTTCATCTCAATTCTGCCGCGCGACGCCGCACACGTCCTCTTGGACAACATCCAGCATGTATGGCGCTGTATCATCTTTGTCATCAGATATGACCATGTAGCATCATGCGTAGCATCGGGGTCACAAGGATATACTGGTGTCTCATACGGCGCCGGACATCGGACAAAGCGAATAGCTACCTAATACAATATCTATGTTATGCTGTCATTGTCTATATAATACTTCCTATGTACTGTTAATGCTATCGATTCAATGGTTCTATTACCAACTGCAGTGAAATTCCGGTATACGTAGGAATAGTAGTGCAAAAGCCACATAAGGCCCCGACATCAGACTGGCCCGTCACTCAGCCGGTGCCTGGGCTGCAACGGCCTGAGAATAGGACGCTGGCGCAGGGCTGTTTTGGCCTCTGCTGCCAGCCCTGAGACGGGGCTGTACTCAGGCTATCATGGGCCTGCGGCATGACGGATTCTGCACCAAACACAGGTGCCACCAGCATTCTGCTAAGTTACCGTGAAAACATTAGACGAAAAGGGTGGGGATAGTGCCGGGCTCAGGCTGACACCGGGCCTCTGCTCCGCGGCATGAATTTCGTGCCATAACGTTCTCGCCGTCATCAGCAAAACGACGCATTGACTTTTCGGACTGAGATGTCTGAATCATGCCTGAAACGTACTGCACGTCTGAAAGCCATCTTAATCACCTGATGCTTTTGGTCGCTTGTGATTGAGCAAACCGGTAAGACTCCCAGACATTCTCAGTCCCCAGATGGCGTAACAGGAATAAGTAGTTAATAAGTACAGGCCACCTAGCGTTGCAAAGTCAATCGCCGTGGCAACAGTTCACAATGTATATATTTGACTATTATACATTCGGACATTCAGTACCTTAACATGAATAGATAAAAGACATTCTTGCGAGGTTGTGAGGTAATGGCAAAATATTTCGCAGGGAGTTGATTGATAAGGCTGCTCAGCTTCGATGGGGGCTCAGACGGGAAATCTCTCGTGCCGGCTCAACGAGCGTGAAATGTCCAAGCCATTGGCACGCGTGACGAGGCGCCGCGCAAACAGCTGCAGGTTGTCTAATTATACAGGGGGTAAAATGGCCCTAAACGAATTGACGATGTGACGGTCATGCATTACGAGTTGTAGCACCGCCGCCGCCAGGGCAAGGCGCGGCCAGAGACTTTGGAGACACCTGCAAAGAACTCGGGCCCACTGGGTGTGGTCTTCAGCATGGTGCGATGTTCAATGAGCACAGCCTCGAGCAGGCCAAACAGGCATGCGAGCACAGCGGAGTATGGAGAGGATTCTCGAAGTATGACTTCGAATGCTGTATGTTCTCATTTATAAAGCAAGTCGACACGAGCAGAAATGAGTGCGCTACAGATGTTCGAGTTTCGCAGTCGGCGAGTCGCAGCCTTGGAAAAAAAGCCACAAGCCAAAATTTGTACATATTTGGCCGCCGCGCCTTGCTCTGGACATTTTTCTTGCGCACGTTCCTCTTCGTTTCTTCCCATTACCCTAACGCCTCCCGGCTCTGCCAGTCCCAGCACCGCAACTCAAGAACAACACGGCGGCGTTGCGCGCCGCCGGCACTTGCGTTCGCAAGCCTACATGGAAGGGAGCGCAGAGCAACTCGGATCCACTCAGGATCCGAGCGTTCTTCGCGCAATTCAATGTCGAGCAAGCAGTCGGACACAACACGGCCACCGTCAACTCGGGTGTGGATATGAGTAGCAGCGCATCTAAAGGTATGACACAGCTGACTGTGCTTATCACCCGCCGTGATTGCGAGACTGACAGGGGGCCTCGAGTGCGAACACGACAGGTGCGGCCCCCAAACGCACGCCGTCTGAAGCCTGGCCCCGGTCCGTTTCGCCATCCAGTGAAAGTTCAAATCTCGAGTGGAGGACCTGTCGGACAGCCAGCGCGCGGTCGGCCCAGAGCTGTTCGCAGGTGTGGACGTCATGGTGATGTATGCGCGCGCGCGGTGACGGAATGCATGCTGACGGTCGTTCTGCGCACTGCGGACGAGGCGATCAGCCATTGGATAGAGCAGCTGAGCTGCGGTGAGTGACTTTTCTTTCCGTCACACTCTCCCCGCTAACAATTATTTGCACACCGCCAGCATTTGCAGTCCACAATGTCACCACCAGTTTTTCCTTCAGTTATCTGGTTTGAGTAGGCATTGTCATGCACACTATACGTTCAATAGAGGCTTAATCTTACTTTAATGTATATAATGTTCTTACGGGCTGGAAAATAATATTGTTCTTTTATATCCTTATCCATGTCTGGTGGTGTGCCTGAGAACAATCTGAATTGTGCCTGTGTGGGTCTGTCCACCATCTTATTACACCTTTATACAGCCTTAGGGCATCTGAAATAAGTATCCAAAATCTTAATTCAGCAGGTCCCATCTAGGTAAGACCTGCTCTACTTATGCCTTTGTGTCTGAAACGGCCTGAACCAGACGTCTCAGACCGTTCAGACGACTCGATGATTTGCTGATGGTGTAAACAGCAGTGTAGACTTATCGAATACAGATATACAGATACCGGACGATATACATATCCAAACAAGGTGTTTGTCAGGGAAACACCTGAGTACCAACTCAGCATAACGAGAGCCTCTGGATTGATACTACTGCTTGTGTCTCTAATTGAAAGAGCCACGTTGCATGTCAATGACAGTTATCGACTGGGTGGCACCACAACAATGTCTCTGAAGAAAGCGTAATAAGGGATCGTAACATACCTCTCTATACTTAGAGTGTCTGCGGCTCCCTTGACAACCTGGGTCACAACACACATTTAGATCCACAGCCGCTCACTGGAGCAGGCCCGGGAGGTCGTGACATGTAATAATGACCGACGCAAGAAAGTGCTCGTAACCGCTTATCAAGAGGCCAAGGCCTAGGGAGTGTTGTCAGTGACTCGGAGAAGAAAGCAGATATATTTATGTAAGTTGTCGGCATGAAAGCACCGCCGTTCGGAACCGTGGAGTAGTGTGATGACTCTCAAAAAGGCAGGTATTGTTAGCACGCGACAACTTGAAGGATACACACCCACCCACAACCATTTGATTTCGATATTCCCGCTCTCTGAAAATGCACAATTTACAGTCTGCATATGAGACTCGATTGTATTAATACTTAGTACATCATACTAACATTGGTCAACTTCTTCCCATGAGCGATTTCAGAAACGAATTCTGGTAACCTGCGTGTCTAAGATCGCAACACTGAGGGAAAGCTACGGCGAGAGCTATGTGGTTCTCGGATATTACTGAGACAATTATGAAACGTCTCTGATGCTGCGTGACAGCTACCAATTTCTGTTGCAGACTTCTGAACGTCCTGAAATGGCTCTTTCACGACGAGTAAATTCTCAGTCTTGATAGGTGATCCATAAAAAGGCAAACGCATTTATGTCGATGTAACTAGAGAAATCAAGTTCTCAACATGCCTGCGCTCATGCTTGAGATAATAATCACATACATCAGCACTAATATAACGAATTACCCCGACCGCCCCACAAGCAGCGACTTACTCTCCGCGTTATACAGACGGACAACATCAAGGAGTGAGCCTCAATTCAGCTCCTTAATCCGCTCATGATTGATCCTAGCCTGTTCAGGGGGACTATGAACTGCTTGACTAGTCCCTGATACGTCGCGCGAGTTGATCGTGATATCCTCTTGAATGATGGTTTCAGCACGAGCATCAAGCTCGTCGCATAGCGCACGCAGCAGGATAACAGGGACGCCCAAAACATGCGCTGCGTAGAACATAAGCTTGTGTGTGATGTGATTTGTCTTGGTTGAGCTCGCATTCGAAGTTGGTCCTGGTTTTGAAGAATTAGAAGGTGGGGAGCGTGACGTGTCACTGAAGAATTTCGAGAGGTCCGACAGAACGCGAAGAGCATTCGCGCTTGGATGATTTTCTAAGTCCGAGTATGCCTGGTCTTGTCTTAGATCAGGACTCTCACCGGAGGGAGACGAGGTGGGAGAAATTTCTGTGACTGCCGAAGGCTGGAGTAGCCTCGCGGCGTCATGCAAGAGGATAGAGAAGAATGGCCTTGTCATGTTGTCCTATTAATGTGGCGAAACATCGTCATGACATGTAAAGTAGGAGGAACATGTCAGCCACCGCCGGTTGCCAGATAGATGACAACTGCTTACCGGCTCGAAGCGCGACCAAAGGTCGGTCACAACACTCGATAAGTTCGAGTGGATCGCCTTCGACTTGCGGTCCGTGAGGAATGGGATGAGTTGTGTGACGACTGTGCCCGCCTCTTCATGGTCTGAATCTTCCGGCGAAAGAGTAGAGAGGGGTGATGTTGCAAAGTAGCGTGTGAGGTAGGAATATACTATGCTTTGTGAAAGTAGGATTTAGGACCTAGTATCACAGCCAATGGAGAGCGTAACATACCAAATGGCACACAAGTTGTATAGGAGTAGAGGTCTCTTCCCTGCTACAGGTGTCATTTCCACCATTGACGCGGAGATCGCCATAATATTCGGCTTAACGCCGAACCTTTTGTCCTTGATACTGCTCGCTGGCTGCGGTATAAGCTCTCCAGCTGCATCTAGTTGCGCGTGCGATTCCCACCAAGGCTCTATTCGCGCCCTTTCAAGCTCTTCACTCGCCAGCAGCTGCTGTGCGAGGTCACTCTTTGGATCCCCAAGAGCCTTTAGGAATTCGTCTCGCTCTTCAGGCGTTAGCGCACCCCATAACTCGTCATAAGATGCGGAATCTGCCGATTCATGTTCATACGACATTACAAGGCGAAGGACATGAGACCTACCGATATCAAGACCACCAATTCTTCGTGCTAAGTCCATATCGGCTGCGTCATCGTCGTCATCTGCAGGGTCCGATTCTAGAATGTCATCATCCATCGCTCCTTCCTCGAAATGTTTGAGCAGCTCTAGCATCTTGTGCCTCTCTTCTGCTGTCTTCGAGGACTCGCTACGCACGTCAGATTCAATCTCCTTGCGGTAAAATACCTCGGAACAGTTATTGTGGGACTAAAACATCTCTTTGTTAGATTATTAGATGGTCACTACTGACGATCATCTGGACTGCGTACCTCAGAACGGAAGCATGTTAACGAGCAATAGGGAATGTTGCACTGAGGGCATGTGTATCTCGAGAACTGTCTCCGGCAGCTTTCAATGAGTCGTAAATCAATCCCAAGTCTGTACCGTACATTATAATGCTCACATTGCACAGGGTATAGTGCTGACAGCCTCAGTCGCCTGCGCTGACTTCATTGAAATCTGCACAGGCTCTGGATTTGCCGCCATATCGTGGTTCTGGTTGAGACCTGGTGCGCGAAAGTTCAATGTAGGTTTTTATGGAGCTCCAGGCTATCCGGAATGATAGTGGTTGTGAATCAGGCGGATGTCTCTGCAGAAGGAAAGTCCGGCTCGAGGAGCTCGACGCGTTAGTCACGTGAAAGCACAAAAAATGGTAGGCGCCCAGATCATACCTACTGGGATTTGACTGGGATTCCTGTTCGCATCCTTGGTAGCCCCTCCCTCCTTGTTTTACTAGGCACTATGCCTGACGCACGTCTGGTCGATACAAAGTCATCTTTTACTTCATTCTCGCATATCCTTGATGCACGTCTCCTCAGGGCTCTTGCGGACATGGGTTTTGCACGACCAACTCTAGTCCAGACTAAGGCAATACCTCTTGCTCTGGAGAACAGGGACATCCTCGCTCGGGCACGCACAGGAAGCGGAAAGACGGCTGCATATTGCATACCTGTTGTACAGAAGATCCTCAATGCTAAAGCTGTGGGTATGCGTTGATGTACTTTTTTCTCGCTCGACTGCAAGGCATGGAAACTGTGAGGTCGTCCTAGATGTTTGGCTGCCTAGACCTCGGTCAGATACCTATGCTCAGTGAAGGAGATTAATGATCCTTTGCAAATCTGGACAACAGATGGACACCACTCAGCAATGGTATTTGACCGGCCGATGGGCTCACGGTTATGCTCTGCATCAACTGACTGCTTTCATCGGATGTCTTAGCTACATTTTTCCGTTACAGAATAGGACCGCTTGCCTTCTCCCTCCTGTATCTAGGCTCATGCACTGGAATATAGCGTTGACCCAGACAATTCTTTTATTAGAGCATCTCCCCGGATGGACCCTCGAGACAAATCACACGCGCTCTGATCCTCGTTCCGACCCGCGAATTATCAGAACAAGTCTCGTCCCACCTGACTAGACTATTGGCCTACTGCGAAAATGCAGTCACTATCGCAAACGTTTCTGCTGGAACATCAAGCCAATTGCAGAGGTATGTGTCCTTCCTCTTGGGCTTGAAGCGAGATGGCTGTACCTACTATTGCTGAACAGGACTCTCTTGACTGATCTCCCTGATATCGTGGTCGCTACGCCTTCTCGTACATTGAGTCTACTCCAGTCGAAGGTACGGCTCCGCATAATTCGCTAAGAGCATGCATATTCTAATGCCGAAGGATTTATAGACATTATCTCTGGAATCGCTCGACACTCTCGTAATTGATGAGGCGGATCTCATTTTATCTTACGGACATGACGAAGATGTCCGCCAAATTTTCAGCGGGGGATTTCTTCCGAAGGTCTTCCAGTCGTTCCTGATGAGTGCAACTATGACAGAGGATGTCGAGGCATTGAAAGGTCTTGCACTGCGCAGTCCCGTGAGTCCTGTATCATCCCCCTGTTGGAAGGTTTAGTGTTTATGCCTATGTAGGCAATATTGAAGTTAGAGGAAGATGAGGACGAAGCGGCTAATTTGAGCCAGTATTCTGTTCGGTGTGTGATACTTGAGTTGCGTCTCATTGCCATCATTCTTATACTGTTCTTGCAGCTGCTCTGAAGTGGACAAATTCCTTCTCACTTATGTCATCCTCAAGCTGAAGTTGATCAAAGGCAAATGTATTCTTTTCGTGAACGACGTGGACCGTTGTTACCGCTTGAAGCTCTTCCTCGAGCAGTTTTCAATCAAAAGCTGCGTCTTAAACTCGGAACTACCGCTCAACTCGAGGTATGTATTCATTATGATAATCGCAACAACCGGGGCTGATTAATTTCTAGGTATCACACAGTGCAGGAGTTCAATAAGGGCGTGTACGACTACATCATTGCATCTGACGAGAGCGCAGGGCGCGCTGAGCATGATCCCGAAGATGAAGACGAAGAAAACCAGCAAGAAGACGTAGAGGTAGAGGAAGAGTGTAAGAATAAATCCAGAGGCCAAGCTCAGATACTAATCCCTATGTTCACAGTCACCACCACGCAACGGGAAGCTCCTACAGAAGAAGCCACTGCATCTGATCATGAAAGCCCTTCTCAACCCTCCCTCAAACGCAAAAGACGCGCAGTATCCCCTGCTCCAGAACCAGGCCCGTCCAATACCCATCCAAAATCTATCAAGCGGAAACATAAAAAACGCAACACGGATGCCGAGTACGGTGTCTCGCGTGGAGTAGACTTTGTTGACGTCTCTTGCGTGATCAACTTCGACCTGCCATCGTCGGCGAGGGCGTATACCCATCGTGTGGGGCGCACCGCGCGTGCAGGGCGCTCGGGTATGGCGCTCTCGTTCGTTGTTCCAAGCGAACAGTGGGGCAAAAACAAGGTCGTTGGATGTGTGGAGAGCGCAAAGGCTGACGAGAAGGTATTTGGCCGGATTGAACGCGAGCAGGCGGCAAGGGGGAGCCAGATCAAAGAGTACAAATTTGACATGAAACAAGTCGAAGCGTTTAGGTATCGGATGGAGGACGCGCTGAGGGCGGTGACAAGGAGTGCGATCAAGGAAGCTAGGATCAAGGAACTCAAGGCGGAGATTCTGAATTCAGATAAGTTGAAGGTGCGGGCGGATTCTTGTCACTGCTTTTATTGAAGCTGACCCATGTGCCTTCGTAGGCTCACTTCGAAGACAATCCGCATGACTTGGAGTACTTGCGTCATGATAAGCCGCTGCATCCCACAAGAGTCCAGCCGCATATGAAACACATACCAAAATACCTCCTGCCCCGCATCACTCCGGTTTCGGGAGCCGAGGCAGGCTCCGAAGTTCAGGCCACCAACACCAGTGGAGATGTCAGCTTTGTGCCTTTCAACAAAAATGGTGCTCGTGGCCGCGGTCGGGGTCGTGGAAGGGGACGAGGCGGGCGAGGTGGAGCGGGAGGAAGGGGCAAAAAGTCAGATCCTCTCAGGAAGTTTGGTCGTTAAGGCATCTATTGTGTCAATTGGATATTCATTGGAGATGACGAGTGTCGTCTCATCGAAATCTCGGAGACAACACAGAACGGAGCAGCAAATAGATCAGGATACATCGGTGCCAATACGACTGTCCACGGTGAGTACAGTAGATTCTACAATGTACGGATGGGTGGGTGCTACACAATCAATAAGTTAGTGCTGGGCCTTGACCTGGCCTAGACGTATCTCTACACTCGCAATGTCTTTCAGTAGGAGTTCGTGCCTCCTTTCCAGGTCGTCGAGCATGTGGTATGATAGGCTGTTGCTCGGGGTGTACTTGAGTCCATGGTTCTCCAGCTCCTCTAACGGTTCACGCATCAGGGCCGCGACAGGAGGTGACTGAGGCCTCTTCGCCTCCTCATTGCTGCGCATGCTCGACTGGCCGGCTCGTAGGAAGTGGAAGCTAGAAACTGTGGGTGTTTGACTTCTCCTCGACAGCATCGACATCGCAGATCCTGGCCGGGGGCTGGGGCTGGGGCTTGGCGGTACATCCGTGTCCACACTAGAGAAACTTCCATCCGGCACAAGGAGCTCTTGTGAATGCAGATGGCTGCCTGTGGATGCGGACAAGATCGAGGTGCCTAACGTGACGTCTGACTGCGAAGCGGTAGCAGACTCGAGTTTGTATGATGTACCATCTCCGGCGCCCATAACGACCACAGAAGTATCAAAACGGAGTTCCTTCAAGGCAGACGAGCGGCTGAACGACGTAAGTATACGCGGTTTTCGCCCGCTCTCGAGCACCTTTTTGCGCGCACTCATTCCGACACAATCGACGAGCTGCTTCATCGCCTCTCGATCCGATACCGCCCGACGTGGCGCAGTCCGTCGGATGGTGCTCGCGCGAGGTAAAGTCTGATGTGGCGTCAACATGCTGGGACGAACAGGCGTTGCGAAGGGATATCGCTGTAAGCCTGGCGTGCCTTGCACTGGACTAGAAGCTACTCGTGGGAAGGGTGTCGATGGAACAGACAGGCGATGAAGAGGACGGGGAGTATCGATCTCTCCATGCCTTGGAGATATCGACTTCGTTGGCTTAGAGAAGGCATCCTTAGGTGGTCCCCAGGAGAACCCTATAAACGAGGCTACTGGTAAGTCGCGTAGGATCGACCGGCTGGCCGTCTGGGACGGTGTCACCTGGCGCAAGGATCCACCCTGAGTGGATAGCGGTGAAGACTGGAACAAAGCAGAGAAGGCGAAAGGGCGAGATTCAGATATCTCTTGTGGAGAGTGTGAGCTCGCTTGGGGTATTTCTGACGGTCCAACAGGGGTTGAGTACGTAAATTGAGGAAGATGTAGATCGGAAGGCCCCTGCTCTAAAACCGACAACGCGATGTGATCCATACTATATTGGTCAGATTGTAGTAAAGTGACGATGTTATCCATACCTTCATGTAGACTAGACCAACGTGTCTGTTCGAAGAATGGGTGTTCCCTAATTTCATTGGTGCTGCCACGTCCCAGACGCAGCTCTGCACTCGTTAGTAATCTGTGACCCATGCAAAACGCTGATTTTAGTGACGTGAGGGAGACATTATATCCGCTTACCTGCGTAAAAGATCCTCAAGATGAATGGAAACAGAGACTGACTTGTCAAATCGAAGACTCCTCTATGGTCAATCACAGTATAAGAATCAGCCTATGTTGATCAAAGGAATGTGCATACGTAGTGGTCTGTGATCTTGACGTATGTTTTCCGTATGTCCTTAGCGAAGAAAGGCGCAATACCGTATGTCATCTCGTACAACATAGCACCCAAACTCCACCAGTCGGTCTCACGGCCGTATCCTCCACTATCGCCCTTCGGCAATGACGATTCACCATCATCCGACATTTCCAGCGCGACAAGTGCCTCTTCATGCGCTTGTAAAATCTCCGGAGAGATATAGTCACACGTGCCACAAGGAACAAGACAGTGCTGCCTCGGGACCCGCTGACTGCCATCAGGCGCAGGTGGAAGAAGGGGCGCCGCAGATCCGAAGTCAATGAGAAGAAGATGAGAGCTTGGAGTAAGAACAAAATTGTGGGGTTTTATGTCCCTAGTGTCGTAATAGCTGAGGTGCGGCTAGGCATATTATAGAGGAAGGGTGCCTCACCGATGCACAAAGCCTTGCGAGTGACACCAATGGATCGCACAGACCATTTGCGGGGCCCACCACTTGAGGTCAGACTCGGGTATCCGCCCATTATGGGGACTGGATTCTACGACATCCCATAACGTTCCGCCCTCGGCATAGTCCATCACAAGATTGAGATGAGTCGGTGTTTGGAATGCGCAAAGTAAATGCGGTGCCCATTTCGTGTTAGTCTTGCGAGCTCGCAACAGAATGTCCCGCTCCAACTGAGGAAAACATTGCTGTAAAGGAAATATTAGTTGCCTTATATAGCACAAACCAAGGAGCGACATGCATCATGAGTCTTGAGAGCGAATCGCTTTTCCGTCGACTTACGGACGTACACGCAGCCATCGAGCTTGCATGTTACTACATCGATCTGTGGAATGTTACTACATCATAGATTTGCTATCGAACACGGGGGTTACTCACCACACCATACTGGCCATACTCCAGTGTACCCACCACGTCTAAATCCTTGTCGCAGAATCGGAGGGCATCTATCTGAGCGGTCTTCGCTGAAGCAGATTAGAGCTTAACGTCATGCAGAGCCCGGATACGTAAGACAACACGAACAAGTCTTTCCAATAACACTTTGACCGTGAAGAATCCGGTCGAGCGCAAGAGCCTCACCGTCTTCGTCGCCATCGTCATTCAGTAGTGCACCCAGGCGGGTTTTGCGTTTCTGCCATGATAGAGACATTCAAAAGTCATGGAGAATATAAGATATACAGAGGTGAGACTAGGATTATACTGAACCTGACTCAAGTAGACCGACAAGGTCGAATTCACGACGAAACAACAAAACGCGATCACGTGGCTAACCTGGCCGGCGCGTGTGACCTTGTAGGGTGGACTGGTACACAAGTAACACAACGACCTTCATTGCGATGCGAAATGCTATCGCCTGTACACGCGTCAGACAGCCTGATATATCCCCATACAGTACATGTTACAGAATACAAGATAGAACCCGCTCATGATGGTGTTACCACATTCAATTTACCTTCTCAAACCAAACATCCGCCCTCTGCTCGACATCACCTTCGGTTTTAGGCGATCTCCTCTGGTCGAATACCACATCTATGATCCCTAGACCTACTACCTTTCCTTCACGCACCAAGAATTCAACGGGAACCTCTTTATCACCTAACTGTCGGTAGGCAAACGGGGTCGTGTCGTCGCCGTATCCGTGAGGGAACAGATATGAATGGGAGAAGAGGAAAACGTCCTTTGAACAATGCCGTAGGCGTACATGGGATGACCACATACGTGGCCAAGCAGCGTAGAGGGCAGGCTGCCCCTCAGCCAGCTCTTTACATGTAGTGTAGTCAGCAATGATTTTCTGATAGGCGGCGGAGTCACTTGACGGCGTGCAAAGAGTGAAACTTCCATATGCAGGACTAGAGTACGTGCCTGCATACAGCTCTAGAGGTACAGTGTGAGCCTCTTGAGCAGCTTGCTGCGAGTCCTGGTCAGCCTGCTCTGGTGTGGAGGGCTGGACAATCAAAGCGTCTGAGCCGTGAGGAAGGCCCAGAATATTCTCGAAGATTCTAAGCGAAACAGCGCGACAGGATTGTTGCGGACCGTCCATGTTTGAGAGCGCAACGACACCGAGTTTATCCGAAGGCATGAGCATCACAATCGACGAAAAGCCAGGTATGCCTCCAGCGTGGGACACGATCTGATGTCCAAGAACTGGGTGAGCAAAGTATTTTTTCAGGTGAATGTAAGCATGGGCTTACCTCCCTGCCTTAGTAAGACATACGGGTCCATCCCAACCCATATCCCCTTATTGAAGTATGTGCATCTGGACCCACAGCATCGACGATGTAGTGAGCCACAGTGATCTCCTCAAAGACAGAAAGAGGAATGACAGTAGTATTCGACAGCGGATCGGTGCCACGGTTCAACAACATAGCTATCCACTTTGTCTGAACAAGAATCGTTAACGACCGTCATAGAACGTTCACATTTGTGATAGATTACTTGCATACCATGTCTCTAGTGCTGGAGAGGATACCACCAGGACCTGCGATAGCTTCCACTGATTCCGATTTGAACCAAAATGGGACACGCCTTCCGTTTGATGACCAAGACCGACTTAATCGTCCTGTCCGTTTGGCTTCCTCCGGATTATAGGTTGTGTCATTCATGCTAAGAGGGGTAAATATACGCTGCTTAACGAAGGCTGTGAAGGACATTCCTGCATAAGTAGCCACGATGTGTGTACCCAACATGTACATCTGGCAGTTCAGAATTTTGGCGTAAGTATGAAGTGGAACCAATTGCAGTCCATAAAGTTGATAGATCCGCGTAAACCGAAAACACACCATGTTTGTATAAATAAATCGTTCTCTAAGCTCGTAGGTTGGCTTGAGATAGCGCATCCGCTTTATAATATCAGGCACAGTGTCCGTAGCGCTGTATGAGAGGTCGTGCCTGTGGACCTTAGTCAGGCCCTGATTATGACATTTATATCTACGGCGGGCTGCGTACCCTGCTAGGCCAGAAACATGGGCCAGTATATCTCGCACATTTGCCTTTGCGGTAGCCCAAGGATCCGCGAGTAACCATTCTGACTCGCCAGGAAAGAGGTCCTGAATTTTGGTATCCCACGTGAAAGCACGCACACCCTGCGGAAGAGGAGTTACGTTTCGTCCTTGCGCGAAATCGTTCATCAGGATCCCGATCGCGCTGGCGAGAAATGCCTTGGCACAGGAGCCAATGCAAAATAGAGTCTGTCCAATATGAGTTGTGAGCTTACGCTGATTTTCGTGAAAGAAATGCATACTGACATCTGCAGTAGGCGCAGCACCTTCTTCGGATACTTTCCCCCATGAGCTGAATGCAGTTTGCATCTCGCCAGATTCAGTCAATCGCACTGCGGCTACTGACAGGCCCGGGACATGCCATCGTGCAATAGCTTTCTCCGCAAACGAAGAGACGTCCACGGTTATGGCCCAGCTAGACTCGGAAGAGGGGATTGAGTCCATATCGGAGGGTATGGAAGCCATACTTCTAACGATGGAGTGATGTACACCGCCTGAGTGAGATAACTGTGAGAAGTCGATTAACCATGATGATAGATCATACCTGCGATTTTATACAAACATGAGCGTCTTTGTGGGATCACACTTCTATCAATGGACATAATCTGCGAAGAAAATTCAGATGAAGTATGGTCGGGGGTCACGGTCAGTATGGATGCTATGTAGTATCAGCGCGGAGTTGATTTGGAATAATATTGTTCTCTAACCCTATGACCAGCATTTCGCAGACCTTGAGATTTCCAGAGTCCTATCGCAATCAAGCAGTGACGAGACTTCAAGTTACGCATTTCTTCCCAGACTAAACCCGCTGTTAGAAGCCACATTGAGACTAATCGTCTTGTGACATCCCTGTCGCTGTCCACGGAGGTACCCGCGTGAAATGTTCCGCATCGACACCACTGACTGTGCGGGACAAGGCAGTATTAGTTTCAAAGATATCAGATCAACAATCTCGGGCGTCAGCGCTCAAGCTGAATCCAAGCTTGATAAGTCCCATATCACGACTCTTGGGAGACTGGTCAAGGAGATATCCTTGGCCTATACAAGGTAAATTAGAGAAAATGGGAAATGGAATCCATGATTTCAGTTCATGCTGCCTTATAGACCGAGTTGAGCCGATCATGCGCCTACTATAACTTACACTTTCTGCGGCTTGACAAAGTGTACTAATACTAGCTGCCTCAGGCTGTCTCACACAGTGCAAGAATAATGCTTAATATAGTGTCCTAGAATGTATCGGCCAGGGAATTCAAGTGATGCCTTTACTGCTGTGACCTACGCAACCTTCGCGAACCAGACATCCGCCCTCTGCTCGACATCACCGTCGGTTTTAGGCGATCTCCTCTGGTCGAATACCACATCTATGATCCCTAGACCCACGACTTTTCCCTCGCGTACAAGGAATTCAGCAGGAACCTCCTTATCACCCAATTGTCTGTATACAAATGGGGTAGTATCCTTGCCGTATCCATGCGGGAATAGGTATGAATGGGAGAAGAGGAAGACTTCCTTTGTATGATGCCGAAGGCGTACGTGGGATGACCACATACGTGGCCAGGCAGCGTAAAGGGCTGCTTGACCTTCTGCAAATTGCTTACACGTTTTGTAGTCCGCAATGACTTTCTGACAGGGAGCGGAGTCCGTCGATGGTGTGCAAAGCGTGAAGGTTCCATATCCAGGATTAGAGTATGTGCCAGAGTACTGCTCCAAAGGAACAGAGTGAGGCTCTTGATTAGCTTGCTTCGCATCCTGTCCATCCTGCTTCAGCGTGGAGGGGGGATTGATTAAGCTATCGACAAAATGCTGGAGTCCCAGAACACGATCGACGATTTGGGATAGAACAGTACTGCAAGCGGCAAGTGAACCATCCGTATTTGTCAGGGCGACCATGCCGACGTTATCGGAGGGCAGGAACACGACAATCGACGAAAAACCAGGAATACCACCTGTATGGATGATAACCTTACGTCCCAGAGCACATCAATCAAAACCATCAAGGGGGTAACAGTGTTCACACACCTCACGGCCTCGGTAGGACAAACGAGCCCAGCCCAACCCGCAACCCCTTATCGAAGTATGCTTGTCTGTGCTCACACCACTTGCGATATAATGAGCTCTGGTCGTCTCCTCAAAGACAGTCGGGGGAATGATAATAGCTTCCGACAGAGGGTCGACACCATGGTTCAACAGAGTCGCTAGCCATTTTGCCTGAACAGCTCATCAATGTCCATCACATAACACACTGCCGGAATAGCAAATCGCTTGCGTACCATGTCTCTAGTGCTGGAGATAATTCCACCAGGGCCGGCGATAGCTTCGGCCGTTCCTGGTTTGAACCAGAACGGGACCCGCCGTCCGGTGGTTGTCCAGCACTGACTCAACTGTCCACTTTTCTCGGCTTCCTCCGCGGAATAGGTGGTACTGTCCATGCAAAGTGGGATAAAGATGCGCTGCTTGACAAACTCCGTAAAGGACATTCCTGCGTAACTGGCGACGATATATGCGGCCAACATGTACATCTAGTGGTTGGCATTCTGAGTGAGCTCCTAGTATGCTTATGGCGCACAAGCGGCAGACTCACTTGATTGTTGTATGAAACCCGCTCTCTAAGCTCATAAGTTGGCTTGAGATGCCGCATTCGCCTTATAACGTCCGGTATCGTGTCTGTGTCACTATACGAGAGGTCGTGTCTATGGAACTTGATTAGATCCTCTTCGGGACGTATGTGTACATAGAAGCTACGCACCCTGCTAAGCCTGACACATGCGCCAGTATATCCCGGACGCTTGCCTTCGCTGTTGCCCAAGGGTCCGCAAGCAGCCAGTCCGATTCCCCGGGAAAGAGGTCCTGAACTTTGGTATCCCATGTGAAAGTACGCACGCCTGGCGGGAGAGAGACAGTGTTCCGTCCTTGTGCGAAGTCATCCATCAGAATACCAATTGCACTGGCTAGAAAGGCCTTTGAGCATGATCCGATAGCAAACAGAGTCTGCGTGGTGCGATTCGTGAGCTCTACTGTATCTGTACCCATCAAAAAAGAGCTGTACACTGACATCTGCGGTGGGCTTGACACCCTCCTCAGTCACTCTACCCCAGGCGCCGAAGGCAGTTCGCGCCTTGCCAGATCCAGATAGCTGGACTGCGGCTACTGCCAGCCCAGGACCTTTCTGTTGTGAGAGGGTTTGCTCCGCAAGCGACGAGACGTCTGCAGGTATAGCCCAGTCAGATTCTGGAAGCAAATTCGGCTCGTTGTCGGAAGCCATAGAAGTCGTGTTCCTAGACTAGGGCGGCAGTACCGACTAGGGGAGTTATTAAAGGTTTACTTGTGGAGAATAAGAAAATGCAGCAACGTCAGCAATGAATTGGGTGTTGAACGGCGGACGCTGCTCAACGGAAGAGAAGTATGGATATGAGATTTTTGATTGGGAAATGATAGTCTATTCTGTGAATTTATACAAGTATGAGCACCTCCGCAGGATCAAATCTATGTCAACCTGTGGGATTTTTGAAGGGCGTGCAAATTGAACGCGCAGTTCAAAGGGCTGCATACAGCTTCTCAGTCGGCAGGCAGTGAGAATATTAACTGTCAGTACAGAGGTTCGGGGCCGCTTCACATGGATAAGATGCAAGCATCCAATAAGGATGTAGTCGGACTCATATGAGTCACAAGTGCCCCACGCCTAGGCTGGCATACTCAAGACTTTGATGACTAGAGCATGTAGTATTGGTCATGTTGATGGTCATTCCAGAAAGCCGCTACGAGAGTCACGGACATTGTGTGATAACAGCTTCTGTCATGTAATTATAGACAGACTGGCCGATGACAGGAATTAGCGCAGGCTATAGCAACCTGACGCTGAAAGAAGCGCTCCTCCATAAGGCCTAGCCTTCATGTAACTGAGGCCGGCTCGAATGCAGTTATGCCAGAGTAAAGGAGGAACAGCGTCAAATTCCTCCAAAGTTTGATGCCAACCAGATCCGCATCAATCGGTCACACAGGAAAGCTCCGAAGTCCTGGAGGAGCTGCAAGTTACGGGCAGCGGCTGCCTTTACAACGTGGACATCTTCATCTTATCATATTCATACCGCAAACCTTCTACTTCACTGGTAGGGGAGTTTTGTGTGGGATTTCTACCATCATCAAGGTGAATTGTTTCCTCGTTGTCACGAGCGAACCACAGCACCCGTAGGTGTCGCACAACGAGTACAGCGCAAGCCGAATCAATTCTCCAGCATCGACGCTAACAAAATACTCGAGTGTGATACTTATTCTTATTCTCGATTCCATTACGCTGTAAACTGCGCTGATGGTACAATACCATGTCCGTAACTTATCTAATACACAAGCGCATCCCAATGAATTTGTGCGCGCCCCTACGGACCGCCTCACCACCAGTCCACAGTCGCGCGGACTCTTGCTCTGTTCACTCGTCAACGCCCTCTTCCCACGCAAGCGACCTCTCGACCGCCCGCTTCCATCCGTGCCACTTCTTCTCGCGCTCAGACTCGGGCATGTTGGGCTCAAAGGAGCGCGTGCCCTTCGTGTTCACCTCCGCAAGCGTCTCCGGCTTGCTGATGTCCCACCCAAACAGGCGTATCGCGGAGCCCGCCAAGAGCGCCGACCCAAGGGCCGTCGATCTAAACGATTTAACAGGTTATCAGTATTCAACCCGGGGAGGGACGTCGCCTAAACGCACTCCCGCATCTCGGGCCGGACAACCGTGAACCCGCCGATGTCGGCCAAGACCTCCATCGCCATGTCGCCGTTGGTCATGCCGCCGTCGACCATGAGGAGCTTCAGGTCCGACTTGGAGTCGAGCTTCATGCTCTCGAGGATCTCGCGGGTCTGGAAGGCGTTCGCTTCCAGAGTGGCGCGACAGATGTGCGCCGGCGTTGTGTATGCCGAAAGTCCTGCACGTCACGGATCCGGGTCAGGTTCAGAATGCGATGGAGAGGTTGCGTCAACGGATTCACCGATAAGCATCCCACCGGCTCCCGGGTCCCAGTAGGGAGCGAGGAGACCAGAAAATGCAGGGACGAAGTAGACGCCGCCGTTACCCGGCACGGATGCCGCGAGCGTGTTAATCTCGTCAGCGGACGAAAGCAAGCCCATAGAGTCTCGCAACCTAATGACCACAGGAGATCAGCTCCAGGCAATTAATTCAAATTCATAGGAATAAACCAACCATTTGATAGCACTCCCGGCGACGGCGACTGCGGTAAGCCATCAGTGAAACATTCTGTGTGCACACTCCAGATTTACTCACTACTTCCCTCCAGAGCGTACACCGGCTTGCCTTCACGGCCGTCTTTGAATGCAACCTAAGCCACGAGCCTCATCAAATCTCGCCCGATCGTTTGCCAAGTGTCTGCAACTCACCGTACTTAACAGACCATGCGCACTCGATACGATTTCATCGCCCGTACAGAAAAGCAAGAATGCGCCGGTACCATACGTACACTTGGCCTCGCCTTGCTTTAGGCACTTGTTCCCAACAAGCGCGCCCTGCTGATCACCCACAAGACCACCAATCTTCACGCCCTTGAGCGCGCCATACGCCACCTCGCCATAAACCTCGGAGGAAGACGTGATCCTGGGTAGAACAGATGGCTTGATCTCCAAAAAGTTGAGCATGACGGGATCCCACTCGAGCGTATGGATGTTCATCAGGAGTGTTCGAGATGCGTTAGTCACTTCCGTGATGTGCAACCCGTTCTCAACACCGCCAGTCAGGCGCTAAGGGCGAAACATTGTCAAAGGGCAGAGTAGAAGCCTTTGATGGAACGTACGTAAACAATCCAGGATTCTATCGTGCCAAAGAGAAGATCATCCTCTTGATGGGCCTTCCTGACCGCTTCGTCATGGTCGATCATCCAACGCAACTTTATTGCGGAGAAATACGTGGACAATTGCAATCCTGTCCTGTTGATGATATGCTCAGAAGGAACTCCAGACGATTGTGGAAACATATGCACTTTTCCTTGAGCACCTTCTCGCCTAGTTTCCCTTTCCTCATGAAGCCTGATTCTACTTCAATACCGACATAGTCGAGCTTGTGGTCGAAATGTGCTACGGTGTTCTTCGTTCTGGAGTCGGTCCATACTATGGCACGACACAGTGGCTTGCCAGTCTTCCGACTCCAAGCGACGGTCGTCTCGCGTTGATTCGTGATGCCTATCCGCAACGATTTAAAAACGCGTCAGTGTCACGTGATCTCGTATGGAGCAGTACCTACCAATGACCTTGATGCTATCTTTCGACCACCCCGCGGCTTCCAGCGCCTTGCAGGCCTCGGTGATACAGGCGTCGCAACTGTTCATGATCTCCTCCGGGTCCTGTTCATGCCAGCTATCCAGCGGCGTTAGAACGGGCGGTCTGGAAGCGCCATAGAAATGCCAAATACCTACCCTGGGTGGGGATAATATTGGGGGTATTCAAGCTGATGTGAAGCTATGATGTCCGCATATTTGTCGAACACCAGAAAACGTGTGGATCTGCGAGGGTGAATTGAGGTGCGTCACGGTCTCGGAGACGTGTATAAGCATACGTGGTCCCGCAATCGAGAGAGCCGACAAATTCTCCTTGCTTGAGCGCAGACATGGTGGAATAGCGGTGGCGGATACGGAGGAAGCAAGGGGAGTACCTGAAAACATGTCGGAGAAGGGCCATAGTCTTATGGCGCCTGCCCACTGCCAAGTTCGACCAAGGGCGCGCGGTCCGGGGTACCCCGGACCGTCAGCTGATGCCGACCGATCACCATCATATGAGAGCCCCAAGCGCTGGGGCGCGAGCCCCGCACAACGATTGGTAGCAGATCTCTAGTCAGCTTCCTCTCTACTTATCAGTGCACTCGCTTACGGACAGGACACATGCGACGCGCCAGTGGCTAGCAGCTGAGAGTCTGAGACTTCCATCCCCAAATGATTGTGCGCTGACAGAGCACATGAATTCAGTAACGCGAGGGTACATCCACTACAGCAGTCACAACTACGCCGTCACTCGTCCGAGGCCACCACCAACCGTTCATCCGTGCCACTGAGCTTATACCTAAGCTATACGAGGCTCGGAGTGCCATGCGTGATGCCGCAGCGTCCGCGCGATGCCTGAGGAATTCATCATCGGTCCCGCAAAATGCAATCAGGCTTCGGATCTTCGGGAAAGCCGAAGATTGACATACCGATGCTTACGTATGTACATCCGACGGGATGGCCTTATGAGGAAGGCTCCGGAATACCGAACTTGTGCCTCTCCCAGGCTGACCACGTGAATACGGGGAAGGGGTGCGCTTCCGTATTGAACACCCATCGATCCAAGGGAAGCAAATCCTTCTCGTGGAACATCAGGTACAGGTACTTCAATCTGATGAGGGGTCAAGCGAGCCAGTCAGAAACAGAATAGATAAAGCTATGATCACATACGTCTCGGCAAGGAAGTAACTGCGGGGCAAACGCGACGCAAAAGCCGTCAGCTTAGCACGCAAGACGTAACCTGCAATGTGTGCTCTCACCTAGGCATGTCGTCTTCCAATGTAGCAGGTGTTGCGAGAACATTCTTTACGGATGCATATCCCGTTTCCGTCTTGGTTTCTCGCTCGATAGCCTCGAAGATTGTCCATCCACGCTCTCTCCAGATCGGATCTCTAGTTGTCTTCCACATGATATACAGCGACTCGATCGTCTAGGAAAGATCATCTTCAGTATACGCGAAATACTCAACATTGTCACTTCCACTACGCACCTCAGGCCTCAAGAGGTAATCCGTCCTCTGAAGCGAATAATCCCGCTGTTGGTTTTTAATCCCCCTCAACTTCGCGCTCTTGACCTCAGCCTCCGTGTATCGAACCGGCAGCTTCTCCCCCAACCCCGGAGGCCAGCTGCGCTCTCCGTGCTCCCGCCACATCTCCAGCGAGTCTATCCACAGCTTCCCAGGCGGGGCCTTCTTGCCCTTTGCCCGCGTACTCTCGCCTTTCACCTGCATGTGCACCTCGTCCGGGCCGAGCCCGGACGGCTGGTCGGCATACATCAGGTAGCATGAGGTCGCGAGACCCTCCGCGGCCCATCTATGCAACGAGCGTAGGTCGTAGTTCTTGAGGAGCTCGTAGGAGCGCAGACCCTCGTCGCCAAGGTCGGTGAGGTCGAGGTCGTTCAGTGAAAGATCCAGCTGGTCGGCGCCGAGCGCAAGGAGGCCAGGCAGGAAACACGAGAGGTGCTCGAATCGGTGGCTCGGCGTAAGGACCCCGCGTGAGGTGTCGGTCACGTAGAGCAGATCGCGCGTGTCGGAGAGATATAGTAGGTGGGTCAGGATGTGGTTAGTTGCGCGTAAATCTGCGGGAGGACATCAGTGCCAGTTGCGTCGCGTGTGTTCGGTGTTGCACTTCCTTACACATCTGGTATGCTGCCGAGTCGGATCGCGCAGTCATTAGGTATTGTTTGAGGAGGTATTCGTGAGCACTATCAGTAGCAGCGCCGACGGACAAAAAATCTGAGAGATGTGTAATGAACGAATCAATATATGTAATTACTTCTTGTAAACGCTGTACGCACCATCTATTGGCTTTGCTGTGTCAAGATTCCATCGTCGAGGCATCATCCCCCTAGCGCACTCAAATTTGCCTGGGCGAGATTTCTCATTACACCATCTGCCTGTGACCATTGTCAGGAGAATCCTTGATTTCTCCACAAGTTTTGGGTAACTCACCTTGTCCCAGTGGGTCTTGTCGCTAGTTAAGAGAGCAAGATAGGTGTATTCCATCTGGCAAGTGGCGATCTCTGCTAGAACGCCAATAACCGATCCGACGGTCTCAGCACTGCGATTGTGATCAATAATGAGACCACGTAATCAGGTACTGCGAGTGTCAAAAGAGAGGTTGCAAATGTGTCTTTGGTCGTGTGTTACCGTATGTGAAGGGACGACGAATACATACCTGGCAATATTGACTCCGAATGCCGGGAACCCGCTAGGGGTATGAAAGGCAGGAGATAGTAACCGTCCCAGATCATCTGCACGTTGTAAAAGAATCGGTTCATGAGATAGCGCATATGCCGACAGCAACCCTCCCAAGTAGCGAATGACAGTCTCGAAAAAGGGTGCGTAGCCGACGTGTTTGTTAGTGACATTCTGGGTGAAAGCTTAGTATCATAACGCCCGGCGGGTCAAACATTCAACCAGCTCCAAATGACTTACCGGACTAGGTATGAAATCTGCCTTTTCGACTACAGGCAAAGCACGAGCAAATTCATCATTGAGACCCATCAAGATCATAGTGTCTAGGGAGTCGAACAGTGTCACGCCCCATCCGTTGAAACTGGACCTGACATCAATGACTCGTCACACATCGCGAAAACTTGAACTACGCACTTGTCCTTAATCTTGTTGGAAAGAGGCCTGAGTTCATCGTGCGGCATGGCATACGTCTCATAACCGCTGTAGGCATGCCGGAAAGCTTGCTTGACCTGCTCAGCTCTGCGCGTCCACTCTGCAGGTGGGGTCAAGCTGCTCGTAGGTGAGTGCAAAGAGTTCCAGCTCTCCGCCTCGCCAGAGTAGTGTGGAGTAGCATAGTAATACAGTGAGAGAATCACCAGAAAGGCGACTGCAATGAAGGTGAGTTGCCGGCTGGTCGCACGCCTTGCCTTGAATGAGTCTAGGAACCCCAGCACTGTTCCGCGCATTCTAAAGTGTCGTCGAATCGGATTATTAGTAGAGACTGAGGATCAGTAACGAGTGAACCAAGGGTATATCAATTGTGTGTGGAGGTCTCCAGGAGGACGCCCGTCGGTATCATGGAGCGCAGCGCCGTGTACCCCGTGCTGGAATTGGCAGGTGATCTGCTGCGCGGTCGAGTGGAAATCGAATAATCTGAGACCCAGCCGTCGCTATTAGACTCGCTAAACAAACGGCGAATCTCAGCTGCTGGACGGTGACGGTTCTGGTCAAGTGAGAGATGGTCGCACACAGGTATATGACGTTTACCTAATTTGGAAACGAGGAGTTCACTTGCTAACCTCGACTCTGGTCCCTTTCCCCGCCCACTTGCCCGCGGCCCTCGCCCACTCCGCTCCCCTCGTCGCCGCCATGACTAGCTTCGAGAAGGCGGTCAAGGGTGCCTGCAAACCCAAGCCGAATCCTCCAAAAGCCAAGGTGCGCAGTCAGTGCCGACTGCATGTGCTGGCGTTGAAGTTCACTCCCAGTATCTGGACCCTATACTTGCCGCAACATGGTCTGAAGACGGTGCGGTTCATGATGTCTGTAAGGCATTGGCACCTCGATTCCGAGAGCCAAATACCCTGGTAAGTGAAGCCTGGGTGGCTTATATCTCCAGAGGTTGTTCTCGATTGCCCCTGTGGTTAGCTGTCTGCGGGCGGATTCTTTGTGCAATGGATACATGAAAGCGTCCAAGTAGCACGGAACGTTCTAAGCAAATTCCATGCACGAGAATGTTTGCTGGGGTGGCTTTGCTAACGATCCTCATCTTCGCAGATTGTCTTCAAAGCATTGATCGTGCTGCATATGATGATTCGGAATGGCTCAACAGACATAGTTCTATCCTACTTGTCATCATCCGACGTCCTGAGGTTAAAGAACGTGTCTGCGGGAAACTGGGAGGGTGTGTAGTCACTTGGCGCCGGAGTTAATGCATGTTATTGACCACTCTCACAGGTTACAACACTCCACAAAATATTCAACTTTACGCCGTGTACCTTGATGCACGTATCCGTGCATATGGCCAACTCAAGCACGATGCGATCCGGGTGCAGTCTGAGAATAACCGAGATATGCGGGTTTCCCAAGCAATAGATGAGGAGCGTCAGATGCGTGAAGGGTCTCGTCGGTCACGGGCGAAGGAACCACCACCTCCCGTATCTTCTGGCGTGCAACGCAGCAAGACCTTGGCAGGAAGGAAGTTGCGAGTCATGACCGTGGAGAAAGGTCTGCTGCGAGAGACGAAGATTGTGCAGAAGATGATCGACTCGCTCGTAGAATGCAGGGTACGTTCACGTCTCCTATCCTGCGGTCGAGTGTGGTATTTAGCGTTTAAATAGTTCTATCTCGACGACCTGGATAACGAACTGAACATCACAGCACTGCGAATGCTAGTGAAAGATCTGCTTATCCTCTTTCAAGCATGCAACGAGGGTGTAATCAACGTACTAGGTGCGTTTCATCATTACTACTGGCATGCAGAGACGGTAACAGCACATCAGAACACTACTTCGAGATGTTCCGCAGTGACGCAGAGGAGGCCCTGAGAGTATATCGTCACTTCTGCAAAGAGACTGAACGAGTGGTGGAATATCTGGGCGTAGCGAAGAAATTGCAAAATATCCTCAATGTCCCTATCCCCAATCTGCGTCACGTAAGCCGACGACTGTACATTTGTCCTGAAATACTCACTCATCTTTGCTCCAGGCGCCTGTTTCGCTCGCGGGTGCTCTCGAAGAGTATCTGAATGATCCGAATTTCGAACAGAACAGGATAGAGTATAAGGCGAATAAGGAGGCTGCGGAGAAGGCAGAGAGATCGGGCGGTAGTGCTGCGCCCGCATCAAAATCGAAGTCACCAGAGACAGGTACGTTCTAGGAAGGTTCACATACTGTCCCGCAAGAAGATTGATTGAATCTCACATTTACAGCGTCAGAATCGAAACCGTCATCATCTACTGCGGGTTCATCGTCACAGGCACAAGAAACCAAGCCGCAGACTCAGGACATGATTGACTTCTTCTCTGCCATCGAGCAGGAGCAGCAGACTATGTTCAATCCACAGACGAACAGGTGCGTCGGTGGTGTTCTGTGTTCCTGGAAGGTTAGCTAATTGGTGTCGTAGTCCATCCACTGCATACTTCCAACAGCACGCAGTACACAATCCTTTTGCTCAGAATCAGATGCAAATGCAAATGCAAATGCCAATGATGACTGGCGCCCCGTTTGGTGCCTCACAGCCATTCGCGCAACCGCAGATGCAAGCGCTTCCACAGATGCAGCCACAACCTACGGGCTTCATCATGCCGCAACACACCTCCACAAACCCATTTAGCATGCAGGTAGCTCAACAACAGCCTCAGCAAACTGCGCCGTTCCTTCAACCACAACCGACGGCTTTCCTCCAGCCCCAACCCACGGGAGCGAACCCCTTCCGTCAAAGTATGATGCTGCCACAGTCAACAGGGATGGCGCCGTTCGGGATGGGAATGGGTCAACCACAACAGCAGCCTGCCAGCACGAATCCGTTCCCTACACAAAGTACTGGACAGCCTCCGAATTTCGCAAGCGGCTCGAATATGCCGAACTTTAATATGTTCAGTGCTATGGCGGGTTCGTCCCAGATTGCGCAACCCTCTGCCCAGTCTCCTTCTGGCAATTTTGCGAATGGAGGCCCTGCACGGCCGGGATCTGCGCCGCTCACTGCACTGTCATCAACATCATCCTCATCGTCAGGCCCGCCCATAGCTGAACCAGTCAAGTCGCACCAGACAGGCTCGAGGAATCCGTTTGGAGTACCTGTGACGACTCCGCCACCTGTGCCCAAACAACCGACGATGATGGAATTGGCAATGACTGGAGGCCAGAACAACCAGCAAAGTCACTCTCAAGGAGGCCAGCAGCAATCCTCGCCTAACGGCTCAGGATTTGGCATGAATGGGTTCGGCTCTCGACTGGGAGCCCAGCAGACAGGATCCGTGATGGCCAGTGTTGCATCTGAGTTCTCGTTCAACAAGCCCGGTCAGAGCAATGCGTCGGGCACGACGTCGCCGACGGGGACGAGCTCAGCATTCTCAGATTCCTTGTTCTCGTCGCTGTCCAGTCAGCCGACTGGTGCGACTGCGACATCATTTGGTTCCTCCGCACCTTCAATATCGCTGTCTCCGGCTGCACCACTGCAGCCGCAGAAGACTGGTTTCAGCGGTCTCAAACCGTTCAAACCGTCGTCTTCATTTGGTGCTGCGCTCCTCGAGTCACTGCCGCCTATACCGCAGTCTGCGCCCACTACCCCGAATGAGTCTTCACAACCGACATTCCCGTCATCTTCACAGAATGGCACTACCAATGGATCCAGCTATGCACCAGGGAGCGGTCCTGGAGGGGGGCTCAGCACGCAGCAGACGGGCTTTGGTGGACTGAATTCCCAGCCGACGGGGGCATTCAACTCCCAGGCGACAGGCGCGTTTAGCGCGCAGCCGACAGGCGCTTTGGGTAGTATGGGCAAATCGACTGTCGGTACTGGTCTTCGTCCACAGATGACTGGAGGTGCTAATCCTTTCAGAGCGACAATGTATTCGATGTCGCCGGCACCTACGGGCGGTATGTTCGGCACAGGCAGTGGACCCGGAGCAACGCCACCATTCATTAGTTCATCGTCAACCCCTAGTATGGGAAATTCGCCCTTCGGTATGAACCCTTCTGGTACACCCACGGCGTCTTTCGGGTCAGGGCAGTTTGGTTCGGGTGGAGGAATAGGTCAAAACTCCTCACAACAGCAGAACGGGGGTGCTTCCTTGATTTAAAGATGACCGTACTTCTCGCACCTCTGTATCATCATTTTGCTTTGTTGTCCGAGGATCGTAATACTGATTCGAACCTATTCTATCTACCCTAGTCAAATCTGTGGTTTCTCGCAGAGAAAATACCCGATGTAATTTTATGAGATGTACGAGAGATACAACTCACGCAGGCGCTACTTGCTCACGCGGGAAGTTCCCCTCGTACGTGAGCCGATTTGTCTTGTATATCGAGTGAGAATGTGTTACTACGTATCCGTTCACCGTGACTTCGCCACTCGGGAGTCGCGAATCGCGATTGTGTTGCGACGCGCACGTGATACGTGTTATTGGCTCCCTTTACAATTACGTTGTAAGTAGCGGAAACTGTGTTCCATCCGACCTCTGCTGCCTGAGTCTGTCTCTTGAACTTGTCCAAAGACCGAACAATCGATATCATTAGGCTCTTCCCTCAAGAAGAGTGATCTGTATTTGTGATCATATTGCTTTGACTGCGCCAACGAATCCTACAATACCATCGTTACGAAGGGTAATCCACGGTTCCACTTCTTCGTGCACGAGGACTCATCTGTCAATGCTCTTCTAGCTGTCGTGTACTATCGCCCTATGCCGGTGATAATGGCAAATTTCTGTAGCAACCATGTGTCAACTTCTTTTGTGGACCGAAACAACATCCAGATGTCGTTTACACGTCATGTACCTTCCCAAGTCTTCATGGTGAGGTTGCTGATAGCGTTGCATTTCCTCATGGACTACACATTACAGAAAGTCGCTCATTCTGGTACGATGGATATTTGGTTGTGTAATTATACGTACCCAGGTACGTTTCGAACGCTCAGCTGCTGCTGATACTGTGCACAAGACGCCTCATGTGTCGTTCTCAAATTGCACTTCTTTCTTACTTCGCACTGATGTCGATCCTTGCCGTGTCATACAATCGATGCAGTAGTTGCGGTAGCCATTGTTTGACATAGCGTGATACGAGGACGGCCTCAGTGAGTAGTGAGAGCGGTGACGCATGTGTTGGGAACTTAGTCCTGTTCAGCTGTCCGTGATGATCCGGGCCCACCGCGATTTTCACTCTTGTTTTCGTTTTCTTAAGTGTCCAGTATGATGACCGGGTTGACCGTTCTATTCATGGTGAGTTGAGTGGAAGTTTGTGTATTCCAGGTCTGCCTCTCCAGTTTTTGCATTGTGGCATACATTATCACTTGAAAAGTTTTCAGCTCGAAGCAGTCTCCCCTGTGATTGTGTCGAGGAATCAATGGCGAATTGAATTTTGAGTTTATGGGTTAGACACCATTACGCGAGCACAGCAGAAACGTCAGCTTTCCTAAGGCTGTGTTAGTCGTGAATCTCTTTTATTCAGATGCACCATTCAGCCTTTGGCAAAAGTCGTCTCTCTCTCTTCCCACACCTCTTGTTCTCTCCTGGTTACCTTGTTTCTAAGTAACAACGATAAAATCTCTGCTATGGGGAAGAAAAGAGACCACCCTGACGACCAGAGCGACGACAAGGAAAGACCCGAACGTCGTCTACAGGTCAAACTGCAAGACATAGAAGATAAAACCGGCGTGAGTTCTCATACATCTCTTTGTTGTCGTCTATAACATATTGAATACTATCGCATATAGTTCGTGCACCGCGGAGAACTCATTTTTGGGACGCCACAGTCGAGCAGCCAGCAGGCGCCCACTGTATTCGAGACCTCCTTTGCTTCAGGTTCTTCTAGCCATGTAGAGACACCCACTAGCCGACGGCGACGGACACCCACTCCAGATGCACCCCCCGCACGACAACGTAGACGAATAAGTTCGTCGACAATATCCCCTTCACCTCTTGATTCATTGCCAGACGACTGGCAATCACCTACCACGGAATTCTCGCTGCAGACGAATTGGATTGACCGAGAGCGAAGAAGTTCAGGGCCTGGAGGAAGTGCTGCAGGACCATCGTTTCATTTCTTGCCGCCTTTGAGAACGCCGCCTGCGTTTCCTTTGGGGATCAGCGACAGCTACAGCAATGGCTTTGAACCGTCAATGCTGCGCAGCACTGCAGCCACTTCACCCGTATATTCCCCGTCCGGCTACAATGGAGATCCTAGGACGTCAACTCAGGGCCAACGGACTTTCGAACTCCGCGATGGTACAGAATGTAGCACAGGCGCTCACAGCCATGCTTTCGACCAGCGGCTGTCCGAGACACGTCGCGGAGCGTATACCATGACGAGGTCAGATAATGTGATATCGCATTCGAATCGGCGACCAAGGAGAGAACGACGACCTCGTGGTGGTCTAAGAGCCCGAGATCCGGCAGCATCAGCGATAGACGCTCCTCAGGCTCAAACTTCCACAACAAGGACTGATCCGTTATGGAATTATCCGACCAACCTGTTGCTCCGAGATCATAGAAGCACACCCCCAATCCATGAAGCTCTCTTCGGGGATAATAGATTGCACGCCAGCGCGCATACAGAGTTATACGGGATGCCGAACCACACCGGATCTTTCCCTCTCCTATCCCACTCTCCGCATCCCCGGAATCGTGTGTTACCTGCGTCTTATTTAACAGGATTCCCATCCCCTGCCACTCACCATACAACAGCGGGTCCTCGAGTACCGTTAATTCAAGACACATCGCTTTCGACATACCCGATCCTATATCCTCCATCACCACCACTTCCTGGCCTACAACCACATTCAGTATCGGATGTGGGTGGTAGACCACCGAATACTGGTACCCTGCTGCCCGCAGGAGTTCCATTTACGGCAGCTCGACCCTTTCTGAATGACATAGGCTCCATTTCACATGTGACTCACCATGCGCAGGGTCCTGACTCGTACTCCAGTCTACAGACCTTCGGTAAGTTCCCTGCATCTGATATTAGATCCAATGGACTGACATCTTTGGTGCAGCGAGTACGCCGCCACCTGAGCTACAATCAATACAGACAGCATATGATGCTTATGCCGCATTCCAACGGCAGCAAGCTCAATACGCCTTCTCCCTTGGTCTGGTCCCCGCCGACGATGATTACTGGTGGCGGTGGCTACCGCTATCGGCATCAAGCCCTGGCGGGTTTGCGAGCGAGGCGCCGAGACAGCAATTGCCCGTTCGGACGCGGCAAGCTAATATACAAGACGACGTAGTCCACACGCCGGCCCAGGGCAAGCCGTCCTCTGTCATATCCCGCTCTCCGCGCGATCATCAGCCGGCTTGACCCTCCGGTGATACCCTATAGACGATGTATTACAATCAGACCGTATCGCGCAATCTACCATGATTCCATTCTAACAATAATCACCGATAATTTTGCCGGCCGTCTCCTGCTAGCAGATGGAGGCCTATATCTTCACTTTCGTCGCTTATACTGTTAACAGGCTAAATTTCTTGTCATATATATCGCAGAACATTTGTTTTTGGACTGCAGTAGGCGATGCACATGTAGTAGGAGGCAAAGACGATGCAGGAGGGGTAGAGATGTATTTGAATGACCAGGGATGCACATATCCTTGCAAAATGTGCAATGTGCCGGTATTGTTACTGAGAACTTGAGACAGTCGTCCTAAACGAACTCGGATCGGGATACAAAAGTCTTGCTTAAGGGCACTCTTCGATTCTTCGCGTCATAGCGACGACCCATTAAACGTAAACCTCGATAAACTCTGGTTGACAAACTGAAAACTCGCGATGTTACCATTTCGTAGAGCACTACCCATATTACTGATATGTTACGGGTGATCGTGTTTCACTCTAACACAATCACCCATAACAAACCAGTGATTAAGCAATACATTTCTTGTGTTCCACGCTCTGAGTAACGCTGTATTAGAGCCTGGGCCCTGGTACAACAGTTAACTCGGGAGGGATACTAAAGAATAAATGCTAGGTGCCGATCGTAAGTGGGTAGTTAGGGAAGGGAGTTCGAGCAATAAAAAATCACTAAAGGACGTTGTCCAAGAGAACAATGATGTTACGTCTTCGTTTAGAGGGGTTTTAAACGATGTTTGCAATTGATCTCTTATTGTGGCGAATACATTCAATTGTCTTCATTCATCTTGTAAGAACAACTCGCTAAATTTCGAGAGCGGGGTATCTTTACCCCGGATACAACAAAATCAAAAGGTTATTGTATTTTGGTCGTCCTGAGTAGCATTTCAAGTTTGAACTATTGTCAGGTATGCTTTTGAGACGTTGGGAATCCTACTTACTCACCTAGTGGCAGATACAATTGGGAAGTCGGTTCCGTTTATTTCAGGCTCTAGTTTTCCAATAAAAAATTGAGACTCTGATTATGCAGAACCAGCTACGACCAGATGTAAGAAGGGTAAGTCTAAAGAGAAGAATGAAGCTCTGCCCACTGCTCAAGTCAGCAGGCGGTGGCAGGCAGCTTGTACTTACTTGCGGCTGTGGGTCCAGATAGGCGCGCCTTTGCGATCACGTGGACTCATGTAACCAACCGCAAAATGCCCTGCAAGTTTCTCCTGGCAACCACTTTCGTGTCAACTGCAGCGCTCGCACTACCTTGCCTTGTCTGTTTTCTCCAATATTTTTCTTCACAAAATCACGACCGTGGACAATAGAATCCATCACCGGGAATGCTACAATCTGTTCTTCGACGCGTCTGGTACTTGATGCAATTCCGTAGCCTGATTTTGGTGTCTCCTTGCCCTGCCGATCGTGTTCCCATCTTCATCGTTGCGTGGAGACCTTCCTTGTACTCAGCTCGTTGCTGAGAATTTGGCTCATATCGCCGAGGCCATGGTGACTGTAACAGGGAGCAAGGTCTGCCGTTCTATTTGTGACATAAATTTACATGCTGCCGAGTTCTGCTTGCATCCAACAATCAGAATGAATCATATCTGTGTGTCAATATCGTCTTTTTTCCTATTTTTTGCTTACGGCTGGTCTAATGTTTGCCATTTCCTGTCCGCTATTGATTTTTCTGAATTTGTCAGGACCTGTGATCGCCATTCCCTCAATGTCATCCCGGGGTTACACGAGCGGTATCGCACAGCATATGTCAATTGAAGTGTACGCCTCATATGGAGTCCTGTACTGCTCGAAGAAGGTCAGTATGGGGTTACTGACTGCGGTGCGGCTGATGTCTCTTCTTCCCGCCCGAGTTTTACCGCCTGCTTCAATCTTGGTCGAAATCTGCACTTCATGCCTACTTGATCATCAGCCAGTCCGTCATACCCCCACCCCTGCACGTCCGTCAATTGCTTAGGGGTCAGGCGGTGCCGAGCGGTGCTTTCCTTGGACTTCTTCTATGCCGGGTATGCTCCCTTCGTATGCAGTGCATATGTCCTGCACATGCAGAGTGAGCCCTTCACGCTCGTGGCGGTGGACGGCGGGAGGCCCTCCGTCCTCTAGCCGTTATCAGTCACGATTTGCTCTCTGACGAACGCTAGGCGGACCAGGCCGCCAGACCCAGTGAACGCTCGTACTTCTCCACAGTACGGCTTACCTCGACGACACTGAGCACTGCTGGGGGCACTTTTACGTCAGTACATGATCTCTTCGATCCATCCTGCGCACATTCGGCCACTTTCGGGTCTTGACAGGGGTTCAAAGACGATAAGGCAAGTTATCGACATTTCTGAGGCTGTTCACTCCTGGTGCATGCTCTCCTGAGCTTTGGCCATCGCTGTGGGCTATGTAATGGCGAACAGCCGCGGAGAATCTGGCATCCTCGTACCTCCATCATCCAGTATACTGCATACACATCAAAAAACCCATGGCCAAGAAGCGCACCGTTAGGAAAGGCCTTGAAGGAGAGGGAGGCGAACATCAGGGAGACAACTCTCGGCCTAGGAGAGCACGCCACGACCCATCGCGTCCAGGGGTGAGTCGTCGTTTATTAAAAGGATCTGGGCTATTAACGATCCCGTCCATTATAGACGGTAGCTTGGGGTCGACCTTTTGGTAGGTTGTATGGGGGGCCTACTCCAAACCCTACCGGACGCTTCTCTGAGTTCGGCCACTCGAGTGAAGCATTATCGCCCCGGTCAGAACGCCCCGAGCAATACGCCACTTCTCGTGCACCGTCAACCTCGGCGTCAGGACTACTCGCGAGGACATCGGCCATGCTTCAACGCGGCAGGCAACGCCTGACGAGGCGTCGAAGAAATGGGCGTGAAGAAACGACAGACGAACAACCTCCCGTGGCGGGTCCCTCCAATCAGCAGGGGAGGCGTGACGCCTCGACCACAGAGACTGAGCTGATGATCCCGCCGCTTCCGCCAGCGTATCACACCAGGGCGGGACACTGGCGAGTCGATACATCTACTCCAGCAGGAGGGTTTCCAGCCTTTACGCTACCGCTGCCGCCGCCGCCACCACCGCCTGGCGCTGATCATGCGCGCTCACAGGATGTCGCATCGAGTATATCTATGGACCAGTACTTTGCTTCGCCACCTACCTACCCAGTGTATCCGGTAGAACGGAATCACCCCCGAGCGGTTCAAGGACTGGCTGGTCCCTCAAACGTTGTAGCCACAACAAGACAATCGTACGATCTCCCAAACGCCGCTGCACATCGAGCTCCGCGTTCAAGTTTTGCCACCGCGACAGAAGCTGCTCAATACATAGACTGGAGACCGTCGGTACCACGGCCAGAGTTGGAACATCCTGCTCCTCCCAATAGCTATCACAACGCACACTCTACGAATAGCGGGATAACAGGTATGACGCACGTCAATTATTTGCAATCGGTAGCAATCTGATGCGTGTTTTTGATGTAGGATCGGAGTTCCCAACGATGCCTCGCTGGGATCAAACTACGGAATCTCACACTCCCTCTGCTTCTGGTTCTATATCAGCGATGCCACAGGGCATGTGGTGGGGCGAAGCAACCGACAGGGGCTTCGGTATGTTGAGCTTTCCGGCTCCTCTACAAACTGAGGAATGGCCCGACTCCATGTTCGGCGACACGGTCGAGGAAGAGCAGATGGTCTACAATACCTTACTTCCGTGGTCACCTATCGACTACCCGTTCCTTCCTCCAGACGATGATACTCATTGAACAGCATAGCTTAGTCCATGGATTGTATAATAGTAGCCTATTCACAGTTTCGCATCTGCTTCGACCATTCTATACCCCTGTAGCTTCAAAACTTGAACTGCAGATTACAATGCATTTATTTGACATAAATACACTATCTGTAGACCATGTGATGTTAAGTGGGAAGACCACTCAACATCATGCATTCCATTATGAAAAGCTGAGGAATAGTTACTTATCCACCACTTTTGACATGCCTGTCCATAAGAAAAAGAAAACAGACCCATTTACCAATAATTCCGAAATAATGAATCATGCATACTAATGAAAGAGCAATAATTTGTATTTGAGAACTAATATAAAATACAAGTGAAGTACAGAAAAGAAATCCATCAGACAAACGTCCAACTCGCTGGCTCACTCTTCGCCCCACTCAAATGAGGGCGCGAATAGGTGAACCAAACGTCCTCGAGTTCACCCAAAGGTGAACATGTTCTCGGTATAACGAGTGGACGCGAAAGTCATCGGCTGGATTTGAAGGATGTGGCATGTGTAAACATGCGAGACTCGAGTTAGTACCTATAAAATAGATCCTAGCTGAGTATGTTCTAAGGAAACACATACGACGCGGGGGAGTTCTTATAGCGCGAGAGTTTAGGGCAGGCTATGCAAAATAATCTCTGGCATGTGATCTTCCTGAACAGGTGTGGGTCATTACGTAATTCAGTCACGCTCTCAATTCCGACGCGTCGCGCGACACGACCTCACAAAGACTGCGGCATTGTGGCCATCAGCTCTCTCTTGTTTCCTCACTTTTACCCCTAGCCACTCACTATGTCCTCGTCAGTCCATCAACGTCTTCCTTTAAAAATATCCCTGTCTCTGATAATGTGATACCTCTACAGCAGAATTGCTCCTGCGACTGTACCAGCCGCATCTATCGAAGAGGCTATCGAACTTGCCAAACGCGCTTTCGCGCTAAGGAAATATGAACAGGCAATTGACCACTATGCCACTGCCCTTGAACTCATGTAAGTGGCATCTCGTTCTTCACGCGTTTGACGCGTCGCACGGTGCCATGTGGCTTGACACTACAATTATCTCACAGGACAGCAAAGCATGGCGAAGATGCTCCGGAGATGGCTGATATGTATTTTGCCTATGGGAAAGCTTTGCTGGAGAATGCGATCGCACAGAGCTCGGTGCTAGGCAAGGAGCAGACAGAGGAAGCAGTACAGGCAGTAACGGGCGACCTAAACAGTGAGGAAGATGTGTTGTCGCCTTATCCTCTTCTGATCTGGTGTCTTCCGTGATGCAGAGTCGGAAGTAAGCGGCGGCAAATTTCTCTCATTCTCGGGTGATGCAGAAGATACCGACGAGCTGGTACCTGGGAGCAAGGAAGACGTCGCAGTAGACCTATTTGCAGAAGCAGCGAAGGCGGACTCAGAAGACGAGGAGGACGAGGGAGACGACGAAGAGGGCGATGACGCGGAGCCCGAAGACGACTTCAACGCCGCATGGGAGGTGCTCGACCTTGCACGTGCGCTCTACGAGAAGCAACAGGACGAGAGCGACGAGGTGAAGCTGAAGCTCGCGGACACGTTTATCGCGCTCGGCGACGTCTCGCTCGAGACAGAAAAGTTCGACCAGGCAATCGCAGATTATACCGCCTCCCTCGCCCTGAAGACTGATCTCCTGCCGCAGTCGTCGCGGCAGATCGCCGAGGCACACTATAAGCTGAGCATCGTGCTCGATCTCACGTCGGGCCGCCTGAACGACGCGATCACACATGCGGAGCGTGCGCTGGAGAGTGTCGAGGCGCGGTTAGCAGAGCTGAGGGATGCGTTGAGCGGACAAGGGATTGTCCGAACGGACGAAGGAAAGTCAGATGGGAAGGGCAAGGGCAAGGCAACAGGCCCACGGTTACTCGGAGATGACGCCATCTCGACAATGAATAAGTCTCAGATGGCGGCGGAGGAGAAGGAGTTGCAGGGGTTGAAGGAGGACTTGGCACTTAAGGTGCGCGTATCATCGCCGTACTCGTGGCCTTCCACTGACCTTTCATCAAGGTGGAAGAACTCAAGACGTTGCCGAATGACGAAGCTGACTCCGCGCCCGCCATGGCGCAGAAGGCCTTGGATCGCGAGTTGAATGCCCAAGCGTCATCTACCCCACAGCCCCTACCACAAACAGTAAACGACCTTACGTCGATCGTCAAGAAAAAGAAAAAGGAACCTGCAGCGAATGGTGCTGCCAAGAGGAAAGCGGAGGATGAGCCTGCACCGCCACAATCGACAGAAAAAAAGGCAAAGGTGGACAAGGCAGAATCGTAACGGCCTGTTTGGTTCGAGCCCTCGTACAATCTGTATCGTTATCCCATCGCATTGCATAGCCTACATGTCCTCTGCATACCTCTCCCGTCGAGCTTACATTCGAGTGCACTACTGCTGATTCCAAAATGTTACCTGCCCCTAAAACGGTACTGAATGCGCATCGATCTTCCTATGCTTATATCTTTTCTTTCCCTCACCCGTCCCAAACTCACCAGCTACATGGCCCTTCTCTCCCTTACTCCGTAGCATGTACTTGTACGTGACGAGCCCCTCGAGGCCGACCGGTCCCCTCGCGTGTATGCGCCCGGTGCTGATCCCGACCTCCGTACCGAACCCATACCGGAACCCGTCCGCGAAGCGGGTGCTTGCATTCACGAACGTCCCTGCGGAGTCGACGCCGCGACAGAACATCGATGCGGCATTTGGATCCTCTGTCACGATGCAGTCCGTGTGGTGCGACGAGTGCGCGTTGATCCAGCGGATGGCGTCTGCGAGCGAGGGCAGGACGAGTACGGAGAGCGTGAGGCTCAGGTGCTCGGTCGTGTAGGAGTCGGGGGTGGATGAGTGCACATGGGTGCTGAGGTTAGCGGGGGCCGGGGAGAGTGTGGTAAGTGCAGCGAGGCTGGGTGCGTCACAGAGCAGACTGACGTCTGCGGCGAGGAGCGCCTTGGCAACAGCAGGCCAGACGGTGGTTAGGAGATTTTTGTGGATAATAAGGGTCTCCGCGGCGTTACACGCAGCTGGGTAGTCGGTCTGCGGAAGTCAGTCAGCGCCGATAGCGTTAGTAATGAATGTCAAGATACCTTTGAGTCTAGTACTATCCGCACCGCCTTCTCTACGTCGGCAGAATCGTCCAAATAGACTGAACACAATCCGTCGGCGTGTCCCATTACAGGGATCCTCGTGCTATTTTGGATGTTCCGAACAAGGCTGTTACTTCCGCGGGGTATCACCAAGTCGATGTACTGATCCAGTTCGAGGAGCGCGGACACCTCTGCTCGTGTCTGTATAGCCTGAATGTAGGTACTTGGGATAGAAGTCCTTGACAATGCATTTTGAATGGCCTTGGATAGCAGCTGGGTCGTCTCATTTGACTCCTTCCCGCCCTTAAGGATTGCAGCATTACCTGATAGAAACATGAGCTCTGACTAAGACTGAGCGTGGAAATGAGCGAACCTGACTTGATCGCGAGCGCGGCGATATTGATGACAACCTCTGGACGCGCTTCGAAGATCACCAATAGCACGCCGATTGGGCAAGACACGCGGTAGAGCTCAAGATCGTCATCTAGTTCGGAAGCATAGTTGACAATCCCGGTTGGATCTGGCAGGCTGGCAACGTCTGCCACGCCCTGCAACATCGAGTCCCATTTATCGCCTTTCGTGAGATCAAGCCTCTTGATCAGCGCGCTAGACATTCGTCCTGCGTCTACTTCTGCTTGTGCGGCCTTCACGGGCGTTGAGGGAGATCATAAATCAAGCGAAGGCGCAGAACGGGATGCAGAAAAGAACATGAGAACGAAGCCTTACTTGATAGGACCAGTATGCACCTCGAGATCTCTTCTGTTAGCCCCAAGAATTTCTTCCTTTGCCTCTTCCAGCTCTCTGCAGATTTCATGAAGTGCTTTCACGCGCTCCGCTGAGGGAATGAGCTGGGACGCTTCGAAGGCAGTTTTAGCAGCTTTTGCGATCGTGACTGCAGCACTTGGACCGGTGGAATTTTGTGACTCCATTTTGCACCTCGCAGATTGTTTGATTAAAGTGAACAGTTGAGCGAGTGCTCAGTACTCCGTGCTTCAGCACTAAAAGCTGGTTCGTGAAGAGCAGCAATAATTTGACGATATCGAGTCAAGTAGGAAAAGATCAGAAAGAACTCGCAATCTTCGATTAATTTGAGTTGCAATCATATAGATAAGATAAGATCTTTTTTGCGTATGTCCAACCTCATCATTTCTGAACCGTGTCTTGTCGTTAAGGTGTCTCAGACTTCAATTGTTCTATGCACGGTACGACTTGTTGCGTCTGAAAATTACGCAGTCAACAATCATCTCTCTGTTAACAATTGTCTCTCGAAATCAACAGGGTTTTTGCCCCCCGGTGTCAGATTTTCTATTGTATTTGACTCGGTTTTACCATGTCATGGACCGTGTCCGACACAATTAGGCTACGCTACTTAGCAACATACTTGGGCGCTGGGTCCAACCGTCGCACTATAAAGGCAGGCTGACTTCGCATCGGTTTCTCCAGCTTGCGGAGCCTCGCACGCATACCGACGATCTCAGAAAGGGCCATTGAGCCTCGACTGTTCCGGAGCTGCTACAATCCCATCCCACTGGCAGTATGTATAAAATGTCTAACGAATCAGTTATAGCCAAGTGACTGACGACACGGATATCTGTATTGCAGGTCATCGTACGCTTCTAAAAGCCCCGTATCTGAGGTTCTGATAACGCCTGCATTCAGGCCCGGGTAGAGGAACATTGTCACCGATACTCTGTGCATACTGATCAACAACGTAGGGTCACTCATGTAGCACTAAGACAAGGCTCATGCGCAAGGTGGAATATGCCCCAGTGATCTTCTTCCAATACTTCCGCGTCTTACCAGTAGCGGATCCAAAATATTCGGTACGTTGGCTATATCTCAGTATACTGCTGGTTTATCTTTGGAAGGGCGCAAATTCCCAACAGCGTTGTCGTTAAATCTAGAAGGTTGTCGGCCTCGAACTTCTACGCCTCTATGTCACTATTCTGCTATGTGTGATCATGTTGTACTATGTCATCATGACCATGCATAGCTGGCTAGTGATTTGCGAGACAGTTTTTGAGGAGTGTAGTGGAATGTGGCAGCGTTTCTTGAAAGAAATATACTGTTACTGTCGATACAGAGCAGCTCTAACTGTACATTGTGATCTCGTCTCATAGATGCTACGTTCGTCAAAGGTGTAGAGGGCCAGAAGTTCCATCATAATGTCCGGTAGGAGAATTGTAAAGGAAGAAAGTAATTGATCAGTGAGCAGTTTGAAGTGGGACAAAGAGCTTGGTTTATATGTGTGATCATGTCGAACTACGATGTAGACCGGACATTGCGCTTCGATATTGAGCAGAAAAGAAGTCTCCAGCCGCGTTTCAATCACTCTCACCGGGAAAAAAACGGATCGCCCAATGACTGCTGCAACAAGCGTTCGAATTCTTCGTCATTCGATGGGGCGGGTTCGAGATAAGGGGGGAAATTCGACCAGTCGACATCGAAGTCGTCGACCTGACTGAACAGCAAGTTCGCAGGAGGCGTGTGCGAAGGGAGTGGTTGAACAGACGTCGTTTGAGACCCGACGTGCACTTCCGTAGGTGTCCAAAGAGTATCTAATGCCGGTGCTATGTTTCATGTATGCGTGTCAGAAGGCTCAATCAGATTACTTGTATGCGTGCACATTACCTGATTCGGGTGCGGCAGAAAACGCATGCCCGTAACTGGTCGATGAATTTCCGAAACCGATTGACTGCGTCGTTTCCATTGCTGCGGTGTACGACGGGCCTGGTACGTCGGGTAGCGCCAGCCTCTGGAAGCGGTAGAGATCCGCTCGTGTCTGTGGGCCAGTAGAAGAGGCCTGGGACTGCCAGGAAGGCTCTCGATACGGGAACGGTGTGCTGTCAGGCCTATACCCCGAGATGTTATTTGACCTTGGTTGATAGGAGGGTAAAGGAGGATAGATTTGATCCTCTGCCGGCAAGGGTATTACAGGAGCCCGGTTCTCCATCGCTGCAGCCAACCGTCCCTGTTGCGGCCCTCTGCTTTCATAAGCCAGTCCGCTTGCGAGCGGATTGGGATAATAGTTCTGGGCGACTGGAGACGGGTAAGGAGCATAGCCCCAGGGCACACCATACGAGTCTGATATCGAGTCCATATGTAAGCAATTCAGCACGCCGAAGAGTACCACAGCGAAGATGACATTACCTGGAGCACGACGATGGGTAAGAATTGCATCCGTCGCGAGACGATCCTCGTCGTGGTGCGGATGCTCACGCACACGGTCATACGTAGTGAGAGGGCCAGGTCTGCTGGTTCGTGCCCTTGCGACAGGTGGCGTGCGAGGACGAAGGGCTGCTGTCTGGGACTGGACTGGAGGTTCGTCGGTCGTAAAATCAAGCTCCAAGAAAATACCGCCAGTCGTGCCAGGATCCTCGTCAAGCGGCCCAGGTGTCTGCGTTCTCCATATGCTTGTCTTCGAGAGCCAAGCCCTCAGTAACTAACAAGAGGAAGGAGCAAGACAACCTACCCCTGGTAGCGAGTTTACAAATTCAGTCCTGGTCGGTGCTGCTTTCTTTTTCGATGCTTTCTTTTTCGGGTGCCCATGGGGAAGCAGAGGTTCTTTCGGCATCGTGAGAGGGACTCTAAACCGGAAAGAAGGTATCCAGCAAGGACCCGATGATGGACTCGGGGCCCTCTGCGCTCGCCCGCTTAAATGGATTGTAGTGATGGTCATAGCGAAGGGGCGAACGTCACGGGGGAGAACCGCCTCAGGAAGTCTCTCTTTCGAAATGCCACCTTGACATGTTTCTGACATAGCTCTGGATGTCGCTTCACATCATAAAGGGCAGCTCAAGATGACTGTGCACGTCAAAATGCACTGCTCACGGAGCATAGATGGGCTACGCGTTCACGGCATGAGCGAGCTTGCCTTATGCATGCTGCTTCTTGACATATCATAGGTCAACTATCTGTTCGGACGCATGTCAGCCGAACCCCTATCCTTCATGCATACAGCCACAGCAATAAAAAATAGCAGCTGCACATGGAGCACATACGCAATGCCTAGAAGGGCAAATCGCATATGGGGGAGTGAAAATGAACATCGGGGGCGTTCGGACGGACTCTAGAGATAAGCATCTCTCTCGACCTTAGCAAAGGTATGTCTGCTCCCAGCTCATGAGTCGTGCAAGAGCAAACGGGCACGGGTTCACGGACCGGGACCGTCTGGAAAGCGTAGGAATGGGCGACTTCCGACACATTGCAGATGAGGGTTATGTCATGAGCATGGCCCGCCGCTTATAACGTCTACACATAGGCACAGCTCACGCAATGCATGTGCCCCCAAGACTGTCACGACTGACAAGAAGACAATGTACTCCTCCAGACGAGCTGGGCATCGCGAGGGAGCAGTTTGACAGACGCATGTGGAAGAACGAAAATACAAGAGCGAGGAAGTAGAGAGACGTACTTCTGACTTCGCGTTATTGTATGCTATGGGCACCATAGCAATGGGGCGTTGCATTTGAGCCTCACAACAATTTTCGATGAGAACGGACAGCCGCTGTCGGGCTGTTTGTAACATACAGTAGGAGGACCGATAGACTGATATCGGTCAAGCAACTATCCACGGGTTTATTGATGAGTGGTCGTAAATACAAGCGAGATAGTACTTCCAGAGACATCGGAAAATAAAGCTATGAGCGTGCAGGTGCTGCAATACGCAGTGGAAAAGCGGCTGCTTGGATGTGCAACGGAGAGCTCTGTATGGCAAGCGTTGTTGTCGATCCTTGTTACCACGTGACCATACACATACGCCCACAATGACAAACAAACCGCCGCGGTTGAAGCGCTCGCTGGCAACGGATCTCAGAAAAAGCTCGACATAGGTTGATTGTTTGCTGATGATGAGATACTAGTTGGACTACAAGAGAATTAATAAGGAGCCAGCAGTAGTACACTGTTTCACGTATTCTCGGTATTGAGATGAACCTGACGTCTCAGTCAATAAGGCCCCGGCCCTAAGGGAATTCCGACCGCGACTGAGAAGATGACTCGGATCGATTCCGTGCAATTCCGGAGCCCTTATTCACCAGTACTTGAATAGAGGACAAGCAAAAATCATTGACAACGAGGATAAAAC
This sequence comes from Amyloporia xantha, assembly GCA_036971615.1. NCBI lineage: Eukaryota > Fungi > Basidiomycota > Agaricomycetes > Polyporales > Adustoporiaceae > Amyloporia > Amyloporia xantha. Next base: position 274,330 of record JAYKKR010000036.1, read on the forward strand.
AAAGTAAAGAAAAGCAAATCAATCTAATTGAGGCATTCTGGTATGTAGTACATGGGGCTGAATGGAAGGACCAAGGCCAGTACGTCCCTGTATATCCGTAAATCCACGAGACATTCGACTTGGCCAGTAACCACGATGTGCACTCGTAGCAGCACTAGAACGAGCCAATGCTCACTAGGCACACGACTGAGGTTGGTCGCCTGTAAAATTCAACCGTGAGACGGTTCCAACTACAGGAGAGCCGCCCCCCAAATGTCCATTTTCACGAGATCACCGTCTATAGGCCACGTAAGCGACCAAGACTGAAAAGATAAAAGGCAATATACCTCTGGCAACGACGAACAAAGCTTGATCTGCCTGCAGAATTTTTTTCTCTTTTCGTATTCATCACGGGGCAATTGTTTCTCGATATATGGGGGAGAAAGTACCTTGTAAACAGGATGTAACCTATCCCGAATGCACATCAGTACATTCCGAACCTCCCCGCCCGTCCGTTTACGTACAATAGGTCGATGGTCAAAGCTAGAGGGGTCAGATCACGGGAAAGTATAGCCTCGAAACATACCTTGCCCCTTCCAAATCCACCTCCGCGCGTTTCTGACACTGCACTGGAAATATCATCACGTCCAGAGAAACAGTTTGTCCTTAATAGGCATGCCCCACAGCACAACTCGTGGGTCTGCCAGCATCGAGCTTCTCGCGTAGAATGGAGATGATGACGCGCTGCCACGGCAGAGCATGTCTACCCTCTGTATGCTGTCCGACGCCAACCAACACGAGGCAGGCAGACTCGATAAACCCCTATCCGCCAAACCTCACAGCCATCAGAGCAATCAATCTCCGTTATGCCCCACTAGTAACATCCATGATCGGATCATGGATTCATGGCCGATTCTCCGGAACACCCAGGTCCCTTTGACTGCACCGACAGTAAACATCGATCTCGACGCTTGCGGTTAGGGGAATATGAAGGCAGGCACAGCAGACTGCAAGGGTCTGGACGACACGGGTGGAAGCGCAATCCCGATGAACCACGGTGGTTTTCGTGCAGTGTCAGCTTATAGTGTCAAAGAATAGAGGAAGCCTCATTGAATAGGAACCATAGAAGCCACGACGTCAGGATATTGGAAACTAGCTTCCATTTCCCGGGGCTCAGCTCCCTTGAAGTCGTTGCCGATAAGACCATTGTGAGGTTCCCAAACAAGATGAAGACCACGCAATGGTTGCCAACAGTAACAGCTAGAGAATGAAAGGCCAACGACGCACCTTGTACGTATATTGTTGCACAATACTATTGCTATAGTAATGCGGATCACTGCAGTTTGGCATACAATAATCCGAGGTAGATATTGGACGGCGTGGGATTGCAGCCAGAAGTCGAACAAATGAGTAACATTGTTCAGTAATCACGGTGCAAGGACACCCGCGCATCGCTACCACGAACTTGGCAATCGAATCTTCGTATTATCTGAAAATGCCAGCGACGACTTGGATAGGGTCACAAGTTTGTACGTCAACGCGATACACCCGTAATCGGGATAGAGCTACGGTGCTGAATAACACGGACCGGCTTCTAACCCAGTTCTGCGAGCGAGACCAGACGCTTTGCGGCATGTTTGTTCTTAACAATGCACCAGAAGCAACACAAGCGATGCAGAGTTTGTGCAGAGTGGATACACAACAAGAGTCAGAACCTTGAGGCTCAGAGAGGTAATCGACCTGCCACGCGATATGGTTCAGTCCCGGCGCCTGAGCGCTTGAGCCCCCACAACGACAGACAGCCTACTACGCACAGACCTGAGACGCCATCCGCAATTCCACAATCTCTCTCAGATAAGTTCAGCTTAACAGCTCTAGAAAGGAACACCAACCGTCCGAACATAAGATGGAAAGCTCTACCGGTGTACGGATACTACGCGGTTATAAGTAATAATTACAAGTGGTCGGGGGTGTGGAATTCGATGCTTTCACAAACATGTCGTGGCTCCAATGCTATAACGCATGCAACATAGCAGGACGGGACTTTGGACTGCTCGCACTGAGCCGGTAGTAATATATACTATATTGAAGAACACACTCATAGGAAGCTCTGTACTCGTTTTATCCGTCAAAGCCTCATGCTTCATAAAGTTACCTTTGAGGATATTTGCCGAAGATCGAAGGACAAACATGACACCGTACGTGGACGGTTTAAGTGCCAACGAGATCATGGTTGCAACTTGAATGTCAGGATTACAATTCTGGAAATGGCCCATATCAGCTCTGGTATAAAGATCACGACGAATCTGGATGCCAACCTTCGAGGTCAAAGGTGTTACTATAATCGGGGGAAATCAGAAGAGACCGCATGCGCTCTCCGACCTCTGACGGAATTTGTTGCACTATCCGCTCTTCTCCAGTGCTCACGGCCTTCCACCAGGGAGTTGGATGATTAGTGGATCCCCAGGGCAGCCGCACGGGGTGCGTGAATGAGACAGATAAGTAGCGAATGGAAGGGATAGCTTTAGCAACCAATGACACGAATGCCTCTCCCAATGTCTCCGTAGGAAGGGAATGCTTAGGATCCATCCCCGGAATGATCACGCAGGAAGTGTGCCGCCTCCGATGATAGTCAATTTTGATCTGGATGTACAAGAGGGTGGACATTGACCCTAATATGGGAGGCACAGTTTCCTGCATCCAGTGATCTCTGAGTAAGATGTCCACGCCATGTAGAGCGCCGTGCAACAGAACTCACCATCCAATGGCTCAGCACGGATACTAGCTGTGAGTCACTAGTCTCCTTGAACTCGCACAGATCGATCTCCAGACCTCGCAACTTTGACACACTTTGAACTAAGGGTGTCCAAAATGTAGACGCCAGCGCTGCATATGCCATGATAGGAAAGGAGAGGATAGAAGGAGTCGCATGTCGCACCAACTGCAGTGTGATGGCAAGGTCTGGTTCACCTGACCGTGTGGCACCTCCCATGTATCCGAGTCCTATAGATGGAATTGCAAGGACCGAGGTCACTGCGACATGGCGAATTGGGCAAGTTATCTGCCATTCTTCAAAGAATTGCGCAGGAGCCTCTGCATAATCCAGAATTGACCACCCCCTGGCACGCCCGGAACAAGGAAGGTAGTTCGAGACTCGCATAATTTGCACATTTGGGAACGCCAGTACGATCACAGGCATCGGGATGCGGCAAGCCGATATAGAGAGATCTCTGACTGCTGGCCATGAGTGTTCCGAGAGGACCTTTAGAGATTGTGCGTTCTCGCAGTGGCCTATCTTCAGCTCAAGCAGGCCGGGAAGTGCTGACAGTGCCGACCCTATGCTGGGTTCGAGCCGAAGTAGCTCGTCGAGAGGAGACAGATGAAGTGAAGTGATGAACGTGGCATTGTTAAGGATATCCGCCACGTGGCGAGCAGAGGCCAGGGAATCCTCAACTGATTGGCGGTACCATTCTGACTCTCTGAAGCCGGGTGCCACCCATGACTCGTCACCGACTGTGATCCCAATGTCTAGCACCAATTCGCGCAACCAGCAAAACCGTACGTCAATATCGTTGAGCATATAGGCGCAGAAGCTAGCCAATTTTGTGTGGCTATTCATTGTCACGGATGAGACCACTCGGCGTTGGGCGATGAGGTGGATGTCGCGCGCGGTGACGGACAAGCGTAGAGCATCGTGAGGAGAAAGGTTAGATACTATCAGGGTGAGTACGTCTTCATTCAGCTGCAGGAGCGTCGGGCCTGGTGCCTGTAGCGGATTAGTGCATCCGGAGATGATGAAAGAACAAGTTAGGCTGTACCTTCCGCTCTGAGGGGACATTGGCATTATCCATGTCTATCTAGTGAACAGCACAGCGGAAGAGTAAGTCGCAAATTGAGGGGATCCCAGACGCTTGCAGGGAGTTGGAGTCGCCGTGATACGACTGCGATCATGTTGGGATCTGTCAATTCGACTCAAAAAGCGCCCTTGTGATGACGCTGTTATCAGCCAAACTCTTCCAAGTCTAAGAAATTACAAATATGATGCTGGAGACTTCCAGCGAGAGTCCAGATAGACATTTGAGACGCCACGGAGTCATGCCCGGTAGTGTCAGGTAGTGTCCGGTAAGTAACAATTTCAGGATTTAGCGCCTCAAGATGTCGGGCCTGAAGTGATGGTCATAGGGTACTACAGCGCAGCATGTGTCGTATGACCCATGTTAGTAGTTCCGTTGTTTTTGACGGTAATCGATGATATACGAATCCGGCGGACCATAGCTGTGTTATACAGGCCCCACCAGGGCCCACTTCTCCGAGCCTACGGGTACACCGTCACTTCGCAACAACTTCGCAACTACTTACCACCTACTTCTGGAAGCCTCGCACCCAGACCTCATCGTCGGAGAGCTCTGCACAGCAGACCTACTCCCACTACCCGTGCCTTGTTCGCGTCATGCATCCACGCTTCCGGTCCCTCGTTATAATTCGCTGACCGCCGCATCTGTAAAGTTAAGAACTCCATTTGTGTGGTAGGAGCACACGATTTCTCCATCCTCCCCTTTCACAATCCCCCTGTCAGTTCAACCTTTGTCTTCATATACCTATTCTCGCGATGGACAGCAACAACAACAACAGCGGGGGTAACGCTGGGAACAACAACTCGGCCAACAGCAGTGGAGGGAACGATGGCGGCAACGGCCAGAGTGGCGGGGGAGGTGGCAACGGCAACGGTAACTCGGGCTCTAACGGCATGGTGGACAAAGGTGTAGAATACGCTGCATCGAAAGCTGGCCATAATATCGTGAGCTCACCGTGTATTTACTCGTTGACTCACGGCCCTGATGTCTATTTCTCCAGAGCTCGAGCCAGGCGAACAGTGCCGGGAACGCTCTCGAGGGCGCTGCCCGGAAGCTCTAGACTGCATGGTCATCCAAGTTCGACTGTAATTATCCCGGCCTGATTCACGACTTCACACACTGATGACCTTTACAGGTTGCATAGCCCTAGTACTCTCGTACCTCAGCTGGAGGTATGAATAAGTGGGGAAAAAGTGTTTCGGTCGAGGAGCGCGTATGATGTTAAATTCTACTATGACAATGCAAACATCGCAGGACTTCTCGTTAAATTCTTCTCGTTAACACGAGCGATTTGTGCTCTTCGCTGGTCAGCGGTCACCATCGACTAAAATACACGACGCTATTATCCTCGCCCTTTGCTATGAGTGTTCATGTTCACGTGAAGCTTCAAATGGATTCTTCGCGAGCCGGTTTCGTTGGTCTAGCGGTGACTTCAGCTGGGCTTATTACGACCGAGGGCCAAAGCCACCGAGTCAATAATAAGCAACAGGATATTAGGAAAGGTACGACTTGCATTTACCAGATAAATACATGGGATACAATCCAGTCTTCTGGAAGGAGCCACATCATCAGAATAACAAGTGTCGGGCGTCGGGCGTTCGGCAGCAATAAGAGCTGCCAGTGTGATGTCGCATGCGGTTCAGCATACGTCGTACGTGTCGTCCGCGCAACAGAGTCAGCAGCTGATCTCGCAACAGACGTTCTCCAGCAAACTTGAAAGGAACACCTACATCGCGATGGATTCGATACAACGATCGCCCACACATCAAAAACGATTTGAGATCATAGCGTACATGGGTACGAATCATCCGGCCAAGAATGGTACATGGTGAAAGCAATCGACTCTTGTGCCAGAATGTCCTTGCGGTCTTTCTGAAATATCCCACTTCACATCGGATTATCCTGGTCATATTGATAGAAGTGGTCTTCAGGCATCATGAACGTGGAGGACATATACGTTGATGTCTCCATCTGTCCGGCTGAAGGAGCAGGTGCAATAGCGGCCGCGCCTATTCTGTGGGGACGAGGTGTCTCGTCTGGCGTAATACGTCGCCGCTTGGTTTCGGGATCGCGCTGACGCGAGGTGATTCGCGTTCCCAGGTGCGACAAGTGCTATTATGCGAGTGAACCGTGTCCGGGAAGAATGAAGATCCAGCGCACACGCACCTTTGTCAAATCCGTCGAAGCCCGCAATCCCGGGAATTTCTTTGTCGAGTAGATTTGGAAGGGCCCGCCATGACACTCGGCGAGCGAGGGATGAGGATGTTCGCTCGAGGATGCGCTTGAGAAGATATCGAACACGCGATAATGCAATAGAAATCTTCCTTCGATCTTCACGGCTAGGTCCTGGAAGACGATGGTAAGAGAACACGGGTCAGTAACTTTTGCACATCACCGCACTGGTATTTGGGGACACGAGACAGCCGAAGGCAACCGCGCCGAAAATGGAAGAATGGTGAATATACGGACCGAGAATATGAACAACATTGTGTTCTTTCCTTCCAAGTCCACACAGCACATGGAAACGCTCCTCGATCCCACGAGGCCCTCAGTGCAACGTGACTGCTCTAATGTATGACCAATCACACCGGGGTCTACGCTAGTCTGGGAACTACAACTCGAATCTGTGGGCTATGACCGAGTTTGTGAGCATGGTATAGATGTTTAGGAAGTGCAAGAAAAGTACTTCAGACGACGACGGAAAAATGATTGAACGTGGCAAAGACGTCGGTGCCGGGATCGACCATGGATCCAGAAATGACTGAGGCAGCGAGGGGTCAAACTGGGGAGAGAGCTCCGCAGATGGCATGGGCATGGATGATGTCAATTGAGACGTTGGTAGAAATGGGGACAGGTTGAAGGCAGGAAAGAGGGCTGGAGCAAAGGGCTGCCCACAGTTGATGTCGTCTACGAAATCCGGTGATGGAGCGCTAGTCCCTGAAGGCGGAGGGAGCGGTTGAATTGGTTCACTTCTGTCATCGTAACGATCCTCGGGCACAGAGCAAAGGTCAGCAAAGCATACAAGACCGATGTTTCGGACATCGCTGCACAACACCGAGACGATAAGCGTCTGCGATCTTGTAAACAGATGAATAGGTATACCCGGCATCAATCTCATGTTCTCCTTCTGCTGTCCCTGGATGATGCACTTGAAAGAGCCTCAATTTCACAACAGGTGATGGATCAAGCAATCTTCGGTCTTTCCGGCCATATCTGCAGAGGTTTTCGTGAGCAGCGACTAAACAATAAAAGAATACATTCAAAACATACTTGCGACCTACATCAGCCTTCTGCAACTCTTGGAGTTCCGCTCGGAGCGTAACACCACCGAAGAAGCCTTCATGGAAGAAAATGGGTGGACCAGTGGACGATGAGTCAACCAGTGGCGTTTGCTGTCCCCGAACACAAATCGTCAAAATCGTCAAATTCACTGTTTATAAACATAGGCGGAGATCGACCTACAACATCGCTGAACGAATTCTCGAACATAGGCCCGGTAGGTAGGCGGTCCATCGGAACGCCCGGATGGACGAATCCCACAGATTGGCGGGCCATCTAAGAAGAAGGGTGGCTGAGCCCTGCAGGTTGGCGGTGTGTCGGCAAGCGAGGAGGATTCAGTCCCGCAGATTGGCTGTCCGTTGAAATGCGATGGCACGAAGTGTTGTGCTGGTTGATTATTGGTTGGTCGACGGTGCGAATACTGTACCCGTGGGGTGGCTCTAGGAGTCGTTCTTCAACTGTAGGAGTAAAAAGGACGAGGGGTGAGATGGTGCTGCACTGCCACTCGATATACCTGCATCTAGCGACTCTACCGAGACCCAGCTTTGTAACGCTGCGGAGCAACTGCGGGACGCACTAGGCCTGACGGGACTGTGGGCGTCGTGAGATACAAACTGGCGAAAAGCGGACACTGTTTGATTGTTGTTAGTTTTGAACATTTGAACGCCGACAAACGTTGAATCCTGGACTAATCTCCATTGCTTGACCAATATAGTCGAAAATAGTCATTCCGCTCTAAGTGCACGCTGTAGCTGAGATAAGGGTCATACTTAGGACTCATATGGTGCTGCAGATCAGTATATGTTCAATCACACACACCAGTCGCGATCCTCCAGAAATGGAACGTCGCCCAATAATTATAATTCTGAAGCGTGCGTTATGTCATCATCGTACAAGTCCTCTGGCAAACATCAGTGCGCAGTGAAACCATTTGAATCTGCTGCCACGACCTCTTTGTGATCTTTCAGAACGATGTTTTACTTCATATGCACCCATTGTGGCCGTATAAGTGACTGCAGATTTCAGATGCTGTGGACGCAAGCGGCATGGTCGCTGATATTGCCGTGGGTTCATCTGGAGAGAGAGCAGGCGCAATAACCGCCGGTGATACTCCACGAAGATGAGATTTCTCATTGACACTTGTCGAGGGCCGCTTGCGTGTTCTCGGCGGGAAATATTTATTCCACGGTACGACAGGTGCTGTAACATGCTGTAACATCAGGTACGGAATGACTGAAGTCTGGTGTACCTCGTGTCAAATCAGAAACATTACTTTCACGACCAGTCTTGAGTCCTCGCAGTGTGCACGAATAGGTTCTCGACCCCACGACGGACCTAACTTAGATTCTTGATATTCATTAGCCATAATTGAGGAGGTCCTTCCAGAGCTCGAGCAAGTTACAAAAAAGCAATAAAATAGGAGCCCGAGCTTGTCTTTGAGTCTTCGTCCCAGACACGGTCCAGGTCAGCAGCTGGAGGCAGTACACATCCCAAATGACCTGTCATTTGGTTATCAATTTGCAGACGGTGTATGATGCTTACCAATCAGCTCCACTCCACTGCATCCGCAATGTTTACCCGATCATGCGCCCGCTCGTGATTGGCTACGCGAGTGCACGCCGCCTTCTCATTGGCTGGGCCCTCTTCATGGAGTACAACACGTGATGCGCTCGCTGTCTATGTGACTGTGCCACGTGACGGACTCGCGTCGAGAATCCCTTGAGGGGAGAACGTCCTGTCCGCTGGGAGATTTGTTCACGGAACATGTTCCGTGAACATGTTCCCGGAACCGTGCCTGGTGATGTGACAAGTGTGACTATAGGGGGAGGGCCACAGAGTCGCTTTGACCGTCAGGCGTCCCACTGGCAGTGCGGAGGGCCACAGCGGCCCTTGACCATCACCCGTACATCCTATCGTGGACGCCTCCGGCGCTGCTAGCTAGAGCGCGGACGCTGCAGCTGCTGGCGGCCATAGGCTGGGAGATATAGGAATATTAATGTTTATGTAATTGAAACTTAGATCAATATTAATATTGTAGTAGCCTGGGTGGATGCCATCACACTCAGTGCCCGCCTAGCCATCATGGTCTATGTCTAGCAGTAACCCAGAAGTGGAACGCTAGGCCGTTAACCCAGCGGAGTCAGTGGTACCGCCGCCCGACACTCAGGAGACGGCGGCGGCGGGACCGCTCGAGCGCTTAAGCTCCAGTGTAGCCGGCGTGACGGTGTGTCACTAAGGAGTCGATACGTGACGTCCCGCGTTCCGGTGCCCTGTTCAGGGAACGAATCTCCCCGTGGACAAGACATTCTGCTTGAGGGCGTGTCGTCGTCCTATGGTATGACGCATGTCCGCGCTATCAGCTCATTCATCGCGGCGCGCATGACTGCAACTCGACCGCGGCATCACTCGCTCCAGGAGCGAATCGAGCAGGGGGAGAGTGTGCAAGACAGTGCGGCGGCGATGCATAGATAGTGAGGCCGTAAATATGTTACGGAGTTGAACTTTGTATGCGCGGGAATCGAAATTAATCGGCAAAAGTGTGTAGCTGAGTCGACCGTGTTCAAGGCCTCATGTGAGACCTAATGCAATCATGGCTTGAGGTCATTTGGGCTCGGGCGGGCGGAGCAGCGCCATCTCAAACCAAGTACGACCTTCGTACGACCTCATACGACGAGTCGCAATCTGTCGCAATGCGACCGCGAAATCAGGCACGTGCCACCAAATGTCCCTCCAAAATTAAATTGCCTATGTACTGTCGTTGAAACCTAATGAGTAACATTCACTCACCCACTGCAGTACAAGCCATACAGTTTCTCAAACGCCACTTTCTTGACCTGAAACATTTGTTATATCAATCCCGTCACAAAGGATTCTGAATCGCAATTTGCTCTCGTTCCAAGAGTCAATCCTCCGCGGATGGTAAGCATCAAGTCGCCTGCGAAAGTATTGCGCGAGCTCTGATTGTGTTGCTGGCAGGAAACATTGCCTACTGGCGTGACTTTCTTGGAACTCAATGACGACGTCTTGTCCATTATAGTATCCAGCCTGACTTGCCATGAAGCTCTCAGCCTATCGCTCACCAGTCGCAGAATCCATCTCACTGCGAAGCGGCATGCCCTTTCGTCTGTGACGATGAGCAATTCTGATCAGGTCACCAGAATCTGCACATATATGCTTGGCGACATCGATGGACGTCTCCGCTGGTTGCGTAAGCTCCTAGTGAATGTAATTACAATTGCAGACCCACGGCGATCTTCATCGGAATTTCAGCGCCGACAAAGTGATAGCTCTCTGGCTTCAGCTCGTCAGATATCAGACCTCCTCGCAAATGCCCTTTATCTCAGATCACTCACTCTGTTGTATCTTGATGAATGGCTTGTCGTTGAACCACGCATAGGTCCTGCGCTATCTGTTCTTCCCAACTTGATCGAGCTTCATCTGCTCGGTCGTGAGAGTCCAGAATCACTACAAGTCCTCTCTCATTTACAAAGTCAGCCTCGGGACGTCATGCTTGTGTTGAAGAGAGTCGTCAGTTGCAGTGCGTTCCTCTCTAGTATCGCACACCTCCAATCAATCCGAACTTTCAAGCTATGTTTCCCAATGCACGCGCATCCCTTTGACCAGCTGGGCCATTCTATTGACCAGATCGACCAACGCTACTCATGGCCAGCGGTGACCAATCTATCTCTATCTTCCTATCAGATCTCGCTACCTGCCATTGCGCATATGTTTCCGAATGTGCGAAACTTGTGCATGTCAGGTCATGTTTCCTGTCCAGCGCAGCCGAAGTCCGTGAAGTGGCATAGCCTGGACTACGTAGAGGGCCCAGCGCAACTCTTTCGCGGCTGGCAGATTTCTTGCCCCATTTACCATGTCTCAGTAACGTCGACCCTCAGGGCAATTTCCGCCTTACCTTCGCCGACAAGCCCCATTCTATCCGGGGAACCTGACCATGCCATAATTTTGCAAACATTACGACTCACTTCACCCACGATCCTCACGATCATGGCGTCTGCTAAGTGGGACAATACTTTCTGGTCAGAATTGGTTAGAAGTGCGAAAAAGTTGCGAGGATTAGAAATTGCTCTGCATGCGTTGGGAGTGGCGGACCTTTCCGACCTGAACAGTTGGATGGTAAGTCTTGTTTTATAGCTGCGAGATGACACTTAAAGTTTGCTGTATGAAGGACATTGTTCCCTCTACTCTAGGATCAATATCGACCCTTTTTTATATTAGAATAACACTCGACCTCAGTCGGCCACAATCATTTAGCAGCCACATCAGGCCGCACAGGCCTGCTCCCGCAGAGACTACCGAGGAGCCGGAGGAAGCATTGGCGTCAGTAATCGCCAAAGCAATTCCGTCCATTTGCTACCTATCGGTGTCGTTTCAGTCCCGGCACCTTCCGCGTCGTCTCGGCGGAGATTTTCAAGCACCATGGTGGAAGGCTGTGGGTAGTGGAGAAGCACGGAAGGCAGAGCGAATCTCGCCGAGTGTTGGAGAGCGCATGCGAGCTTGTCTGACTTCCCCGCAATATGACTCTACGCTCGGCTTTGAAGGTCAGTTCTTCATGTAAAGGCCGACGATCCTACCAAGACCGCTCATAGTACCCCAACAGAAAAATGGTCTTGATATCAGACATGGACACTATGTGCGTGCAAATAATGCAAGCTTTCGTGTCGTCTTCAGTCCTCTATCTCCATGCAATACCACCAGGTATGCATTGTGGACAAATTTGGGTTGCTCCTGTGATTGACAGTCCGTACGTTTGAACGAGGACATTTTGTTTTATTTATTGTTTCGTCTGTTCATCTGCTCTTGTCCTGCATATTGATTTATCCTGCGGATGTCGTGTCACGGTATGTATTGCGGACCCAAAGAGGATGCCACATGTATGTTCTACACATACCAATCTCGTTTGTCGTGCCTCTCAGAAGTTCGCGAGATATGATAGATCAAGTGATGCGAGAGAAGTGGCATTGATAAGAATGCTCGCCACATGGCGCGCAGAGAATCCGCGAATGCTTGGTGGCGCCCCTTTGGCTCGATTCTGCCTGAGACTGTGATCCCGACGTGTATCGCCAATTCGCGCAACCAGCGAAAACGTATGCCAATATCCTTGAGCATATAGGCGCAGAACCCAGCCAATTTCTTGTAGCTACATATTGACACGGATGAAAGGGCTTGGCGTTGGGCGATGAGGTGGATGTCGCGGCGCGCTGTGACGGACAAACACGAGGAGAAATGTTGGATGCTATACAAGTGAGTACGTCTTCATTCAGCTGCAAGAGTGTCGGGCCTGATGCCCGTAGCGAATTAGTAGTGCATTTGGGGATGATGAAAGGACAAGTCATCCTGTACCTTCCGCTCTGAGAGGACATTGGCAATATCCATGTCTATCTGGTGAACAGCACGGCGCAAGAGTAAGTTGTAGATTGAGGGAATCCCAGACGCTTGCAGGGAGTTGGAGTCGCCGTGATACGACTGCGATCATGTTGGGGTCTGTCAATTCGACTCAAAAAGCACCGTCGTGATGACGCCGTTATCAGCCAAACTCTTTGAAGTCCAAGAAATCACAAATTTGAAGCTGGAGACTCCCAGCGAGAGTCCAAATAGGCATTTGGACACCATGGATTCATATTCGGTAAAGTCACCTGAAGTACCCATGACGTGGTAGGGCGTGTTACAGGGAGCCGCTTGACCACTTACCAGGAATACTACAGCACAGCATACGTCGTATGACCTGTGTTAGTAGTCTCGCTGTATCTGACGGTAAGTAATTGATGATATACGAATCCGGCGGACCTTAGCTGTGTTATACGGGCCCCACAAGGGCCCGCTTCTCCGAGCTGACGGGTACGCCGTCACTTCGCAGCTACCACCTATTCTGGAAGCCTCGTACCCAGGCCTCATCGTCGGAGAGCCCTGCGATAGCAGGCCTACTACCCCCACGACCCGTGCCTTGTTTGCGTCATGCATCCACGCTTCCCGTCCCTCGCTATAACCCGCTGACCGCCGCATTTGTAGGTTAAGAACCCCATATGTGGGGTAGGCCTAGAAGCCGATGGACAGTTACGGCAGCAACAACAACGGCAGGGATAACGCTGGGAACAACAGCTCGGCCAACGGCAGTGGAGGGAACGGTGGCGGCAACGACCAGGGTGGCGGGGGAGGTGGCAACGGCAACGGCAACGGCAACTCGGGCTCTAACAGCATAGTGGACAAAGGCGTAGAATACGCTGCATCAAAAGCTGCCCACAATATTGTGAGCTCACAGTGTATATATTCATTGACTCATGACCCTAATCCCATTTCTCCAGAGCTCGAGCCAGGCGAACAGTGCCGGGAGCGCTCTTGAGGGCGCTGCCCGGAAGTTCTAAACTGCATGATCATCCAAGCTCGACTCTAATTATCTCGGCCAGATTTACGACTTCACACACTGATGACCTTTACAGGTTGCATAGCTCTAGTACTTTCTTTGACGGACCATATTGGACAATTCTATCGTTATTCATAACTGAGCGGCGGTATTGTTCTCAATCATTGGTTATCCTGACAAATAATCATGTACTTGCCAAAATACCTGCATTTACGTCTAAAAAGGGTGCTATCCTTGAGTATTCTCCCCAATTGGCTGATTATCCCACTTTTGCGTTCGTATGTACTACTGTATACCCAGCGTTCGTGAGCGTGGATACCTGGGTATCAAGGTCATAAGTGACATTGACAATAAGTAATTGCGCAAATACCTGAGTTTCAGAGGGAACCATGCTAGGATGAGTTTGGTCCGAATTGATAGATCACCCGGGATTCTCAGAGATAATGATCAATACTCAAGTATCTCACAGGATCTCCGGTTATCAAGCTAAATCCAGAATGATCATGGTGGTAATACCACGGTGAGGTATTTTTGTCCAATAAGGACCTTCCTACCTTTCGTACCTCAATTAGAGGTATGAATGAGTTGAAAAAGTGCTCCTGTCGAAGAGCGCGTATACCCGGGTATGATGTTTAATCCTACTATGATAACGCAAACATCGCATGACTTCTCGCCAAATTCTTCTTGTTAACACGAGCGATTTGTGCTCGCCGGTCATTATCGACTACACGACGCTATTATCCTCGCCCTTTGCTATGATTGTTCATATTCACGTGAAGCTTCAAATGGATTCTTTCCGGGCCGGTTTCGTAGGCCCAGCTGTGATTTCAGCTGGGCTTCTTACGACCAAGGGCCAAAGCCACCAAATCAGATAATAAGCAACAGGATGGTAGGAAAGGTACGACTTGCATAAACCAGATAAGTACATGGGATACAATCCAGTCTTCTGGAAGGTGCCACACCATCAGAATAACAAATGTCGGGCGTCGCACGTTCGGCAGCAATAAGAGCTGCCAGTGTGATGTCGCATGCGGTTCAGCATACGTCGTACGTGTCGTCCGCGCAACAGAGTCAGCGGCCGATCTCGCAATAGACGTTCTCCAGCAAGCTTGAAAGGAACACCTACATCACGATGGATTCGACACAACGATCGCCCATACATAAAACGATTTGAGATCATAGCGTACATAGGTACGAATCATCCGGCCAAGAATGGAACATGGTGAAAGCAATCGACTCTTGTGCCAGAATATCCTTGCGGTCTTTCTGCAACTTCCCACTTCACATCGTACTATCCTGGTTATATTCATGGAAGTGGTCTTCAGGCATCATGAGTGTGGAGGACATATACATTGATGTCTCCATCTGTCCGGCTGAAGGAGCAGGTGCAATAGCGACGGCGTCTGTTCGGTGGGGATGAGGCGTCTCGTCTCGCGTAACACGTCGCCGCTTGCTTTCGGGATCGCGCTGACGCGAGGTGATTCGTGCCCCCAGGTACGATAAATGCTGTTACACGAGTGAATCGTGTCCGGGAAGAGTAAAGGTTCACTGCACACAC
This sequence comes from Amyloporia xantha, assembly GCA_036971615.1. Classification (NCBI taxonomy): domain Eukaryota; kingdom Fungi; phylum Basidiomycota; class Agaricomycetes; order Polyporales; family Adustoporiaceae; genus Amyloporia; species Amyloporia xantha. Next base: position 289,379 of record JAYKKR010000036.1, read on the forward strand.
ACACCTTTGTCAAATCCGTCGAAGCCCGCAATCCAGGGAATTTCTTTGTCGAGTATATTTGGAAGGGCCCGCCATGACACTCGGCGAGCGCTGGATGAGGATGTTCGCTCGAAGACGCACTTGAGAAGATATCGAACACACGGTAGTGCAATATAAATCTTCCTTCGATCTTCACAGCTAGGTCCTGGAAGACGATGGTAAGAGAACATGGGTCAGTAATTTTCGTACATCTCCGCACCGGTATCTGAGGACACAGGACAGCCGAAGCCGACCACGCCAAAGGTTCGTACACGGAAGAATGGCGAATACACAGACCGAGAATATGAACAGCATTGTGTCCTTTCCTTGCAACTCCACACAGCACATGGAAACACTCCTCGACCCCACGAGGCCCTCGGTGCAACGTGACTGCTCTAGCACAGGGTGGTCACCTGTGTGACCAATCACACCAGGGTCTGTACTAGACATGGCACTACAACTCAAATCTGCGGGCTATGACCGAGTCTGTGAGCACGATGGATGGATAAGAATTACAAGAAAAGTACTTCAGGCGATGACGGAAAAATTATTTGATGTGACAAAGGCGTCGGTGCCGGAATGGACCATGAACTGGGAAAAGATTGAGGCAACGAAGGATCAAACTCGGGAGAGTGTCCAGAAGGTGGCAGGGGCATGACTGCTGCCAATTGAGATGTCGAGACAAATGGAGACAGGTCGAACGCAGGAAAGAGGGCTGAAGGAGATGGCTGCCCGGAGGTGAGGTCGTCTACGGAGTCGGGTAACGGAGCGCTAGTCCATGAAGGCGGAGCGAGTGGTTGAACTAGTTGACTTCCGTCATTGTAACGATCCTCAGGCACAGAACAAAGGTCAGCAAAGCATACAAGACCGATGTTTCGGATATCACTACACAACACCGACACGATTAACATTTATGATCCTGTAGACAGATGAATGGGCATACCTGGCACCAATCTCGCGTTCTCCTTCTGCTGTCCCTGGATGAAGCACCTGAAAGAGCCTCAATTTCACAACAGGTGATGGATCAAGCAGTCGCCGGTCTTTCCGGCCATATCTGCGGAGGTGTTCGTGAGCAGCGACTAAACAAGCAAGGGATGCGTTCGAGACATACTTGCGACCTACGTCAGCCTTCTGCAGCTCTTGGAGTTCAGCTCGGAGCGTAACACCGGCGAAGAAGCCTTCATGGAAGAAAATAGGTGGACCAGTGGACGACGAGTCAGCCAGCGGCGGTTGCTGTCCCTAAGCACAAATCGTCAAATTTGCTGTCTATAAGCATGGGCGATGAGGGACCTACAACATCGCTCGACAAATCATCAGATATAGACCCGGTAGGTAGGCTGTCGATCGTAAGGCCGGGATGGACCAGTCCCGCAGATTGGCGGTTCATATGAGAGTGGGCGTAGCTGAGCCCTGCAGATTGGCGGTGTGCCGGAGAGCGAGGAGCATTTAGTCCCACATATTGACGGTCCGTTGGAGAGCGAGGATACGAGGTGTTATGCTGGTTAATCATCGGTACACTAGTCGAAAGGAGCTGTAGACGAAGGTTAGGACGCCGCCCCCGTAGGATGGTCTAGGATTCGTTCTTTGACTTTGAGGGTCAAGAGGAAGAGGTGTGAGATGGTGTAGCACTGCCATTCAATATACATACATCCACTGTCATCCAGCGACTATACTGAGCCCAGCTTTGTCAAGGGCTTTGGAGCAATTGTGGAGCACACTAGGCCTGACAGGGCCGCGGACGTCGTGGGATTAAAGTTAGTGGAAAGCGGATATTGTTTGACTGTCGTCAGTTTTCAACGTTTGGATGCTAATGAATTGCTAATGAACGTTGTGTTGAGCCCTGAGCTCGAAGCATCGTAATCTCCATTGCTTGACCAATATAGTCGAAAACAGTCGCTCCGCTCTAAGAGCGCCGCACTGAAGCTGAGATCAGGGTCATACTTAGGACTCATGTGGTACTGTAGGTCAGAACTTGTTCAATCACACACACCAGTCTCAATCTTCCCGACATGGAACGTCTTCGATTAATCACGATCGTAAAGCATACGTGATATGATCATCGTATAAGTTCTCTGGAAAAGATCAGTGTACAGCGAAAATTGAACCTGCTGCCACGGCCTCTTTAATCTTTCAGGGCGATGCCCTACTTCATATGCACCCATTGTTGCCATATGAGTAACTGCAGCCTTCAGAAGCTGTGGATACAAGCGACATAGTCGCTAACATTGCCGTGGGTTCAGGTGGAGAGAGAGAGCAGACGCAATAGTCACTGGCGATACTTCAAGAGGATAAAATTTCTCATTTGCCGAGGACCGCTTGCAATCGCGCTCATGTTCTCGGCGGAGAATGTTCACTCCACGTTACGACAGGTGCTGTAAAATGGGTGTATCAGGTCGGGAATGACCGAAGTCTGACGCACAAACCTTCGTCAAAGCAGTCGGCGCATTCAATCCCAGGAATTTCATTGTGGAGTATACTTTGAAGGACCCAGTGAGACTCCACCGAAGATGAGGCCAGAAGAAGGCATGGGCGCCGTTATCGACCACGAAGACGGGGAGACCGGAGGGAAATAGAGCGAAGGCTCGATCTCAGGTGCGAGCCTGGTCGATGATAACGGAGTATGTGACGCTTGTAATTGATAAGTAGTTGTAGACAGAGACGAGTTGGAATTAGGGTGCGGTGTAGAGTCGAAGAGTTGTCCATCTCAAACGATGTCGTTATGTACGAAACCTGGGATGGTCGCTAAAGGCGGAGAGCCTGGTTGGATTGGTTGATGGTCTTCAGTTTGACGGTCTTCAGGCACGGAATAAAGATCAACGGAACACACAAGACCAATGTTTTGACTATCACTACAGCGCAACAATCAGTTAATCACCCGCGACCCTTTCTCCACAAGTAGACTTACTCGGCATCAACCTCTCGCTCACTCTCTCCCGTTGTACCCATATTCGACACTTGAAACAGCTTGAGTTGCATAACCGGCGGACGGTCCAGCGGCCTCCGGTCCTTCTTGACATACCCGCAGCAACAGGTCCGTGAGCCAGGAATCAAGTCGAGTGCGCCCAATACACACTTCGGACCCATATCGACCTTCTGCAGCTCTGCAAGCTCTGCGCGGAGGATGGTTCCGGCGAAGAAGCCACCTTGGAAGGAAACAGGTGCTCCAATAGACGACGACCCCGTCGCTAAGCGGGGCCGCTGCACATCGGTCGTCGATCTCAGTTCTTAGTAGATGCCCAGCCTAAATACGGGGACACATGAACGTTCGAACCTACAGCATGGCTCGACAGTCCTTCTGATCCATGTCCTGCGAATCTGTAGCGATTTGGATCGTGGCGATGGGTGAGCCTGAGTCCCGTAGATTGGCGGTCGCTTGTGGAAGGGTTTTCTTGTGAATTTATCATTGGTGGACAGATATATAGAGAATGATCACGAAAGGGTTGTGTAACGACGATGCTGAGTGCTGCCTGGCGGGACGGGAAGGAGCGAGATGGGAAATGGGAGCTGTAACAGACTGTCATTCAAAGGGACATGCATTTTGACTTGAGACGGCTCAAGATTGTGACGCTTGATGCGCACGGCCGAAAGATGCCGGGACTCTTTAAATTTCGAGCATCCAAGCCGGCCGGCGCCAGTGGCAGCCCATAATGAGGTTTGCAGTACACTGTAGGTACCAGTTGACTCTTGGAGATGTACCATTGTGACAGTGGTACCACAAACCTGTATACCGTACAGCTGACACATATATTTGATACTGTAGGTCGTAGCGGCGATGAGAGCCAGTCCCCGAATCCAATTATATAAAATATCGATACTTGCACGGGAGGGTACCTGCAGTAATTTGGAGCCGTGTATATCTATGTGAATCATACCAAGAAACGCAATGTTTCTGCCAGCAGAAGCCGATTGCAAGAGCCACTAAACATAAGGCAAACAGTGTCCCACTCAGTGACAGTATTGCTGGTCATGAGTGATTGCACACGCGCTCCGGTCACGGTTCTCGGGAGTAAACTGGGCTGGAGCATATTCATTGATCATGACTGAACGAAACTTCCTACAAGAATTCACCTATTTGCATGGGTTTCCCCCGGGGCAGGCGTGCCATCGCTCACTAGTTACGACTGGCATGCCTGGGGGAAAAGTCAACAATTCATCATTCTTATAAGTGTCTTGTACGAACGCTGTGGTCGGTTTGATAAGTGGCAGAGAATGAGCCACGAAAGCAACCCCCTAACAAATTCACCGGCTGCATGGTACCGGTGGAGAGTCTGATGGAGGAGAACAGATAGCGGAACCAGTCTCAGTCGATGTTGGGGGTGGATTTGAATACATCTCTAAGCGCTCCTTCTGATTCTGAAGACCGTCGCTGGTTACTATTCTGAATCATCCATGTCATGCTCACATGCTGTTTATTGTGGACAGAAATTATCGGCGCGAGACACACGCGCTTGGATTCTCTTCACGTAACAAGGGCCTGCTGGCAGACCACACCGGTACTTCACACGCCCTTGATCGCGAATGTACTCTTGAATTAGAAGCAATGCGTCGCCTAGTTCAATATAATCAATTTTATCGTCCATATATGAAAAGTACAAACATACCTCACAATGCACATGTGCAGTGCTCGTGTGCATGTCTCACTATGCTCAGCGCGAATATCACGTAAATGAGGGATTGCTCTGCATCCCCTCCTGCCCATGGTGCAGATTCCCGGGCTCCCTACAAATATCTTGCTATTTAACGACACTTCTTGTAGCCAGATCTGTTTTCAGAATTAATGATACATTCCATCGTCTCCCCAGAGCATGATGATAGCAAATGAGTGATACTTCTTCTCCGAATGGAACACCGACTCGTGGATTGAAATCAAAGGGCCTGCCGAGTACGTAACGTTCATGTAACGATACAACGTTGCAGTTCATCCTGACCATATCGGAAAGCTGAACGCGAAAGCGCCCAGTGTATTTGATCGATCAGGCGCACGTGGTCTACACACTGCAGAAATCGAACTCAGCCAAAATTTTGAGTGGTCTCCCTTTCAACAAGTGCTACTTAACTCTATCTCCCTCTCTCTCTTCTTGCGCACGAAGGCATGGATGTACGTCGTTCAATCTCCATTTCTTCCTAGACATCTCAAGAACATTTGGCCTCTAGCCCAACTTCGTGCAAGGCCTGCACAACCTTCTCGTTCAATCGACCGCAAATGACACCATTCAACTGAAAGCTGTAGGCGGATCCATATTATCCTACCATATCGCGCATGATTAGTGACTGCTATATTTCAGGCGACAGCTCAGCTCAACAGAGAGTACTACGGGAATCCTGCATGCATTCCGGCATTAGCGAGCATCATCGCCAGCTCGCCCGATCAGGCGGTGCGTCCATTCATCGACGCGTCTTTGCGTTCGCGTATGCTAAATAACCGAATCGCATCAGGTCCGTCAACTGGCCGCGGTTGAACTGCGCAAGCGTGTTGCGAACAACAGTGGAGAGCTTTGGATCATGGTTCCTCAGGACGAGCGGGAACAGATCAAGGCCAAGCTTCCCGAGCTGGTGTTATCTGAACCAAGGTGAGCCCTGTCAACAGACCGCGAGCCACTTTTTTTCCGTTATGGGCCTCAATGCGCAGGCCCATTATGACCAGTGCCTCGAGGAATGAGTGGCGCGACTGGCCCTTCATACCACGGCTGTCCACGGGTAGTGGTCGTGTAGAAAACTATCACCAGTGATACTAGGGGTGGCACTAGCCACCATCTGATAGTTTTGGACAAATGATGTTGTGTGTGTTCACAAACACCGTACACTCTATCACTTGCCAACTACATGGCTGCTGATGACGTTCATCCCATGTTCGGGTCATGAACAATGGACGGAATGTACATGGCGTTACCATTCGTAACAAGGAGGTAATGCTCAGTTTGATGCCACCGACGAATGGTCGACAACTGGGCTGACGTGATGGAAATTTCATCCAATGTTCGAAGCTCTGAACAATGGACGAACACAGTAGATGGAGCACTATGATCGGCTGGAAACAACATGTTTAGGCTCCAAACATGCCGTCTATCCATTGTCCAGAATTTCCACTACGTAGGAACCTTTCTCTGCATATTCGGACTTCAGATAGCGCATTTTTCTTTGTCGCTCTTTATTCTTATCTGTGCAGTACTTGTACAGCTAGAACATGGGCTTTGTCTGTGCTTCATGTTATCGACGCGTTACTGACCTGAATACGCAGCAATCTTGTGCGCCACTCTACCGCGCGCGTGATCGCAGCCGTTGCGTCGATTGAGATTCCCCTCAGCCAGTGGAACCAGCTCCTGCCTTTCCTCCAACAGACATGCGTGTCGCCCACCGCGGCGCACCGCGAAGTCGGCATCTACATTTTGTACACTGTCCTCGAGAATATCGTGGAGGGTTTCGAGAACCATATCCAGAGTCTCTTCAAGCTGTTTGAAGGACTTCTCAACGACCCCGAGAGTGCTGAGGTCAGGATCACCACTGTCCGGTACGTTAGGTCCTACGGCCTTGGTCCCGAAGTTACTGACACCAGGTCTTCAGGGCGCTTGGTGTGGTCTCGCAGTACATTGATGCCGACGACAAGGAGGACATCGTGAGTCTCAGATGCTATAGGAATACTGTTTCTAGCTAAATACCGGTTTGCAGAAATCATTCCAAAAGCTTCTGCCCGGCATGATCACTACGATTGGTCAGTGCGTCGAAGCCGGCAACGAGCAGGGCGCTCGTCAGCTGTTTGATGTTCTCGAGACATTGCTGATCCTGGTATGTGCTTATTCCGCTGAAGGGGAACCTGATCACTGACTCGTTCGTGTAGGAAATTCCGCTGCTCGGACAGCATATTCCTCAGCTTGTTCAGTTCCTGATGACATGTGGCGCTAACAGAAATTTCGAGGACGATCTCCGAGTACTTTCTCTTAACGCGCTCAATTGGACTGTCCAATAGTGCGTGTGCCACCTCCATGATGGTCTGCGATACTGACGACATTTGCAGCAAAAAATCTAAGGTTCAGTCCCACGGTCTCGCTCCCGCGATCCTTGAAGGTTTAATGCCGATCTCGACTGAGCCTGAGCCCGAAGATATTGACGACGATGCACCGTCGCGTGTATGTTTGCCCTTTACTTTTTTAATAGCGTTGCTCATGATATTTATGACAGTCTGCTTTGCGAATCATTGACTGCCTCGCAACGAGTCTGCCACCTACTCAGGTCTTCCCGCCCCTGCGACAGTACATCCAGCAGTACTTCTCGTCGCCCGATCCTAACAACCGCCGGGGTGCCATGCTCGCGCTCGGCGTTTGCGTGGAGGGCTGCAGTGAGTACATGACGCCACTGATGAGCCAAATATGGCCAGTCATCGAGGCCGGGCTGAGCGATCCCGACGCCACCGTGCGCAAGGCGAGCTGCGTTGCCGTCAGCTGTCTTTGCGAGTGGCTCGAGGAGGAGTGTGCGGAGAAGCATCCCGTGCTCGTCCCGGTGCGTGTTCCGAGCCAAACCGTGTAGTCACTGCGTAGACTGACGCTCCTTCAGACCCTCATGCAGCTTGTGAACGACCCAGTGACTCAGCGTTCGGCGTGCACCGCGCTCGACGCCGTGCTGGAGATTCTTGGAGACAAGATCGAGCAGTACATGCCGCTGATCATGGAACGCCTCGTAGGGCTACTCGAGACTGCGCCGAACCCTGTCAAGTCCGTATGCATCGGTGCGATCGGCAGCGCCGCGCATGCGTCGCATGAGAAGTTCCTGCCCTATTTCCAGCCGACCATGGAGCGCTTCAAACACTTCCTCGTACTGCGCGGGGAGGGCGAGGAGCAGGAACTTCGTGGCATCACGATGGATGCTGTCGGTACGTTCGCGGAGGCGGTGGGCAAGGAAGTGTTCCGCCCGTACTTCGCGGACATGATGCGGCAGGCGTTCGAGGGTATCCAGATGGGCAGCGCTCGGCTGCGCGAGTGCAGCTTCCTGTTCTTCAGCGTGATGTCCCGGGTGTTCGAGGACGAGTTTGCAGTGTATCTGCCGACCGTCGTGCCTGCGCTCATCACGAGCTGCAAGCAGGCTGAGCACGGGGAGGAGCAGGGTCTGACAAGTATGTCGTTCACGTTTGTTTGTCACTGTCGGAGGGATACTCACTGCATTCTTCGTAGTCTCTACTTCTGAGGCAGCGGCGAACTTTGCGACTGGTTCTTCTCCGGCCAACGCTATCACCGTCTCCGATGATGTCAATGTGGACGAGGCCGAAGACATTGACATCGACAAACTGCTCGACGTCAACAGCACGATTTGCATCGAGAAAGAGATCGCTGCTGATACTATTGGCACGCTCTTCGCCGCAACGCGCCAGCATTTCTTGCCTTACGTCGAGGAGTGCACTCTGGAATTGGTCGCCCTGCTGCCACATTACTATGATGGGATTAGGAAGTCGGCGATCGACTCCTTGTTGGAGATCATCAGGACGTTCTACGATCTGAGTAACCCGCAAGAATGGCAGCCGGGTGCCACACCGGTGAGTGCAGTGCTCTGTTATACAGAGTCTTTTATATAAATGTTGACTTTGCTCTTAGAGTGTCCCTCTGGAACAGTCAGTCAAGTCCCTCATCGGACACATCTGGCCACCCATCTTCGAGATGTATGAGTCCGAGGACAACAAGTGCGCATTCATAGCTGAAATAGGTTTCTATACGATGGCACTGATTTGTGTCCTACAGGAAAGTGGTCTCTAGTCTTTGCGTAGGGCTCGCGGAGACGATCAACAAAGTCGGGCCTGGTTTCTTAGAAAACCGTAAGTATTCATTGGAATTATCTCCCAGCCAGCCATTCACTCAGTTCATCACAGGGCTAGAGCATCTTGGCAACATCGCCAGCCAAATTCTCGACCAGAAGGCTATTTGCCAACAAGATCCTGATCAAGATGAGAACGAGGAAGCACCCGAAGATCAGGCAGAGTACGACTCCATGTTGATCTCATCAGCTGGCGACCTTGTTGCAGCATTGGCAAATGCCATGGGACCGGACTTCGCTCAAGCATTCCAGACATTCTTCCCACTGATTGCCAAATATTACGTGAGCGCTACGAACCTATTCGTCATGAGCACACATGTTGACATCTTTCCTGCAGAAAAAGAGCCGTTCTCTCAGTGATCGCTCTTCTGCAATCGGATGTCTTTCGGAGATCATCGCTGGCATGAAGAACGCAGTGACACCCATGACAGAGCCTCTCCTCCAACTGTTCTTCCGTGGTCTAGCCGATGGAGAAGCAGAAGTAGAATGCAATTCTGCATTTGCAATTGGTCTTCTGATCCAGCACTCCGAGGTCGATCTGTCAGCGCACTACCTCAACATCCTTGCTGCGTTCCGAGCATTATTCACGGTTGCACCGGATGCATCCGCGGCACAGCTTAACGCTCGTGACAATGCAGTAGGAGCTGTGGCCCGCATGATCGTCAAGAACACTGCTGCAATGCCACTCGACCAGGTCCTGCCTGTCTTCTTCGACGCGCTTCCGCTGAAGAGCGACTACCTTGAGAACACGGCAGTGTTTAACGCAATTTTCCACCTGTTCAGAGTTAACCCTGGCGTTTTGCATCCGTACATGGACCGACTCTTGGCGGTGATCGCGTTTGTAATGGATCCGAGTGGTCCTGAGCAGGTCGGAGAGGATACCCGAAGAGAGCTCATCGGCTTAATCCAGGTTTTGAACCAAGAGAACCCGAGCAAGGTACAGGCTGCGGGTCTAGGCATCTGGATTGCGGGGCGTAATGGGTCGGTGTATACCGTCAAACGGCTCGATATTGAAAAACCAAGTTGGAGATTCAGAATTGGGAATTAGGTTCATCTCGTCGATTTCATTGCACGCGTTGTCGGATCATGCCATCATAGTTTCGCCTTGTTTAACTACATCAGCTTTCATTTACCTGTCGATTTAGACTATCGTGTCCTTTTTCCTAGCGCACGGTATACCAAAAGTATTTCACCCATCACGTCGGATTGCCTGCTCAATACGCTATGTTCCGGTCTGATGGAAATTCAAATTGGTGCAAGTGGATCCTAACAGCTAAATCACGTGTCGAGACGCGTCGCGTCATGATAGCAAGGCTAGGGAAACCACCATAAGCCCAAGTCCTACCACAGCCTACTCGCCGAAATGTCTGTTAACGGATACATGAGCATACCAGGCAGTTATGAAGACGACGACATAGTGGAACGCGATGCTCGTGATCGTTTATCTGTGGAGCAAGAATTTCAGTTATCCTTGCTAGACCTCGAACGTGTGGGAGGTATAACTGGCTGGGTGGCCGGTAAACTGCTTTTTGCAGAGGATTGGATTGATAGAGAAATCGAGGAAAGGCGACAGTCCATTGGAGGAATCGACAACATGTGGTTTCTCTTGAGCGATGCGGCCGATTTCAACCCAGTGAGTATTCAATCATGTACCCTTTTCCGACGGGAATCCAATATAGATTGCATGAGAAGACCACAAACTCTAACCAATATGCTTGCCTTACGTCTTAGGCCTGCGCTTGCACATATACCCTACGAGGGAGGCTATCCTTTGAACAATTACTGAATGTAGGTTATTTTTGGCCTTTGTGAGTGGTTCTGACCATGGTGCCATTGAACCAGTCGCTCGCTCGCCAGGTTGAGAAATTCCCGAAGTACAGCCAAAGGGTTACATCTGTGGGACGCAGATTCCATGGTGCTCGGTTTGAAGACGACCCCGAGTTCGACCTGAAGAACCATGTTCACATTATGTCTCTGCCTGACCCTGCTGGCAAGAAAGAACTAGATGAACTGGTCAGTGAGTCAGATCTCTCTTTATCACACTGCCGAGTCGTCTTTTATTTGATTTTCCTGTTTCATAGATGGGTGATTTCATCGCACAAGACTGGGACTTGACACGGCCATTATGGGAGGTGATTCTAGTGGATAATTACCACGATGAAGATGGCGCAGAATGTGCAGTTATCATACGGGGGTGCGTCTGATCTGTCTCGTTTCAGGCATGACACGCTGACCTCTAAGTCCCAGTCACCATGCGTTGGCAGACGGACAGGGTAAGTCAATGCAGTCAGGCATAGTGAAATTAGACATTCAAAGTACATTATCCAACAGGCTTCGTGATCAGTCAACTATTCATCACATCGTACCACGATGATCTCATAGAAATTATGGACGGGTCTAGAAAGAAGCTACAAGCTGCACAGCGTGGACTGCTGCCTCCCTCCAAAATCCATCGCTCGCTGCGATCTCTCGACAAACTCGCCGACAACGAATATACCGCTCCGCTTTTGAGGTTGTTTCTTGCTGCGGTGTTCTGGCTAGCATATGGCACGTCCAATTGCGTGATGCTTATATGGAGCATTTATCCAAGCGTACACCAGGCCGTACTCTTTCTACTCACGTTCTGGCGCGTAGACATGCTTACTGGTCCTCAGCCAGGACCGCGAGTAAAGCAGCGCGAATTCTCGAGCTCCCGCGTGTTCAGCGTAGACGACGTCAAGCTGTGCCAGCAAGCATTCTCTGGCCCACATCCGGGTAGCTCAGTGAAGGGCGTGCCGAAAGAGAAGCGCGACTCGCTCAAGCATAAACCCGGACATGTCACGCTGAACGATATCGTGTGTGCGGTGATGGCAGACGTACTCGGTAGAGAAATCGCTGCGAAACCTGTTCATCAGCTCAATGGGCCATGGGAGCGGATGAAGCGATGGTTGAAGGGGATCTTACCCTCACCAATCGGGTTTTTTATGTATGTTTGTCGTGCCGTTATTGGTATCTTGACTGTATGCTAACCGCCACTCCTAGCCCAATGAGCGTGCGAGCTCCAGGCGACTGGTCCATGCGCAATCTTTCGACGGGCGCACTAGTCTACCTAAACCCGTCTCCCACTTCGTCCGCCAATATTTCTGTCCAAGAGCTGCACGCGCACATTCATCAGTGTCGTGCAGAGCTGTCTCTTTTGAAACACAGCCTTGGTCCGAAAATAGGCTTCTACACCTTACAGCTTACTGGTCAAGCGCCTGTGCTATTTCGAATTTCCCTCCTGGCAAATCCAGCGCAGCGATTGAAAGCTTGGATATCCGAATATATTACGAAACCACTGTATGAATTGGGTTTGCAATCGTGTACGTATATATATGTGCTCTTCCGTTGCGAGTCTAATCCGCACTCTACTTCCTAGTCCCTGTAATATTGACAAAGTATGCAACCTACAGTGTCACATTGCGATGAATTCAGCTGAATGCGATATAATGTGTAGCGTCCCTGGTCCCAAGAAGCGTATAACTCTTGGAGGAGTTGAAGTGATCAAATGGACAGCTCTTCCGCCCCAAGCTGGCAAAGGTCCGTAATCAACTGCCATCTGTGGAGACACATCATCATAATGCAATCCATCAGGTACGGTAGGAATGGGTATCATATCGTACGCTGGCGGTCTTTCGATAGCGGTAGCCGCCGACATGGTCCCCATCTCCCAAGGCGTTGCACGTAGGATCTGCGAGGGATTCGAACAGCGATTCGAACTATACGTCCAGAGAGCAAAAGAGATCTTAGACCATTTGGACTGAATAAATTAGTGAATGCGAAGGTTTAGACGTCATGCAAGGAGGTGAGGGCCAACTAGTCAGCTTAACCCCACGAACTCATAAATTCGCAGATGGTTGCAGCTATGCGCCTAGGATCCCGCTGTACGCACGAAGATCAAGAAGACTAGATTGGCACCATATTCATGTACCCTATATAGCTATGTATCATAGAGCTTATAATGCTGGTCGTTCTGGGATGCATATCCACCTGCGATGAACACGGACCGCACCAGAATCCATGAGGTACATGTATATATCGTTCACAATAGATTTACTCACTGCGTTTTTGCCAATTTAGCTTCCTAGCTACTAGATAGGTCGCTGGCCAAAATCGCCGCGTTCGTGGCTGTCGCCGCTACGTCATATAGCGCTACGCAGCTAGAAGTCAGATGCGGTACCTAGTTGCCTAGCTAGTGTCTTGGGCACGATCCATCATAGCTGCTCTACTGCGACATGCACTATGCTGCATAGCCACCGTCGTGTCACCGCTACTACAAGAAATAGTCCAACCTCTGCAGTATCCGCTCCGTAGCCACTATTCTGTCACTACAGTCGCGAGTTGTTGTGGCATTGAGTCCATTCCATGGTCACTAATGGGTAATCAATACAGTCAATGCATTAGTGGCCCGTGCTAGTAGTAGTATACATCGATGGTCTACAAATGTTGCGGCGCATGTCTGCCTGCCTGCCCGCCTCGACTCGGAGATCCACATAGTGCCCTCACCCATTCAATGCTGCCGCCTTGAACACCACCTTGGCCACTGCCATCAGTGAGTGGGATTGCAGTCGATGGTGTCAAGCACGTACCGGACGTTCCCGCAGCGTCAATGCCACGCTGTCAGCATCCTCTTTTTTTTTTTAAATTCTTCGAATTTATACTCCAAATGTCAGCATCCTCACGGGTCTGCACTGTTCGGCCTCCACACATATCGCACGCACCTTGAACCGAAAGTATCGAATTTTGACGTCTGGTGAGAGTACTGGGAGCATTCACCCGAGAACTGCAAATGGTACTCACATTAATATTCATCCTCGGTCATCTCTGAGCCCCGCCCACACCGTCGGAAGGTCCGCCAATTGAAATTGCTGTTTTGCCGTCGTGTGAAACAAGCACTGAGGATGGCATATGAGGAAGAGTGGACGTCAGCAGGGAGCTGCAAGACTTACTGGACGGTCTCGATATGTCCTCACAATGTTGTCTAGACGTGATTGCCACTGATTAGGACTCCAGTAACAGACAGTGAGCCCATCCAGAGAGCTTGTTCTGATGAATATTCATAACTTGAAATCAACTCTTTAACTCACAAGTGTGCTGGAGTCTTGATCAGACGAACTCGGGACTCGAAGGCAGTATGAAAAAGGAGAAAAGTGCAACCACGACAACGCAAGGACATCTGAACTTAAGGCAATGGACACGAGATTTCAACATCCGCCATATAGTGTCCGGGCACTATCTTGGCAGCTACATGATGACTGATTCCTCTCTGGAGTGGACATGTGGCGATGTTGTATAGTAGACATCACGACTAGGAGATACATTCAAGTCGCGAGGATAGCGGCGCACGCCGCGAGGTTAGGTAGCGTCTAGGATACCAGACGGCGGCTATCCCGAGTCGCACCTGTGGCGCATGGGTGGCTACGGAGTCTAGCATCCATTTTCGCGGATGGAGTCACTATACAGCCTTGTGCCCCTGGCGTCCAGTCACTAGGCATACTAATCAGACACGAGACTCACGATCTCTTCTACTGACTGCCTGGCGTGTGTGTCACGAAAAATGCAAAAACGCAGTGACTGTAGCTACCAGTACAAGAAAGAGGGATGACAAAGAGGGCCAGAATTGATGGTAACAATATTGCTTCGAGGATATCTTCTATAAGTTCTATTTCACCGGTAGCATAACATCATTTCGAGACCTCACACCACTAAATCTATTCCGATTGTGTTTAGTACCGTAAACGCTTATTAGTGCTAGCACCCATGTCCGAATTGACCGCGCCACCATATCTGAAACGCGATGACGAGGGTCGAGGACGCGCACCATCAAGTAATGATTCAAATTGATAAGAGACACGCTGACCCGTTCTCCAGCGTCCGTAGCAATCAGCTCCGACATTCGTTGCCTTCGGTGTGGACCAAACCATGCATTCCGATGGATAGTAGATGGACGAGTAGCTCGGACCTGTCCTTGGAATGTAGAGGACAGTGGTAGACACCGGACAGGAGGAGCCGTTTCACAGATAGAGATATGGATGCTTAGTTTATGGCGGAAAACTTGATCAGGGAATCAGGGGAAGAAAGGAAGGACGAGGGAAGGGAATTTTTCATGCATAGTGCAATCGACGCGGTTCCTGGTATGTAAGAAGGTAGTCGGACATTCTAGAAAGGCAGAGATCGCTCCCTGTGTGTGGTACGTATCGGAATAAATTGTGTCAAGTACACTGAAGAGAAACGCTCACTACTCGTCGTCAAAACATAGCCAAGGTGTTATACGTCTCACGATTGAACGTCAAAAGTTGCCGCTGCGCACATCACTGACTCTGCTTATCAGACTGTTCATGCACATTGGCTTTACTTCGTGGGCAGCCAATTACCACACGGCATTCAAGTCGCACGACCTAGATGCGCAAGTTGTCAGAAGACCTACCGAAAAAGTCTTCTCCCGTCGGGCTGCATGTGAAGCCATCGTTGTACATATTCAGGGATTGGGACGTCCAGCATCGGTAGCAGATAAAAAAGACATACTTATACATGTTAAGAGGTCTTTTCACTCATAGAATGTGGTATAGCACAGATATGAACAAGAAGTTCTTGCCACGGGTGTTCTGCAGTGAAATGATAAATCTCTTGAATTGACGCGTCGCGACGCGTAGAGCACGTGACAGCTGAACGTTGAACACACTGCCCTTCACCGACGCGGCTGTCTCTCCGCTTCCACATCGATAGTGACCCAGCGCCGGAGTCTGCGTTGTCGATCCCCTCGAGGCTCAAGCGTACACCATTTGGTTGTGCTCGCACAATTGTCTCCACCTTTTCGACCATGACGGAGCTGTTTCTGATCCTACTATCTGACGAATCTGACGGCTCAATATAAAGCTCCGAATTTGTATATAGGGCATCCTAGCATCCCGCTTATGGCGCTCCGGGCGTCGACATCAACCCGCACTCTGAGGGATAAACTCACGGAAAGCGACACCTCCGAGCCGCTTTCCCCGTCCGCAACTGCATACAGCACTACGCTCTACTCCGAAACAACTGTGGATGATCTCATTGGTGTGAATGAGATTAAAGCTGATGCGGACGCAGTAATACGATACCGCGACCTATGGTTTACAGATGGGTCCGTGGTGCTTCGCGCCGAGGATACCGTGTTTCGGGTGCATATGTCGCAGCTATCTCGTAAATCCGCCTTCTTCCGGGACCTGTTCTCATTGCCGCAGCCTGCTCCTACGAAGTCGATATTATCTAGTCCCGTTTTTACGGACAGGGACACTGAGACAATGTTTGGGTGTCCTGTTGTACGTCTCCACGATGCAGCAGAAGACGTGGTCAACTTACTCAAAGCATTATATGACGGTCCGTGAGTGAGATAAATCCACCTGCATATATTTTACAATATCCTGAATTCACGCCAGGAATTTTGGGATGAATGATCGTGATGACTTCCGTGTTGTGGCCGGCATTCTGCGCCTATCGTCGAAATACGACATCGAGTCGCTTCGTGAGAAGGCGTTGGCCCACCTTGACATCGCATGGCCGTCGACTCTGATGGGCTGGGATGCGCGAGAGGACGTAGCCAGGTCATACGAGCTGGATACGGGGATGCACCGTGGATATCGATATCCTCCTCCGGCTGTGGGCATCCGTTTTTCGATGTACGACCAACAGAGCATTAACGTAGACCACCACAGGCGGTGATCCTCCTTGCACGGGAGATTGACGCACCCGAGCTACTTCCCTCTGCGTTCTATGAGCTCTCGCGGTATCAGTATACGCAGATATTTGAGCCGAGCGAGGATGAGCCGCTCGGCCGTTATCCGCGGGCATCGATGCTTGCGTCGACGGACATCCAGAACCTCACCCTCGGAAAAGAAATGTCACAGCAGTTCGTCACGAGCCTCATCCAAGGCATGGCGAGCGGTTCGCACCGTGAGCAGCCTGCACGCCATAGTGCGGCGATGCACCATCGGCGCAGGTCGTCTGGACTGGTGTGTGCGACCGCTGCGGCGTGCCGGAAGGATTTCTCGGAGCTCGTGGACCTGGCGACACAGCATTACTTGTTCGATCGTGAACGCGGCTGTTCGGACCCGTTATATGTCGCGGAGGAGCTAGGCCAACTGAAGGGTGCGGACTTTTCAGAGTGTACGGCGTGTGCGAGGTCGCTCGAGTCGTGGGCTGCGAGGGAGAGAGAACGGATGTGGAAGCTGATACCGACGTGGTTCCGATTGCAGCCATAATAATGATAATTCTGTTGCGAAGATCCCGGATGCTGTTTGTGACGACACCCTGTAGCTTCGCGGGAGCAGTTCTCTAATAACCATAATTGGAGGCTGTAATTTTAGACATGAATCCTATAGCGCTAGTTTGTTCCAGCCACCACCGAACATAACACGACAATTCTTCAAGTGCTGGATTTATTCGCATTGCCGTGAAATTGGTCTGACAAATATTGTCCATTTATTCCCCGCACTTCAACCACACCTAACCACACTGCTGCCCTCTCGATCACTTCGGTGGTAATTTGCTGTATCGACACGATCGTGCAATGATCGCTGTTGTCCGCGTGCGTGAAAGGCAATTGCATTGACAATCTTAGCTATGAGTATGTTGCACAATGTCTCGACTCTAAGCTCTCCACATGCACAGCTTCCACCAATGCATCAGTGCGAAACCCGTTGCGCAACTCTCATCACTTCAGGATGTGGCCGTGCCAGTGACGGATAAGCGGTGACACTCCTGTGATTAATATTCGTCTTAGCGTGAGTACATATCGATCTCACTTCAGCCAGATATCTGAGACATGCGCTCTGAGGTCTTGGTAGGTGATACACGATGCTAGATGAATTCCCGTGCTACTACTGCCAGCACGGGACTTCATTATTAAATATATATCATTACACACAGCTTCAGGTGCATGTGTTTTTGGTTCTTTGACGTACCGTCCCGCCGAAGCCAGACCGTTGAGAATATCTGCACCCGCTCATTGCCGAATTTGACCGGAACAGCAAGCTAACGACCGCCGGTACGTACGTGACGTGTTTATAATCCGTGTGCCACCATCTTGCTAATAGCGCCAATGCCATGGGGTCCACCCTCAAGCTTCGAGGTTATATCAAGGCATCGAATTGGTCATTTCTGCACCGTGTTGCCAAACAGCGTCATCGCAGGACGGAGTGTCCCCAAATTTGTCGGATAAGAGATACGCCCACGTCTTACTTTTGTGATCATCTTCGCCATACACAGCGCTGATTCGTAGCTTGTACGTTTTGAAGGGCAGCTGACGCATGAAACAACGGTCAGAAAACGCCGCCATAATCGACTGGTGGGATGACGAATAAGCAGCTTCATGCGGAATCGATCTGAACACCTCATATGATCACGGACGCATGAGAAATCGTAGCATGCCTCAAAGATGGTCCCTAATTGCCCAGTGGCACGAGTCATTATCAGTTACGGGCTTTTCACACTTGACACTTGTCTTCGTCCACGTTGCATGATACACATCAGGAAAGCTTTCAGAGAAGACCCACTTTGTCTCGCTGCTCGCCGAAGTACATTGATATACAGCACTTCTATCCTACTTCCCGGCTTGTCGTGAATTGCCGACATCGGTACATACACATGGCTGCAAGTCTTCTGTCAGCGCGGACGTTGACTTCCCCGGCGACGCATAGCATAAGAAAAGCTAAGTCGCAATAACCTTCTCGAACTCGTAGCCAGCCTTGGGAGCTTCTATGACATCATCCCGAGGCTTCTCGATGACCCTCACGCGTTGCGTTCAAAGATATGAACGGGCCATTTGCCTCGTGATCTTCGCGACGTTGTACTTCACGAATTAAGATTACACGGTCCGTGAGTTTCATCCACCGATAATATTTAGGTCTTCAGAGTGGTTACCTTTTCAAAAACTTTCGCACAAGGGATTATGCCACCGTCGACCATCGCTTTCAGCAATCAGACGTCGACCGGCCGCGTTATCCCATCGTCCGCCGGAAGGTTGGCAAATTCCTACCATTCGTAATGACCGTGAGCCGAGCACACAAGATCATTTGAAAAAAGAAACCAACCGGAATGTGTCTTCACAGCGTTCATCCCATTTTGATATAGTCAATGACAAAGCTTGCAATGTTCATTGTTCATGGACCTGCACAGCTTTCTACCTCGGGCTCTCAAACGGCACCTACGTAGCATGGGATTTTTGGAGTTGAAACAGGAGTGTGGAACAATGAGTGCTCCCGCGACGCCGTCATAGACCGGAATGCATCGTGCAGCATCATGCCAGTGGGATCGTTCAGTTGCAAGATGTCAAAATAATGACATAATTTGAGCACAGGGATGCTCCCACATCGCTGCCGTTCATTCTTGGTGATCCTACGCCGTCCGGCCGCCCTGGCGTCCAAGCCCGGACGCTAGATCATTCTTATCATCATCAGGTCCCGCACAGACCGGAGCCCTTTATTATAGTCTCGCACCAGAGATAAGAGCCTAAATTTAGCTGCGACCGTACTATATGCAGTAGTTTCCTCCAGCCGTGTACCGGGAGCGGGCGGATGTTTCTGGGGTTGGGGTATGGATTTAGTACGTGCGTGCCTGGCCTCTGTGGGTACCTGTGCTTATTTTCGGGTCAGTTTCTAGCAGGGGGTGTTCCAGGAATATGAGGCAAGATGGCGTTTATTTCGGTACTGACGAGCTTATCCCCAAGTTAGTCTGCGGGGCGGGAATTCGAACAGGCGAACGCTAAAGCCTAAGTGTGCATCGCTGGCTCATCTTCGGTATACCCCAGGCTGCAATGGCACACTGGTCATGGAAGCCATAGCTCTTGACATCTGGTAGCATCAAGTACATCGAGGCCACTCGCCGTTATCGCAGCCGCGTTGCCTCAGCGCCCCGAACTGTAGACCTGCCGGAGAAACATGAACAGTGACATCGTGCGGCGCCTCCATAATAGGCGACTTGTAGGTAAAATCATTTGTCGCCATTCGACGTGCGTGCCTGAGTCGCCCCCAGTTGGAGCGAATGAAACGGGACGGGTCGATCGAGTGCCATCGTATCGTATTCCAATTATGGGAAAGCCGGCGTTCCTGAAAAGTTTGTTTCTATGATGCCTGCATGGTAGACTTCCGAGGGCGGCTCGCAGGGTCCATATGGGGCAGAGATTTCTCAAGAGCGAGAGGTGAGAAGAAACAGATAGGCAGGACGGGAACATAGCATCGTCCGAGGCTCGTCCTGGTGATTCGAGGCGCTGCACGGTGCAAAGTTCGACGAGCTTGGATTAGGCTCGGGACCGGGGTGGCTATTGGGGTCGGTGAGGAGAGGAATCGTGCGGCAGGCTCGGACGGATCTTCTTCAGCGACGATAAGTAAGTGAATCCATCCGCTCCGCATCATTGCAATGGATCAAGGAACGGTCAGCGGTGGATGTCGGCTTGTGCGTGGGCAGATATGGAGCAAGATTGAGGCACTTGCACACCTTGACATCTGGACGGATAGAGGGGACGGGCAGAAACCGGTGGAATGTGCTTGTCTGTCTTGACAGCGC
The DNA here is from genome assembly GCA_036971615.1 of Amyloporia xantha. NCBI lineage: Eukaryota > Fungi > Basidiomycota > Agaricomycetes > Polyporales > Adustoporiaceae > Amyloporia > Amyloporia xantha. Next base: position 309,749 of record JAYKKR010000036.1, read on the forward strand.
GATGTCGTGTGAGTTCACGAATCTGATGAATAATTCACGATAGCTCACCACCGAATGCGCCGACGGCGGGATAGACTAGGTCGGGGGCGGTGTATGGACGGGTTTTGATTGCACCGCTGTGCCGAAAGGACAGGGCGGATTGCATGAGGAGAGGAACATGCTTGTCGGACGCGGTGTCGTCGAAGACGAGCAGTGGCGAGAAGTGGCGTGCCTTGCGACGGCGTCTCACTTTAGCGATGTCTTCTGGCACGCGACCAGCACGCGAGACCCCGCGATCATACCCCCGCTGCCAGTGGGCTTGGACGACAACGGAACTTTCGCAGAGGCACACTTGGCAGCTTAGCCTTTGATACGACCCTCGTCGAGCACGGCATGACCGGTCTATCTGTCGCAAAGAAAGGTTTTCAAGCCGACCAGCGGGTCCGATAAGAAGAAATGGCGCTCAGGTAGATTTTGAGCAGATCTGGATTTGAGATCATCATATCAGGTCTAATTATTGAATTGGTGCGCAGTAAGAACGAAAACTGCGGAGCTCATTCTGAGCTCTTTTGTTCTTTGTCGCCGTGGTCGGTGCGGACACGTTAAATCTGTGCTGCAATCAGCCTCCGGCCGGGCTACGGTGCAGGCCTCCTTCATCGGTCGGTCAATATCTCTCGAGCGCCAACGAATCTAGGTTGACATGGGGAGCATGTGGTAAGATAGTTCCATATGGCATCCGCTCATATCTCCTGTTCCACTAATTGCGCGACATATTCCAGGAACGCCGCCTTCTGTCTACCAGCTCATTCTGACGATGGCCAGGTGGGCCCCTGATGCTATTCTGATCTCTTGATCCACCATGGCAGCAGCGCCCGAAGCCTTTATTTACCTCTCCAACTCCCGACTTCTTTCCCCGCTCGCCTTATCTCCAGGTCTCTGCCCTGCCAGTGCCCGCTTCACTAGCTGCCCGCCAGTCGAACCGCGCACAGTAGCACGCCATGACCCGCATAGATCACGAGCTCGGCGCCGTCAGCGGCCAAGACGCTGCTGACCTTGTCAGTGGACTTCCTCATTACCCTCACGGTACACCCGAGTACTCGGTGGACGAGAAATTGGATGAGAAGGCTGGCTCGGCAACAAGCCATTCCGCGGAGGAAGTCGAGGTCGATGAAAAAATTCTACGACGAGGCCGGCAGGGAGAGGGTCCTCGAGACCGCTGAGGATTTCTCTCGTGCGCTCGTCAGTGCCGACGACGACCCAGCGATGCCCATCCACACGTTCCGTATGTGGTTCACTGGTCTCGGTCTCGCCGTCTTTGGTGCTGTCCTCGGTATGCTCTTCGTGAGTCAATATAGCTTTTCATTTCTCCCTGTATGCTCGCTGATGCGCTTGCTATCAGCAATTCCGACCTCAAGTCATCTCGGTATCAGCGCTCTTCCTCCAGCTGCTCGCATTTATGATCGGCCGGCTCCTAGCGGTCGTCATTCCTGGCCCAGGCAGTCGGTTCCACAATGGCAACTGGTTCTGGAATTTCATGAACCCCGGACCTTTCAGTGCGTTTTCGGTCGCCCTCTCTGCATTTGGCGAAACGACTGAGTGCTTTTATTTCTAGATCTCAAGGAGCATGTTGCCTCCCAGATCATGGCCAACACTGCTGCGTATGTACCACTTCGCACTTTTAGGACACCGCACTGATGCGGCGCGATCGACAGGACCGCAGCACAGGCCTGTTTTGTATTCGCCTCTGATGATCTCTTCTACGGCATCACGGTCAACGTAAGGTCTATTCCACAGACTATATGCGCTTCTCTATACTTATTTGCATGTTCTTGCCCAGCCTGGTAACGCCATCTTCACCCTCCTTGCCTCTCAGCTGATCGGCTATGGGTTCGCGGGAATGTTCCGTACGTTCTTCCCGCGCATACATCCTATCCATTTCGGATCGCTGACATCACGACAACAATGCCCGATCGACAGGTGCCTTCCTTGTCTACCCCACGATCATGCTCTACCCCCAGAACCTGATCTACGTCAACCTGTTCGACGTGCTGCACCGATCCAAGGGCGAGATGCTCCAGGGCAAGCGTCTGCGCTTCTTCTGGATCGTCACGGGCGTCGTGTTCGTGTACGAGTGGTTCCCGGAGTGGATCGCGCCCCTGCTCGGCTCGTTCAACATCGTCTGCCTGTGCGCGCGCAACTCAGATTGGGTGTCGTACATCTTCGGTGGGGCGGAGGGGAACGAGGGCATGGGGCTCTTGGGCTTCGGCGTCGACTGGGCGAACATCGGCAGCCAGCCGTTCTATGCGCCCTTGTCGACGCAGCTGTCGAACTACGTCGGCTGGGCGGTGAACTACTTCTTGTTGCCGGCCATCTTCGCGACGAATGTGTGGCATTCGCAGAACTTCCCGTTCATCTCGCAGAATCTGTACGTCGCTTGCACTCGCTGGGTTATCATTTTCGTCGTGCTCATGCATACTGTCATGTTCTAGGTTCTGTGCGTTTCAGAGGCTTCGCGCGTATCACGCTACCCGACTAACATTCACATTCATGTTTAGACGAGAACGGCTCCATTTACGACCAGAACCTCATCCTCAACCCGTAAGCATGATGACCGCCTCTCGGATCGACTGTTGTCTAATGACTCTGTTACCAAGGGATCTCTCGCTCAACAAGACTGCGTACGACATTTACGGCCAGCCATGGCAGAGCGGCTCCACAGTCGTACGTCTCACTGTGAAATGCTGCGATTTGCGCGCAGACCTGACCGCACGTCTACCCCGCAGATCTACAACCTTGGAATCAACATGTCCATCGGCGCCTGCTTCGTACATATCGCTCTCTGGTACGGCAAGGATGTGCGTGCTCCCTCGCTCTCTCCTCATTTGTCGCCTTTCCTGACTTCTTACCGTGTGTAGATCTGGGGCGCTTTCATTGACTAGTGGGTATCTCGTGCTCAATGTTGTTCTGCAACCTGACTTTTGGTCATTTTAGCCTTCGTCGCAAGCCTGTCACTGACTACCACTACAAGAGGATGGCGGTAAGCACCGAATTCAACGTTGCTGGGTATGGTGCCTGATGAGTTATATCATCACAGATCTACAAGGAGGGTGAGTAAGGATTGATACCTGCCCCGTGCGTCAGACTGAACTTGGTTCCAAGTGCCTATGTGGTGGTATGCCGCCGTCACTGTCGCTGGTAAGCGATTTTCTGGTTCGCTGTTCTTTCTGCCATTGACGGTTCGTATTTCCAACAGCTTTCATCACCGCAAGTACGTCCAGCACAAAACACCCATTTTGTAGCTATCTTACTGATTGTGGCCCTTAGTGGTCTGCGCATACACGGAGAAGTCGGGGTAGGTGACCTCAAATTCACGAGACATTGTCTTTGCTGATGTCGCTTCACAGCTTGCCCTGGTGGGCGCTGATCGTCGCGCTCGTCATTGCTGCTCTTTGCCTTCCCTTCTATGGCGCTATGTGGGCTATCGCCGCGTACGTACTCCTTTTCACCCCGGTCTCACGCGGCGTCCGCTGACATATGGGCGGCTCATTAGCTTCACTCCCGTCATCTCCAACATGTTCCAGATGCTTGCGTCTGCGCTCATTCCAGGCTCGTCCCAGGCTAACATGGTGTGTGCCTCGCCTGTGATGCCCGTGACCCCGTGCTGATCCGTGTTGTTGCAGTACTTCGAGCTTTATTCCAGTCAGACGCTCGTTCAAGCGGCGGGTATGCTGGGTGATCTCAAGCTCGGCCAGTACACGAAGCGTGAGTGATCCCATCGGATGGGTCTTGCAAGCGTGAGCGATCTGCTGATGCATTTCTTCACAGTTCCTCCCAGGGTGCGTTCCGCAGATGGCACATTCGTGACCATGAGATGTTGACAGTCATCTTGTAGACGACGTTCTCCGTGCAAATGGCCGGAACTGTCGTTGGTGCACTACTCAACTGTGAGTCGAACGCCGATATTAGTAGATACACGGTATTGACACCGAGCGTAGACGTCATCATGCAGACCGTTGTCAGGAACGAGCGCGCGATTCTGGTGCGTCTTCACATTTATCTCAGTCTAATGATACCCTATTGACCCTTACCTCATTAGTTGAGTGACGAAGGTACTCGTGTATGGAGTGGACAGCAAGTGCAGTCGTACAACGCGAACGGTGCGGAGACAATTGTTCCACTGCGCGGGCCTTTGATGTCTAACAAAACAAATTATAGCTATCCTCTGGGGTGCTCTTGGCAAGGAAATTTGTGCGTTAAACCGTCCTAATCCATTAATACGTAGAAACTGACGATGTGCTATTAGACGGTCCTGGCGGTCCGTACTTCATCGTTCCTCTCGGTATCGTCATTGGCCTTGCCCTTCCTGTCATCCCCTGGCTCCTGTACAAGAAGTTCCGCTGGGAATGGCTGAAGCTCGTCAACATGTCGGTGCTTGCTTGTGCGTAGAGCTGTCTTCAAAATACATGTTGGCGTAGCTCACTTATTATGATCAGACAACATTGGTGATCTCGCTGGTGGAACCAACGGCTACATCAACACCTGGATGCTCATCGGCCTGACGTCGCATTTCTACATCCGCAAGTACCGCGCCGGGTGGTTCAGGAAGTACAACGTGAGTGCACCTATTTTGTGCGACTTTATGCATGCTGACAAAACGTTTGACGCAGTATCTCTTCGGTGCCGCAGTAGACGGAGGTGCCCAGATCTTTGTCTTCATCTTCTCGGTCAGTTCTTTGGCACATGATATGGTCTTCTTTCGTGGCTGACGGATCTGCTTAGTTCGCTCTCGCCGGTGCGGGTGGTGTAACAGTTGCCTTCCCGAATTGGGCTCTGAATCCCGTTGGCAATGCTGTACGTCGTCCGTCCTCTTGAGGCGTGGGTACCTTTACTGACTTGGAACGTCCAGGATTACTGTAAGGTAACATCGCAGGAGGGTTAAGTAGTCTCACAGGGCCTCTTCCTGTGGTATCGTAGTAACGGTGTCCTGTGTGTACTGTATCGGACTAGTAGTGTGATAATAGATTCTTTAATTTCTGTCGTTTCGCGAGGATTGAGCTGGGTACGATATCAATATTCGCGGCCGCCAGGTCCGAGTCAGCACCGCCATTCTTACCGAAGAGGCTGTGTCTGGGAGCAAAATGTTTGAGCTTGATATCTGGAGTGCCACGGTCATTTCAATTCAAAATGACAGAATTTCATCTGATACTTACCTTTCCCGTAAATACTGAAGGCGTTTCAGAAGAGATGAGCAATTATTGAATATGGCCTGTTACTTGACACAACGTTTATGCCAGCGTATTTGAATTACACTATTATAAACCTTTTATTTCATCAACGCATAACTGGTGAGATGGCCGAGCGGTCTAAGGCGCCAGACTAAGGTTTCACCCGGTTGAACTGGGATTTGAACATATCTGGTCCGAAAGGGCGTGGGTTCGAATCCCGCTCTCATCATGTTTTTATAAAATCATTTGCTGGTCCACAATTCCTGGGAGGATCAACTTCCGCTAGCGTTTGCCCTCTGATCCTCTGCCATGAGGGCCTACATTTTTCTGTCAAGAGCAAATCCGTATCCTATTAATTCTTAAAATACAAACAACTTTCGTTTTGCAAAGCTGCATCGATTGAACATACGTAATGGTATCAGCAGCAGATAAAATGAACATTCTCTACACATCCAGAAGGCTAGAAAATCACAGGCCGCTCGACTACACAGTACACCCATCGTACATAATGCAGCGGAGGACATAGAAGATACAAATAAATAACTATGATGTCACTTTGCAGTAATCCTAGTACGACGGCGTCAGAGCGACTCTCACAGACAAATGCAAACTACATACCGCATTTCCAACAGGATTCAAGGCCCAGTTGGGGAACGTCACTGTTACACCTCCGGCTCCCGCAAGAGCAAACTACATACCAACATGGTCAGTAACGCGTCATTAGGAATGGAACTGCACTTACAGAGAAGATGAATACAAAGATTTGAGCACCACCATCAACGGCTGCACCGAATAGGTACTACATGGCAGTCGACTTAGTAATATGGAAATACTGAGGGGGAAGGAGAGCCATACGTTGTACTTCACGAACCATCCCGCGCGGTACTTGCGGAGATAGAAGTGCGATGTCATGCCGAGCACCATGATGGTGTTCACGTAGCCGTTGGAACCACCAGCCAAATCACCGATGTTATCTGGCGTGGTCAACACACAATCAGTCAAGCCCGTGACGGAAGATGCATGAGATAGATACTGACAAGCCATCACGGACATGTTGATCAGCTTGAGCCACTCCCAGCGATATCTTTTGTACAAAACCCAGGGGATTACCGGCAGGGCAAGACCGATGATAATCCCAAAGGGAATCACAAAGTAAGGCCCGTTAGGACCGTCTGAACCGAAGTCAACGACGGGCCATCAATGGTAAGCCAATGACAAACGACGCACAAATCTCCTTGCCGAGCGCACCCCACAGGACAGCTGCAAACGTATGGTTACACACTTTGTCCGATTGATAAAGACTCGTGCGACGTACCGTTGGCGTTATATGATTGGACCTGTTGTCCACTCCAAACACGACTACCCTCGTTGCTTAACTGGATTAAAGCTCGTTAGATGTACTTAAACTCAGTAGGCGGCCGACGTACCAGGATCGCACGCTCGTTCCTAACAACAGTCTGCATGATAACATCTGCAATCACTGTCAGTAATACACGATATGGGACAGAATTCCCGACTAACAGTTGAGCATCGCTCCTACGACTGTCCCGGCCATTTGGACGGAAAAGGTTGTCTTTATACGAGAAGTGAGTTTCTGCTTCAACAAGCGATATATGGCGACTACATACTCTTGGGGGTACTGCAAAGAGAGCAGCTCAGTGAGTTTGGGAGTGATTTGATACTGAGTAATGGCAACTCACGTTTTGTGTACTGGCCCAGCTTGAGATCGCCTAACATACTGGCAGCTTGAACGAGCGTCTGACTGGAGTAGAGCTCGAAGTACTGCATCCAGACCGTCAATACACGCAGGAATTCGGCACCAGTCGTAGAAAGCGCACCATGTTGGCCTGGGACGACCCAGGGATGAGCGCAGAGCCGAGCATCTGGAACAAGTTGGTCATGACGGGAGTGAAGCTGTCCACATCGTCGGAATCTCAGAGAAGCTAACGGTTAGACACAGGACTGGACATACGCGGCAATGGCCCACATGGCGCCGTAGAAGGGCAGGACGAGACAAGCGATTAGAAGCGCGACGATGAGTGCCCACCAAGGAAGGCTGCAGAAAGCGAGACTTAGGGCGTGCGATTACTCGAGACACATAATCATGCGTACCCTGACTTCTCGGTGTATGCGCAGACCACTGAAAACAAAATTCAGGAAAGATTCTCGCGAAGACGAAGACAACAAGACATACTTGCGGTGATGAAGGCTATATGAAAGATGGCACGTCAGAAGGAGGGAGTGGCATGAAGCAGCTCAATGCGCACCGCAAATGGTGACGGCACCATACCACCACATGGGAACTAGATGGACAAGCGTGAGTCGGGAATTTCTACAATAGCAAGGCCTTGCGCACCCTCCCTGTACATCTAAGAGCACCCGAATATGAGTGACTTCCAATGACCATAACGACTGATTATGCTCACCTTCATCCTCTTGTAGTGAAGATCATCAACAGGTGTGCGACGGAAGCTGATTCATCACGGATCAGACACAATCCACCTCGAGTATAAAATACAGAAATAAACACTGACTAGTCGGCGAAAGCGCTGTAGATCTGCGCACAACAGTACGTCAGAATACACCCGCTCTCGAATTAAAACCTCAGTGACGTACATCCTTGCCATACCACAGACCGATGTGTACGAAACACGCGCCAATCGACATGTTGACGCCGAAGTTGTAAATCTGCGGAGGAACGATCGATCAGGACTTGCGCAAGATCGGGAGCCGCCGAAATAGTGCGTACGACCGTGGATGAAGCTTGCCAGGGATGGCCGTATATCGCCAATGCGGTTTTGTTCAGGGATAGGTCGCTATAAAAATACAACACTATTGAACGACTGCGCACGTGCGGCAAGAATAAGACCTACGAGGTGAGGATGAGGTTCTGGTCGTAGACAGTACCATTTTCAACTGGAAGGAGTAAAGTAAGACGTCGACGGCTGTCTTCGCATAAATCGCACAGGCTTACAGAATCTACAGAGAGAGAAATACGCATGTGAGTGATGCACGAGATAATTGTGGTTTTCAGGGGATCGCACATACAGGTTCTGCGAGATGAAGGGGAAATTCTGCGCCTTCCAGACGTTCGACGCAAAGATGGCCGGGATGAGGAAATAATTGACGCCCCACCCCAAATAATTGGACAGCTGTGTCGACAGCGGGGTGTAGAACGGGCCGCTGCTGATGTTCGCCCAGTCGACGCCGAACCCGAGGAGGCCGAGGCCCTCGTTCGACTCCGCGCCGCCGAAGATGTACGTCACCCAGTTCGAGTGCCGCGCGCACAGGCAGACGATGTTGAACGAGCCGAGCAGGGGCGCGATCCACTCGGGGAACCACTCCCAGGTGAAGACGGCCGCGGTGAGCAGCCAGAAGAAGCGCAGGCGCGTGCCCTGGAGCATCTCGCCCTTGTAGCGGTGCAGCACGTCGAAGAGGCTGACGTAGATGAGGTTGTGCGGGTAAAGCATGATGGTGGGGTATACAAGGAATGCACCTGAAGGATGCCCGCGAGGCCGCGCCGGCGGTTAGTATTGTATCGAGCGGTATTATGACTGGCCAGAGTACGCACGGAACAGGCCAGCGAATCCGTATCCAATGAGCTGAGAAGCAAGGAGCGTGAAGATGGCATTTCCAGGCTAGAAACCACCGCGTTAATATCGGCACACGAGTTTATTGTGTCGTCACGCGACGCACGTTAACTGTAATGCCGTAGAAGAGATCGTCGGAGGCAAAGACGAAGCAGGCCTGTGCCGCGGTGCTAATCGATAATGCGCGCGTCAGCGCGGGATAACCGTGCAAAATGAAGGTCACACGAACGCAGCCGTATTGGCCAGAATTTGGGCGGCGACGTGCTCTTTGAGGTCTGCCGACAGAAATGGGTCAGTTTTTTTGCGGAGTGGGGGGGTGAGCGGAAGACGCACTGAAAGGCCCAGGGTTCAGGAAATTCCAAAACCAGTTGTCGCTATGCCAGCGACTGCCAGGACCAGGGATGGCCGCCTCGAAGAACCGTCCGAGCATGTATGCGAGAAGTTGAAGGAACAGTGCTGAGACGGTGAGGACTTGTGGTCGGAATTGCTGGGAAACAATTATATAGCTTTCCATCGAAGACACATAACACAATCCGCTGCACTCACGAAGAGCATACCGAGCACCGCACCGAACACAGCAAGCCCCAAGCCGGTGAACCACATGCGGAAGGTATGAATGGGGAGATTGGGGTCGTCCTCCGAGCTGACGAGAGCGCGCGAAAAAGTCCTCTGCGGTCTCGAGGACTTTCTCCTGTGACTTGTCGACGGGCTCCTCGACCTCGAACTCCTCCCCATACCTGGCGTACTGGCTTGTGACCGAGGCCAGCTCGTGGAGCTTCTCGTCCGCCAGAAACTCGACATCCGACTTGTCTGTCGCGAAGGTGGACAGACGCTCCACATTGTACGACGCGGCGTCGCGACCGACGGGCTCAAGCTCATGTTCTGTGAGAGGCATGGCGAGCGAGCGGGGAGCTGAAGGGGACAGCGCGCGGGACTAGGAGATTGAGGGAAGCGAGGGTGAGCTGGACGGAGAGCAGTAGATAAACGAGACCCAAGGATAAGTGGCTATCACGAGCCCTGTCTTCTAGGCGCATACCGTAAACCATTTCCGTGGTTCCTGTTGTTCCTGACTCCAAGTCGCTAGATTGAGAGAGATGAGATGGATGCAGACGATCGGGTAACCGCGTGCTCACTTGAAATGCCGGCGCTTCGCGCTAACACAGAACTGAATCAACTGATTTTCACTCGCCTTCTTTAAACCGGTCCCGAGCGGGCACCAAGGCCACGTTAACAGTGGGAACATGGCATGAGAACATTGCTCGACGTGAACACAGACAGCACACAGCTGCCACCGCGCGACCGTCTCATCCTTATCATCTGCTACCATAGGCGACGTCCTCATCATTAATATACGACCACATCCACCCAACCACACCCTTAGCTTGCATTCGAATCCCACGCACCTTGTGGGCTACCATATGCGAAGAAGGATGGCCTGGAGAAAGAAGACGCCGTGCTCATACAGCGATTACATTTTACCAGCGTTTGGCAGCCACGATCAGATAAGTCAAATTGGGAGATAAGTAACCCGTTTCACACGGAATCACACCCCACTAAGCACTTTGCATGCTTGGCGCGCTCTGCTCCCCAGTCTCCTCGTCGACGGTTGGCGGGTAGGGCCTCGTCTCATACGATGTTGGCCACGGGTGCATTGCTCTCCCTAGTGCAGATATGCCTACTGATGGTCGACCCACTTAGGAGACCGGCCTACCGTGATCTCCATCGATCGCGAGTTTAGCTTTGCAAAATCTTCGAACGTCCTCTAGCTCAAAAGCACGCGACACACACCTTTCCAGCCTAGTCTCCTCCGGAATGACGCATGATGCGCCCGACTTCTGCATATTTAGTGTCAGAAGAGGCGGCCAAGTCCGCGCACAGCCAAACGCAAGGCCTGTCGCCACGGCAGCAGCAGCATCGCAGCCCAATCTTCCTCATCAGAACGCGTTCGCGGCCTAACACAACTCCCAAAGATAGCATTGACATGCTAGTACGCCCAGAATCCCCAGATGGCCCCGAGTCGGGCCCATCCACATATAGCAAAGTGCTCGAACATCGAAGGTACCTCTACACACATGCTATTCCGCGCAGATCGCCTACGCGACGGACGTAAGGACAGCAGCTTCCGGCGGCAGCGCCTCCGACACTGCAGCACCCAAGCTCTCGCCCAGCTTGTCCACCAACCGCATCAGCTCCTCCGCCTCCTCTGTGAGTTGAGCGATGCTGCCCTCCTCTGCACGGGCCCTGCCTGTAGACAGGTCGTCCACCTCCTTCAAGCTGAGCTCCGCCGTCGCCTTCCGCACGACCTCGGTCCACGTCGCACCCTCCTTCTGCAACTCCGCGGCCAGCTCGTCCTTGATGCGCCGGCACGCGCCCACGCCGTCATACCCAAAGCTTGTGTATATCTGCACGGCCGCCGCCCGCCATGGCATACTCCAGCGCATCCTGGCCCGTCGCGATGCCCCCACATCCCACAATGGGGACAGACGCAGGCAGCCGCGCGCGCAGCGCACGCAAAGTCGCGAGAGAGTAAGCTTTGAGCGGCGCCCCCGATAGCCCGCCCCGCCTCCGAGTTTGTTGCTGTAAACCGCATGGTCACGAGCGCCGGAAACGGTCATCGACACCGATCAGCTGAGCGCCCTTCCGTAGATAAATGTAAATGGACATACGATCTGTCAACTGCTACTTGGACGGCGGACAGTCGTGTTGCTCACGATGACACCCGTCGATGGCGCTATGCCGTACGGCCCGCAGCGATATCCGCGACGCTCCGCCTCGTCCAAGTCGGGCGCGATCTTGAGCACCAGTTTCGGCGTGCGGAGGGCGCTTCACGGACGACGCCTCGGACGAAGACTATGACACGCGACGAGCTCGTCCCGCGCGCGTGTGACCGCTTCTAGCGAAATTCTCCAAGTGCGAGCGATTCTGCAATGATCTGTCAAACCAGCATGATCGGAAGTCAGCCACAGGCACAATGCCGGTGCGTGAACCCTGATAGAGGTGTACGCGAACGTAAACGTTATCTGCGGAGCCTGCCTATCTCTACCACCGCTAGCCTTTTGGACCGAACCAGGACGCTTCGCAGGAAACGGGGGCGAGCGCCGTCAATTAACTCCTCCCGTAAAGAGAACCAGATCGTGGGCATTAGACGGACGGCGTGAGAAGCCCCTATAATGAACGGAAGCCCAGAAGGGAGGACTCCCGCCCACGCCCTGGCCAACCCATTCGCAAAGGGCACATTTCGCCGAAATCGACTGACATGGGGCGACTCACCGCAATCCAGGCGTGTTCCGGACTGGAAACGTTCACGACTAGTACGTCCGCGTAACGTGCGAACGCATGCACGCCCGCGACGAAGTCGTCTACAGAGTCCGGCGAAGACGTCTTGTTTTTGCCCAAGGTTCACAGCGAGGAGCGCGTTGTGGCAGAAGCGAGGCGTGCGGTTCGCTGCCCTCTTGGTGGAAGAGCGGGAAGCGGGCCCGCAATCGCGCGCGAGAATGGTCGTGTGTCCCTCCAGAAGGAGGAAGCCATAGCGGTTGATGACGGCAGAGTCGTTTATGAGGTGAAACATCCGCGGACGTGGGTTACCTGCTTCTAGTAGCGTCGTATGGACACATGGTTGAGCAAATGTGTGGAGGAGAGAAGCATGTGGAGAATGGACGGTACAAATGGAGACGACCGCAGAGAAGACGCCCCAGTGCTAAGATAGTAATGAAGAACGTCGCGTATGGCGCCACCGTTCAGAAGTACAGGTGCTCCCCATTTAATGATGGAAAGCATGTGCAGGCGGGAAAGAGAACATATGAACGGTGCACACGATGCCGCAGTGGCCATGCAACTTGGCCCCACAACTTGGCCCAGAAGTGCGCAAACACCACGGAGCGGGGATGTCCAGCCTCTGCACGCTCAGCAGGACGTTCGTAAGAGCGCTTTGATGAGAATTAGATCGTCCGTCTGTTTTTCGCAATCGCTCAATCCCCAGTGATCATCAGCGCGGAAGCGTTCTGCTCACATCCGTTCTAGTGAGAAAGGTTTCCCTCACTAGAATTTTTTTTATTTACGAGCAGGATAAAGCTTGAATGCCAACGCCTGCGCGGCCTTTAAGACATGCACGTGGGTGCTGGACACCAGAATATCGCCAGCGTTCAGCGCCGGGGTCAGTGCGCGCTGTTTCCAAAGCCAACTGAGGATAAAACTCCGGAACCGCGTATACGCGAACGGGAAGAGATACAGGAAGGAAAAATGACAAAGGCCTGAACGAAAAAAACATACCTGGGGCTTCGGAGTTATACTGCCAATCTCGACCCAGCTGAACCCAAGGTCGAAGAGACCTGCACCGATCCTGCTCCTTTACATGAAGTACCCAGGCCGGGAGGAGGGAGAGTTTCTTACCGTCCGACAGCTTCCCCATGTTTGTCGAAACCAGCAGCCAGCCCGACGGGATTTGGAGATCTCTCTCGCCCCATAGCTGGCAGTGGATACCTTAACCTGTGAACCCCGACACCTAGCGAGAATTACATGGGATACAACGCACCTCAACCTTGAGCCTCTCGTCATCCCGCTGCGTATCTCGCGGTGCCCATCCGCTCGCAAGCACCCTCACAGCTAATTTATGCCCTGTCTCCGCGTCGAGGGTGTGTCGGCTATGATGGGTGTGATGACGTATCGGTGAATGGCCGAGCGGCAGTCAAGGTAGTAGGCAGCAGGGGGGAGAGCAGTCCAGGATCGAGTTTTCGGCTAAGCGCAGATGCGTAAGAGACCGATACACGGAGACCCGATGGTGCCGTCGATGAGGCTAATGTGCTGATGCATGGCGGCGAGGCGTGGGCAGAAAAGCGGGACCAGCCGAGGCTGAAAGCGCAACATGAAGGCAGCCGTGCTAGAATACTAACTAGACGTGCAATACCGTCAGCCGCCGCAGGCCTCTGTAAATTTTGTGGAAGCTAGAGTAAATGCAAACGCTGGGCAAAGAGCGAGTTCATCAGTAGGAGGATGGAAGGGCGGCGTTGGTAGAGCACGTGATCGTGAGCAATCCCGTCAATTTCTATTTCAAGCCAGATACCGCCGCGGCGCATCAAGATGATCATTGGCAACGACGCACTTTCTCCGCGACTTGCGAGCAGGTATTACATAAATGATCCACATATACGTACAAGCGTCAGCTAGTGCAATATATGGCCTTCCACCACTCTTACGCTGCTTGCTGTAGCTATGAGCACCAAAAGCTTGTGATGCCAGTGGCAGAGGTCGTTCCCGCTGGTAGGCAATTGAAATTGATCCTCTATTGTTGTATTCAGATAATAAAAGGAGTGTTTGACTACCATTAAGACGATTGGGCATAGGAAGAAACCGTAGAAAGATGTCACTCGCGATATCTATCACTACAGATTTGACTGGAAGAGGCTTTCTGTTGCCGAGTAAACATGACTCCGACAAAAGGGCGCAGAATAGGTATCGCGGTCTCGGGCGGACTGCTGAATGATATTCTGATTTGATCGTAAAATCGCACGCGAACCGTGCACAATGCTACTGTACTGGAAAATGCACTCACCTTTCACTCATCGTAGAAAACATAGACGATGTCCCCGCGCAGCTGAACTGCGCTCCCATCGCTGGTGCTTTTCTCATCTCTGAGCATCTCTGATAAGTGGTATAAGCAGCGCCGGGGTTTCCTTTTGTTGCAAAGTGAAGTTGAGGCATTATCGCCGCTGATGCGGATTGACACGTAAGTATCCTTCATGCTCCTGTCCTGTAAATAAACTACATTGATAGAGAGCCTTCTGGAAAAAGCGACCGTTCGGTTGCGATCCATGATTGTTGGAGTAGGATACGAGGAGTACTGGGATGATTACCAGATGTCTAGCTTCATAAAAAGACGGTAGATGTGTATCACAGACATTGCACCGTCGTTGATGAGTATGTGGAATCTCATGACCCTGGAACACTCAGCTGCCGAGCCATGACCACTGGTCTGTATAGTTGCCAACACTACTCAGAGTAGTGTCCTTGACGAAGTCGACGTAAGTAGCCCTAATACTGTCGAATCTGGAAAACGCCAACTGGATACGGGTCCAAATATAGTGATTACTGATATCTGTTGTCACAGCAAAAGATGTGTCCGGAAAACGGTCGGTAGACCTTATGACAGAGATTCCCAGTGACGCATGGGCAAGACTGACACGAAGGTATCCAACTGATTCAACACTCACCGCGATTGTTCTTGCAGACTCTACTACGGTGGCCACTTGACCCATGATGTTCCTGGCAAGTAGGGATGCAGATTCCAAGCTATAGCCCGTGCGCGTGAGCCTTGAGCTCGATGCGGACGGAAACAGCCCGAGTGCAAGCCTGGGAGCTTACGACGTCAGCCACCTTCACATATGACATCACATCCGACACCACTGTCACTCACCATTCACTGATTGGACACAAGAAATGTGCTCGACACGCGCCGTCGACATCCTGAGGACTAAGAACAGGAGAGGTAGCAGGGTCTCGACAGTTTTTCTCTTCTTCCTTCTTCTCCCCATGGAGAAACCGCTCATACGCTACCCATAGTCTAGACTGCGCTTTTGCTGATTGCAATTTCTACGCAATCCATACAGAGTCTCGTTCACTGGTCTCTGTGTGTCTCGCTTGACGTGTCTAGTGTAACACTGTTTCCTGCTGGACAAGCCCGGCAGGGGGTTCCACCGAGCTGCCATTGAGCAAGTGCAACAATCAGCCATCTCAACAAGAACAGCTGAATAACGCGGACGAAGTGAAAGATATCCCGGATGTGTGCTGAGGAGGTTGGGATGTGACTGCAGCTATGAGTCAACATGTCCGCTGTCTGAACATTCCTGGAGTGGAGGAGGGAGGAAAACAGGAGACCGAGGGAGCGGAACGACTGGGCAGTTGTCGAGGAGACCGGAATGCCTTGAGGTTACCAAGTGTTCACGGCCGCTGTTAACTACCTACTTTGTGTCAGCAAGCTTTGCACATCCTCCTGCCCCCTTTGGCCTCCTCAGCGGCACATGAGGTCCCTTTCGTCCTCGAAAGCCAATCATTTCTCTTAGTCGGCCTTGCTCCTGTGTTCCGTGCCCGGCACTTTGCTTGACGGCCAGATTCCTCCGCGCTTGGGCGTACAATTTGCCCATTGTTCTGTTGACATCTGCCAAACGTTTCTTCCAGGACTCCGGGCTCCCCACATGAATCGTATTATTCATGCGGTCTTGCATATATAAAGGTCTGTACACCCCGACTATTCTTTCCCTACTTCCTTCCCCGACCAGCGTTGCACGCCTCTTCCCGAGCTGCGCTCGTTTCACTCCCGGCTTCACTCTTTCATGGCCTTTCTCCTCCTGCATTGAGTTGCCTC